>BLSH010431975.1:758937-778155 GCA_018402905.1 Glandirana rugosa
CCTTGGAATACACCAGTCGGTAATAGGGCGGTTCTCAACTATATGGTGCCCGTGGGCGTGGAGGTCGCGGGTTCCCCCCGAGGGGGTCTCGGTCTCGGGTGGGGTGGGGGAGGAAGTCTCTGTGGTTACTCATCTTTGGTCAGGGGGTTCGTCTAACATTGAAAGGGACGGTAATATGGATTTGGTCAGTTGGCTTGGCTTGGACCATACACCGGAATAGGGTAACTCTTTGTTTTTCTTTTGGGTTGGGTTGTCAATAAGTGAATCTCCGCCCTGGCTCACAGGGTTAATCAGGCTGTTTTTCATGAGAACAGGACCCTTCAAGGACAGTCGAGGAATTGGGTCCTTTTCGGACCGTCTGTGATGAGTCAAGTCCTACGTATTGAGAATGGGTCTCCCCCCGTTGGGGGTGGGGTGGGCTCTGGCTCTGGGGGAGCCCCCCTTGGGCGCTGGAGGTGCGGGTGCCCGTGGTATATCAACTCTTGGCGGGATAATGGCTGACCACATAAGGTTCCTTTCCTGGAACGTCAGGGGTCTTGGAGATAAATATAAGCGGGCTTCCGTTTTTCACTGTCTCAAACAATACAAACCACATGTGATCCTACTACAGGAGACGCATCTGGAGGGGGGCAGGGTGCTGTCCTTGCGGCGACCATGGATCCAGCGGGGGTTTCACTCCACATACTCCTCCTATGCTCGGGGTACGTCCTGGTCAGCAAGGCGGTACCGTGCAACATTCACCAGGTGATTTCTGACCCGGGGGGTAGGTATGTTGCCCTGGTCATAGATATATGCTATAAGAAAATATTGTTGGTCAATGTTTATTTACCCCCACCCTCCAAAATGCAATTGATGCACGATCTCTGGACTAGGCTGGCGCCCTACCTACCTCCCCTTATTGGTCACGTGGGATTTTAATGCAGTCTTGGACGGGTTGGACACATCCAACCCGGCTAGAGAGTGCTCCCAGGATTTGGGCTCATGGGCATCTGTGATGGGTCTGACCGAGCTTTGGAGATGGAAGCATCCACTAGACAGGTGCTACTCTCATCTGTCGGCTGCCCACCACTCCGCGGCTCGGATAGACCTGGCTTTTGGGAATGCAGTATTGGCCCCCTGGGTACATGGAGTGGATTACTTAGCGGGCGGTATCTCCGATCACTCCCCCTTGGTGCTCACCCTGCTTCTTGGGGGGCCGGGGGGGAGGGGCTGGGAGATATCCTCGGGTTGGCTACAGAGCGATCAGATTCAGTCTCACATACAGTGAGTTACCTCTTCTTATTGGGAACTGAATGACGGCTCGGCTGATGCTGGGACGCTCTGGGATGCCTATAAGGCTGTGCTTAGAGGGGAATGCATATCTGCGGTTAAAGAGGCACGGAGGGAGCATGGAACTGAACTTAAGATGCTGCAAGACGAGGAGGGGACATGTGCGGGGAGGTTTGCGGAGTCCCCCACGGAAGCCAATTATTTATCTCTGCTACAGGCCAGACGGGGCCTCTCCCTGCATTACTCGAACCTAGTGCACACGGAAGCTGGCCACAGGGTGGTGTCGCTTTTCGCGGAAGGAGCCAAAATGGGAAGCTCCTAGCCATGCTAGTGGCAGACTTCAGACCCAACTCTTGCATACCGAGTATCAGACGAGTGGGGGGTGACCTGGTGACTGAACCCTCGGCCATACTAACAGAATTCGAAAGATTTTACTCCACACTCTATGCTCCCATCCCGCAATACGACGTGTCAGCTCTAGATTCCAAATTAGGCTCCCTAGACATTCCCGTTCTGTCGGACCAGGACAAGGAGCTATTAGATGCTCCCATCATGACCAGGGAAATTGAGGCGGCCATCTGCTCCTTTCCTCCTAATAAGGCCCCGGGTCCGGACGGTTTTCCGATGGACCTTTACAAAATCCACATTGAACTAATGGCACCTAGACTAGCCAAGCTTTTTGCAGCCTGTGCTGAGAACAACTCCCTCCCTGCCTCTATGCTGGATGCTTATATGGTGTTACTCCCGAAACAGGGCAAGGACCCCTTGGAATGCTCCTCATACCGCTCCATTTCGCTTCTTAACACGGACTTTAAGATTCTGACCAAGGTCCTGTCTGCCAGGGTGGCCAAAGTTGTTTCCATGCTGGTGGACTCGGACCAAACTGGGTTTATGCCTGGCAAGTCCATGGACACCAACCTGCGTTGACTATTCACCCACCTCCAGCTGCCAGCTGGAGAGGTGCCGTCACGCGTATTGGTCTCCATCGACATAGAAAAAGCATTCAACTCCATTGACTGGCACTACGTGGGTAAAGTGTTGGAGCGAATGGGGTTTGGCCTGGGCTTTTGAAAGTGGGTGAGTCTGTTGTATAGTAGACCTAGAACGGCTATCCGTATGGGCAATGCTATCTCCTCTTTTTTTGGAATAGGAAGGGGTACGAGGCAGGGATGTCCTCTGTCCCCTTTCCTGTTTGCCCTCATGATGGAACCAATAGCGATTGCTCTTAGGTCTTCCCCGGACATACGGGCGGTCAGGGTTGGGAATCTGAGAGAATGTCTAGCGCTATATGCTGACGACATGTTACTGTTTCTTGGGGACCCGAAGGAGTCCCTGAGGGCAGCACTTAACATATTGAATGATTTCACCACATACTCTGGACTAAAAGTTAACTGGGGCAAGTCATCCATCCTCCCGCTGGATGCTGCAGCACAGGGGGGGCGGATCCAGACTTGCCACTTAAGTGAGTCTCCTCGTTTACATATCTGGGTGTGAGAGTGGCGGCTAATGTCAAAGACTACTTTCAACTGAACCTAGCCCCTTTGGTGCCTCTCCTCAAAAATAAATTGCAGACCTGGCAAAAACTACCTCTCTCCTTGATAGGGCGGGGGAACCTCATTAAAATGAAGTTTCTTCCAGTAATTCTATACTTTCTCAGACACGCGCCAGTGAGGGTTCCGCTGTCGTTTTTCAAGCAACTAGAGGGCATCACTGGTTCGTCTCTCTGGGCCCCCTCCCCACCCCGAATAGGTATCAAGGTCTTGCAGGAGCCGGTGGATCAGGGTGGTCTGGCCTTGCCGGACTGGAGGAAATATTATATAGCGGGCCAAATGGTGTTTGTACATAGATGGCTAATAATGCATGAGGGGGACTCAGTCACGGTTCTGGAGGTGGCTCAAATGGGCTCTTACGAATCTCTACGGATGGCGATACATAGGGGAACGCGGGCGGTCCTCCCCCTCACCCAATCTATGAAAGCCACGATTAGGGCTTGGGAGGAAGCACTCAAAATGGCATGTCCTAGCTACCTGGGTGTGTCTCCCCTGGCGCTGTTGTGGTTGAACCCGGAACTTTCCCACTTTTTGACCTTTACAGACCCTGAGGTGTGGGCCGTGAGGGCCATCAGGCGGGTAGGGGACATTACTAACCTGGGTGAGCTGCAGACATTTGACCACTTGAAGAGCAGGCATGAGCTACCCAACTCCTACTTTTTCAGGTATCTACAGCTCAGGCATGCTTTTCGGAGCCAATTTAAAGTCCAGAAGGTGGAATCTATACCCTCCTGTTTAGAGTCTCTGCTCCAGGAGAAGGATATGTCTAAGGTGCTATCGGTGTCCTACAAGGAATTGTTCAAAATTACACCCAAAGCGGTCACTAAGTGCCGACAGAGATGGGAGGGTGAGGTGCCAGAGGTACAGGGGGAAGACTGGGACAACCTATGGGTTCAACCCTTCAAACACTTGGTATCAGCTAGAGACAGGCTCATCCAGTTTAAATTCCTTCATCGTATCTACTTCACTCCGGCTAGACTGGCTGCTATTTATCCTTTGGCCTCCCCGGAGTGCTGGAGATGCTCTTATAGTCCGGCTGCAACCCATCACATATTTTGGGACTGCGGGCAGATCCAGGCTTTCTGGAAGGAGGTCACGGGGTGTATCGCAGATATTTTAATGGTGCCCATCCCTTTGACCATCCGGGTTTGTCTACTTGGATTGGTGGAAGAGGTGGTCCCTTCCAGGGCACACAGAACGTTACTTTCCATTTTACTGTTCTATGGGAAAAAGCTCATTCTGTTGTCTTGGAAAAAGCCGTCTGCACCCAGTTTGACACAATGGAAACAGCTGGTCAGCAGGATTCTGCCGTATTACAAAGCCACTTATCAAGCCAGGGGATGCGATAAAAAATTCCATAAGGTATGGAGAGCATGGTGTGATTCTACAATATCTAATGGTTGAGGGCTGAGATAGAGTCTATGTAGATGCTCATTGGTGGTGTGGTGGATCCGGATAGAATTTCCTGCGGGGGTGGTGGGCATTAAGATCCTGATGGGCTAGAGGGGGGGCTGATCCCCACTTGGCAGGTGTACACCCCACGGACCGCCCGAGAACTGAGGCACAAAGACTTCTGCCTGATCCACAATTGGGAAGCTAAGAAACCAAGCGGGGGGGGGGGGGGATGGAATGTTAATGGTTATATGTAATGTCTCGAATAGTTAGTAGTTTATGTATAGCTAGTTCTTGGCCACATGTGGCCGGTGGAGCCAGGATTGCTCCCTTGTTGTTTGTATGTACCTGCATATCTATAAACTAATAAAAAAGAAGTTTTAAAAAAAAAAGAGGAAGTGGACAAGGACCAAAAAGAAGAGGAAGGAGACTGAGAGGACCACGAGGAAGAGGACCGGGACTAAGAGGAAAAGGACCTAGAGCAAGATGGAGAGGACAAAAAGGAAGAGGACAAGGGCCAGGACCAAGAGGAAGAGGACCAGCACCAACAAGAAGAGGAACAGGACCAAGAAGAAGAGTTCCAGGACCAAGAGGAAGAGGACCAAGACCAAGAGGAAGAGGACCAAATGGAAGAGCACCAGGGCCAAGAGGAAGATCACAAATAGAATAGGACCTGGAGGAAGAGGACCAAGATTAAGAAGATCAAGAGGACCAAGAGGAAGAGGACCAGGACTGAGAGGAAGAGGAACAAGAGGAAGATGGAGAGGACCAAGAGGAAGAGCACCAGCACCAGGAGGACCAAGACCAAGAGGAAGAGGACCAAGAGGAAGAGAACTAGGACCAAGAGGAAGAGGACTAGGACCAAAAAGAAGAGGAAGAAGGCCGAGAGGACCAAGAGGAAGAGGACCAGGACTGAGAGGAAGAGGACCAAGAGGAAGATGGAGAGGACAAAGAGGAAGAGGACCAGGACCAAGAGGAAGATTACCAGGACCAAGAGGAAGAGGACTAGGACCAAAAAGAAGAGGAGGAAGGCCGAGAGGACCAAGAGGAAGAGGACCAGGACTGAGAGGAAGAGGACCAAGAGGAAGATGGAGAGCACCAACAGGAAGAGGACCAGGATGACCAGGACCAAGAGGAAGTGGACAAGGACCAAAAAGAAGAGGAAGGAGACTGAGAGGACCATGAGGAAGAGGACCGGGACTGAGAGGAAGAGGACCTAGAGCAAGATGGAGAGGACAAAGAGGAAGAGAACCAGGACCAAGACAAAGAGGACCAAGAGGAAGATTACCAGGACAAAGAGGAAGAGGACTAGGACCAAAAAGAAGAGGAAGAAGACCGAGAGGACCAAGAGGAAGAGGACTAGGACTGAGAGGAAGAGGACCAAGAGGAAGATAGAGAGGGCCAAGAGGAAGAGGACCAGGACAAGGAGGACCGGGACCAAGAGGAAGTGGACAAAAGATGAGGCAGAAGACCGAGAGGACCAAGAGGAAGAGGACCAGGACTGATAGGAAGAGGACCAAGAGGAAGAGAACCATGACAAAGAGGAAGAGGACCAAGAAGAAGAGGACCAAGGAGAAGAGGACGAGGACCAAGAGGAAGTGGGCAAGGACCAAAAAGAAGAAGACCAAGAGGAAAAGGACCAGGACTGGGAGGAAGAGGACCAAGAGGAAGATGGAGAGGACCAAGAGGACCAGGATCAAGAGGAAGAGGACAGGGACCAAAAAGAAGAGGAAGAAAACCGAGAGGACCAAAAGGAAGAGGACCAAGATAAGAGGACCAGGACCAAGAGGAAGTGGACAAAGACCAAAAAGAAGAGGAAGAAGACCCAAGGGAACCAAGAGGAAGAGGACCAGGACTGATAGGAAGAGGACCAAGAGGAAGGTGGTGAGGACCAAGAGGAAGAGGACCAGGTCCAGGAGGACCAGGACGAAGAGGAAGAGGACCAAGAGGAAGAGAACCAGGACCAGGAGGAAGAGGACCAAGAGGAAGATCACCAGGACCAAGAGGACAAGGACCAGGACCAAGAGAAAGAGGACCAGCACCAACAAGAAGAGGAACAGGACCAAGAAGAAGAGTTCCAGGACCAAGAGGAAGAGGACCAGGACCAAGAGGAAGAGGACCAAATGGAAGAGGACTAGGGCCAAGAGGAAGATCACTAATAGAATAGGACCTGGAGGAAGAGGACCAAGATTAAGAAGATCAAGAGGACCAAGAGGAAGAGGACCAGGACTGAGAGGAAGAGGACCAAGAGGAAGATGGAGAGGACCAAGAGGAAGAGAACCAGCACCAGGAGGACCAAAACCAAGAGGAAGAGGACCAAGAGGTAGAGAACCAGGACCAAGAGGAAGAGGACCAAGAGGAAGATTACCAGAACCAAGAGGAAGAGGACTATGACCAAAAAGAAGAGGACGAAGGCTGAGAGGACCAAGAGGAAGAGGACCAGGACTGAGAGGAAGAGGACCAAGAGGAAGATGGAGAGGACCAACAGGAAGAGGACCAGGATGACCAGGACCAAGAGGAAGTGGACAAGGACCAAAAAGAAGAGGAAGGAGACTGAGAGGACCATGAGGAAGAGGACCGGGACTGAGAGGAAGAGGACATAGAGCAAGATAGAGAGGACAAAGAGGAAGAGGACCAAGAGGAAGAGAACCAGGACCAAGAGGAGGAGGACCAAGAGGAAGATTACCAGAACCAAGAGGAAGAGGACCAGGAGCAAGAGGAAGATTACCAGGACGAAAAGGAAGAGGACCAAGAGGAAGATGACCAGGACCTAGAGCACGAGGACCAGAACCAAGAGGAAGAGGAAAAGGAGAGAGAAGAAAATGACCAAGAGGAAAAGGACCAAGAGGACAAGGACAACGAGGAAGAGGAAAAGGACCAAGAGGACAAGGACCAAAAGGAAGAAGACAAAAGGAAGAGGACCAGGACCAAGAGGAAGAGAACCAAGAGGAAGAGGACCAGGACCAAAAGGAAGAGGACCAGGACCAAGAGGAAGAGGACCAGGAGCAAGAGGAAGAGGACCAGAACCAAGATGACCTGGACCAAGAGGAAAAGGACCAAGAGGAAGAGGATCAAAACCAAGAGGACCAGGATGATGAGGAAGAGGACCAAAAGCAAGAGGACCAGGAATAAGAGGAAGAGAGCCAAGAGGAAGAGGACCAGGACCAAAAGGAAGAGGACCAGGGCTAAAAGGAAGAGGACCAGGACCAAGAGGAAGAGGACCAGGACCAAGAGGAAGTGGGCAAGGACCAAAAAGAAGAAGAAGAAGACCGAGAGGACCAAGAGGAAGGGAACGAGGACTGGGAGGAAGAGGACCAAGAGGAAGATGGAGAGGACCAAGAGGAAGAGGACCAGGACCAAGAGGAAGAGGACTAGGACCAAAAAGAAGAGGAAGAAGGCCGAGAGGACCAAGAGGAAGAAGACCAGGACTGAGAGGACGAGGACCAAGAGGAAGATGGAGAGGACCAACAAGAAGAGGACCAGGATGACCAGGACCAAGAGGAAGTGGACAAGGACAAAAAAGAAGAGGAAGGAGACTGAGAGGACCACGAGGAAGGGGACTGGGACTGAGAGGAAGAGGACCTAGAGCAAGATGGAGAGGACAAAGAGGTAAAAGACCAAGAGGTAGAGGACCAAGAGGAAGAGAACCAGGACCAAGAGGAGGAGGACCAAGAGGAAGATTACCAGAACCAAGAGGAAGAGGACCAGGAGCAAGAGGAAGATTTCCAGGACCAAGAGAAAGAGGACCAGGACCAAAAGGAAGAGGACCAAGAGGAAGATGACCAGGACCTAGAGGACGAGGACCAGAACCAAGAGGAAGAGGACAAGGAGCGAGAGGAAAATGACCAAGAGGAAAAGGACCAAGAGGACAAGGACAAAGAGGAAGAAGAAAAGGACCAAGAGGACAAGGACCAAAAGGAAGAAGACAAAAGGAAGAGGACCAGGACCAAGAGGAAAAGAACCAAGAGGAAGAGGACCAGGACCAAAAGGAAGAGGACCAGGACCAAGAGGAAGAGGACCAAGAGGAAGAGGACCAGGAGCAAGAGGAGGAGGAACAGGACCAAGATGACCAGGACCAAGAGGAAAAGGACCAAGAGGAAGAGGATCAAAACCAAGAGGACCAGGATGATGAGGAAGAGGACCAAAAGCAAGAGGACCAGGAATAAGAGGAAGAGAACCAAGTGGAAGAGGACCAGGACCAAAAGGAAGAGGACTAGGGCTAAAAGGAAGAGGACCAGGACCAAGAGGAAGAGGACCAAGGAGAAGAGGACCAGGACCAAGAGGAAGTGGGCAAGGACCAAAAAGAAGAAGAAGAAGACCGAGAGGACCAAGAGGAAGGGAACAAGGACTGGGAGGAAGAGGACCAAGAGGAAGATGGAAAGGACCAAGAGGAAGAGGACCAGGACCAAGAGGAAGCAGACCAAAAGGAAGAGAGCCAGGACCAAGACGAAGAGGACCAAAAGCAAGAGGACCAGGACCAAGAGGAAGAGGACCAAGAGGAAGATTACCAGGACCAAGAAGAAGAGGACTAGGACCAAAAAGAAGAGGAAGAAGACCGAGAGGACCAATAGGAAGAGGACTAGGACTGAGAGGAAGAGGACCAAAAGGAAGATAAAGAGGACCAACAGGAAGAGGACCAGGACAAGGAGGACCAGGACCAAGAGGAAGTGGACTTGGACCAAAAAGACGAGGAAGAAGACCTCGAGGACCAAGACTAAGAGGACCAGGACTGAAAGGTAGAGGACCAAGAGGAAGAGAACCAGGACCAAGAGGAAGAGGACCAAGAAGAAGAGGACCAAGGAGAAGAGGATGAGGACCAAGAGGAAGTGGGCAAGGACCAAAAAGAAGACGACCAAGAGGACCAAGAGGAAAAGGACCAGGACTGGGAGGAAAAGGACCAAGAGGAAGATGGAGAGGACCAAGAGGAAGAGGACCAGAATCAAGAGGAAGCAGACCAAAAGGAAGAGAACCAGGACCAAGAGGAAGAGGACCAAAAGGAAAAGGACCAAGAGGAAGAGGACCAAGAAGAAGATTACCAGGACCAAGAGGAAGAGGACAGGGACCAAAAAGAAGAGGAAGAAAACGGAGAGGACCAAAAGGAAGAGGACCAGGATAAGGAGGACCAGGACCAATAGGAAGTGGAACAAGAGGAAGAGGACCAAAACCAAGAAGAAGAGTTCCAGGACCAAGAGGAAGAGGACCAGGACCAAGGGGAAGAAGACCAGGACCAAGAGTAAGAGGACCAGGACCAAGAGGAAGAGGACCAAGAGGAAGATGATTAGGACAAAGAGGATGAGGACAGGACCAACAGGAAGAGGACCAAGAGGAATTGGACCAAATAGAAAAGGACCTGGGCCAAGAGGAAGATGACCAAGAGAATAGGACCAGGACCAAGAGGAAGTGGGCAAGGACCAAAAAGAAGAAGAAGAAGACCGAGAGGACCATGAGGAAGGGAACAAGGACTGGGAGGAAGAGGACCAAGAGGAAGATGGAGAGGACCAAGAGGAAGAGGACCAGGACCAAGAGGAAGCAGACCAAAAGGAAGAGAGCCAGGACCAAGACGAAGAGGACCAAAAGCAAGAGGACCAGGACCAAGAGGAAGAGGACCAAGAGGAAGATTACCAGGACCAAGAAGAAGAGGACTAGGACCAAAAAGAAGAGGAAGAAGACCAAGAGAACCAATAGGAAGAGGACTAGGACTGAGAGGAAGAGGACCAAAAGGAAGATAAAGAGGACCAACAGGAAGAGGACCAGGACAAGGAGGACCAGGACCAAGAGGAAGTGGACTTGGACCAAAAAGACGAGGAAGAAGACCTCGAGGACCAAGACGAAGAGGACCAGGACTGAAAGGTAGAGGACCAAGAGGAAGAGAACCAGGACCAAGAGGAAGAGGACCAAGAAGAAGAGGACCAAGGAGAAGAGGATGAGGACCAAGAGGAAGTGGGCAAGGACCAAAAAGAAGAAGACCAAGAGGACCAAGAGGAAAAGGACCAGGACTGGGAGGAAAGGGACCAAGAGGAAGATGGAGAGGACCAAGAGGAAGAGGACCAGAATCAAGAGGAAGCAGACCAAAAGGAAGAGAACCAGGACCAAGAGGAAGAGGACCAAAAGGAAAAGGACCAAGAGGAAGAGGACCAAGAAGAAGATTACCAGGACCAAGAGGAAGAGGACAGGGACCAAAAAGAAGAGGAAGAAAACGGAGAGGACCAAAAGGAAGAGGACCAGGATAAGGAGGACCAGGACCAAGAGGAAGTGGACCAAGAGGAAGAGGACCAAAACCAAGAAGAAGAGTTCCAGGACCAAGAGGAAGAGGACCAGGACCAAGAGGAAGAAGACCAGGACCAAGAGGAAGAGGACCAGGACCAAGAGGAAGAGGACCAAGAGGAAGATGATTAGGACAAAGAGGATGAGGACAGGACCAACAGGAAGAGGACCAAGAGGAATCGGACCAAATAGAAAAGGACCTGGGCCAAGAGGAAGAGGACCAAGGGAATAGGACCTGGAGAAAGAGGACCAGGATCTAGAGGAAGAGGACCTAGAGGAAGAGGGCCTAAAAGAAGAGGATCATGATCAAGAGGGTAAGTACCAAGAGTAAGAGGACCAGTACCAAGAGGAAGAGGACCAGGACCAAGAGGGAGAGAGACAAGAGAAAGAGGACCAAGAATAAGAGGAAGAGGAACAAGAAGAAGAGGACCAGGAGGAAGAGGATCAGGATTAAGAGGGCCAGGACCAAGATGAAGTGGACAAGGACCAAAAAGAAGAGGAAAAGGATCAAGAGGACCAAGAGGAAGAGTTCTAGGACCAAGAGGAAGAGTTCCAGGACCAAGAGAAAGTAGACCAGAACCAAAAAGAAGAGTACCTAGAGGACCAAGAGGAAGAGGATCAGGACTGAGAGGAAGAGGACCAACAGGGAAATGAAGAGGACGAGGACCAAGAGGTTCAGGACCAAGAAGAAGAGGACCAGGGCTAAAAGGAAGAGGACCAAGTGGAAGAGGACCAGTACCATGAGGAAGGGGACCTAGAAGAATGGATCCAAGAGGAATAGGACCAGGACCAAGAGGAAGAGGACCAAAAGGTAGAGGAAGAGGACCAAGAAGAAGAGGACCAGAACAAAAAGGAAAAGGACCAGGAACAAGAGGAAGATGACCAAGAGAAAGAGGACCTGGAGGAAAAGGACCAAGAGGCAGAGGACCAAGAGGAAGAGGACAAACAGGAAGAGAACCAAGAGGACAAGGACCAAAAGGAAGAGGACCAAGACGAAGAGGACCAAGAGGAACAAGATCAGGACCAAGAGGAAGAGGACCAGGACCAAGAGGAAGAGTGCCAGGACCAAGAGAAAAGGGATTAGGACCATAAGGACCAGGACGAAGAGTACTAAACCAAGAGGAAGAGGACTAGGACAAAGAGGACAAGGACCAAGGGAAAGAGGACCAGGACCAAGAGGAAGTGGAAGAGGACTAAAAAAGAGGAAGAGGACTGAGAGGAAGATGAAGAGGAGCAAGAGGAAGAGGACCAGGACCAAGAGCAAATGGACCAAGAGGACCAGGACCAAGAGAAAGAGCACCAAGAGGAATAGGACCAAATGGAAGAGGACCAGGGTAAGGAGGAAGATGATCAAGAGAATAGGACCTGGAGGATGAGGACCAAGAGGAAGAGGACCAGGACCAAGAGGAAGAGGACCAGAACTGATAGGAAGAGGACCTAGAGGAAGATGACCTAGAGGAAGAGGATCAGGATCCAGAGGGTAAGGACCAAGAGGAAGAGGACCAAGTGAAAGAGGATCAGTACCAAGAGGAATAGGACCAGGACCAAGAGGAAGAGAAACAAGAGAAAGAGGACCAGGAATAAGAGGAAGAGGATCAGTGCTAAGAGGAAGAGGATCAGGACCAAGAGGAAGAGGACCAAGAGGAAGAGGACTAGGTCTGAAAGGAATAGGACCAAAAGGAAGATGAAGAGGACCAAGAGGAAAAGAACCAGGACCAAGAGGAAGAGGACAAAGAGGAAGAGAACCAGTACCAAGAGTAAGAGGACCAGGACCAAGAGGACCAGGACCAAGAGGACCAGGACCAAGAGGACCAGGACCAAGAGGAAGAGGACCAAGAGGAAGAGGACTAGGACCAAGATGATCAGGACCAAGAGGATCAGGACCAAGATGAAGATTACCAGGACCAAGAGGAAGAGGACCAGGACTAAGAGGAAGAGGACCAAGAGGAAGATGACCAGGACCAAGAGGACGAGGACAGGACCAAGAGGAAGAGGACCAGCACCAAAAAAAGAGGACCAAGAGGAAGAGGACCAGGACCAAGAAGAAGAGTTTCAGGACCAAGAGGAAGAGGACCAGGACCAACAGGAATAGGACCAAGAGGAATTGAACCAAATGGAAGAGGACCTGGGCCAAGAGGAAGATGACCAAGAGAATAGGACCTGGAGGAAGAGGACCAGGATCTAGATGAAGAGGACCTAGATTAAGAGGACCTATAGGAAGAGGATCAGGATCAAGAGGGTAAGGACCAAGAGGAAGAGGACCAGTACCAAGAGGAAGAGGTAACATGTGTATCTCACTGCTCCAGACTGCTTCCAGATTATCCGTCCTTGGGTGCACACCTCGGCTCGCTACCGTAGCTTCAGAACAGCGGAAAAAAACAATAGGCGGCACTCCAAACGTGATGCCGGTGCTGTATTTATTGACCATAATCAGCCATACAGGGTACAAAGAAGGTAGAAGCGTTTCACTCAAGACATGAGCTTGGTAATGGAGTGCCGCCTATTGTTTTTTTCCTCTGTACCAAGAGGAAGAGGACCAGGACCAAGAGGAAGATAGACAAGAGAAAGAGGGCCAGGAATAAGAGGAAGAGGAACAAGAAGAAGAGGACCAGGACCAGGAGGAAGAGGATCAGGATTAAGAGGATGAGGACCAAGAGGAAAAGGACCAGGACCAAAAGGGAGAGGACCAAGAGGAAGAGATCCAGGACCAAGAGGAAGAGCTCCAGGACCAAGAAGAAATCGACCAGAACCAAAAAGAAGAGTGTCTAGAGGACCAAGAGGAAGAGGAACAGGACTGAGAGGAAGAGAGCCAACAGGGAAATGAAGAGGTCCAAGAGGAAGAGGACATGGACCAAGAGGAACAGGACCAAGAGGAAGGGGACCAGGACCAAGATGAAGAGGACCAGGACCAAGAGGAAGTGGACAAGGACCAAAAAGAAGAGGACCAAGAGGACAAGTTCCAGGACCAAGAGGAAGAGAACCAGGACCAAGAGGAAGTGGACCAGAACCAAAAAGAAGAGTACCTAGATGACCAAGAGGAAGAGGACCAGGACTGAGAGGAAGAGGACCAACAAGGAGCTGAAGAGGACCAAGAGGAAGAGGACCAGGACCAAGAGGAAGAGGACCAGGACCATGAGGACGTGGACCAGGACCAAAAAGAAGAGGAAGAGGACTGAGAGGACCAAGAGGAAGATGGCCAGGGCTAAAAGGAAGAGGACCAAGTGGAAGAGGACCAGGACCAAGAGGAAGAGGATCAGGACCACGAGGAAGAGGACCAAGAGGTAGAGGAAGAGGACCAAGAGGAAGAGGACCAGGACAAAAAGGAAGAGGACCAGGAACAAGAGGAAGATGACTAAGAGAAAGAGGACCCGGAGGAAGAGGACCAAGAGGCAGAGTACCAAGAGGAAGAGGACAAACAGGAGGAGGACCAAGAGGACAAGAACCCAAAGTAAAAGGACCAAGAGGAAGAGGACCAAGAGGAACAAGATCAGGACCAAGAAGAAGAGGACCAGGACCAAGAGGAAAAGGACCAAGAGGAAGAGGACCTAGAGGAAGAGGACCTAGAGGAAGAGGACCTAGAGGAAGAGGACCAAGAGGAAGAGGATCAAGAGGAAGAGGGCCAGGACCAAGAGGAAGAGGACCAAGGAGAAGAGGACCATGACTAAGAGGAAGTGGACAAGGACCAAAAAGAAGAGGAAGAACCCTGAGAGGACCAAAAGGGAAGAGGACCAGGACTGAGATTAAGAGGACCAAGAGGAAGATGAAGCGGACCAAGAGGAAGAGGACCAGAACCAAGAGGAAGAGGACCAGGAGGAAGAGGACCAGGACCAAGAGAAAGAGGACTAAGACCAAGAGGAATTGGACCAAATGGAAGAGGACCAGGGCCAAGAGGAAGATGACCAAGAGAATAGGACCTGGAGGAAGAGGACCAGGATTTAGATGAAGAGGACATAGAGGTAGAGGACTTAATGAAAGAGGATCAGGATCAAGAGGATAAGGACCAAGAGGAAGAGGACCAGTACCAAGAGGTCCAGGACCAAGAGGAAGAGGACCAGGACTGAGAGGAAGAGGACCGGGACCAAGAGAAAGTGGACCAGGACCAAAGAAAAGAGGAAGAGGACCATTAGCAAGAGGAAGAGGACTAAGTGCATAAGAACAAAGAGGAAGAGGAGCAGGACTAATAAAGAGGAAGTGGATCGAGAGGAAGATCAAGAGGACCAAGAAGAAGAGCACCAGGACCAAGAGAAAGAGAATCAGGACCAAGAGGACCAGGACCAAGAGGAAGAGCACCAGGACCAAGAGGAAGAGGACCAAGAGGACCAGGATGAACAGGAAGAGGACCAAAAGGAAGAGGACCAGGACCAAGAGGAAGAGGACCAGGACCAAGAGGTAGAGGACCAAGGGGAAGAGGACCAGGACAAGAGGAAGTGGACCAGGACCAAAAGTGAGAGGAAGAGGACCAAGAGGAAGATGAAGAGGAAGAGGACCAGTACCTAGAGGTAGTGGACCAAGAGGAAGAGCACCATGACCAAGAGGAATCGGACCATGACCAAAAAGAAGAGGAAGAGGGCCGAGAGGACCAAGAGAAAGAGGACCAGGACAAAGAGGACCAGGACCAAGAGGAAGAGGATTAAGAGGAAGAGGACTAGGAGATAGAGGATGAGGAACAAGGGGAAGAGGACCAGGACCAAGAGGAAGTGGACCAGGATCAAAAAGAAGAGGAAGAGGACTGGGAAGACCAAGAGAAAGAGGACCATGACTGGGAGGAAGAGGACCAGGACAAAGAGGACAGTAGGAAGAAGACCAGGGCCAAGAGGAAGAGGACCAGGACAAAGAGGATCAGGACCAAGGGTAAGAGGACCAGGACCAAGAGGAAGTGGACCAGGACCAAAAAGAAGAGGAAAGGGAGGACCAAGAGGACTGGGACTGAGAGGAAGAGGACCAAGAATACAAAAAAGAGGACCAAGAGGAAGAGGATCTAGACGAAGAGGACCAAAAGGAAGAGAATAAGGGCCAAGAGGAAGAGGACCAGAAACAAGAGGATGAAGAGGAAGAGGACAATGACCAAGAAGAAGATAAAGAAGACCAATAGGAAGAGTACCAGGACCAAAAGGAAGAGGGCCACGGCCAAGGCCAGGACCAAGAGGAAGAGGACCAAGAGAAAAAGGATCAGGACCAACAGGAAGATAAAATGGACCAAGAGGACCAGGACCAAGAGAAACAGGACCAGGACCAAGAGGAAGAGGACCAAGAGGAAGAGGCTCAGGACCAAGATGACCAGGACAAAGAGGAAGAGGACCAAGAGGAAGAGGACCAGGAGCAAGAGGAAGAGGACCAAGAGGAAGAGGACCCGGACAAGAGGAAGAGGACCAAGACCAAGAGAAAAAGGACCAAGAGGAAGAAGATCAAGACCAAGAGGACCAGGACGAAGAGCAGGAGGACCAAGAGGAAGAGGACTGAGACCAAGAGGAAGAGGACCGGGACCAAAAGGAAGAGGACCAGGACCAAGAGGAAGAGGACCAAGAGGAAGAGGACCAGGAGCAAGAGGAAGAGTACCAGGATCAAAAGGAAGAGGACCAAGACCAAGAGGAAGAGGACCAAGAGCAACAAGATCAGGACCAAGAGGAATAGGACCAAGAGGAAGATGACCAGGACCAACAGGACGAGGACCAGGACCAAGAGGAAGAGGAACAGCACCAACAACAAGAGGACCAAGAGGAAGAGGACCAGGACCAAGAGGAAGAGCACCAAGAGGAATAGGACCAAATGGAAGAGGACAAGGGTAAGGAGGAAGATGATCAAGAGAATAGGACCTGGAAGAAGAGGACCAAGAGGAAGAGGACCAGGACCAAGAGGAAGAGGACCAGAACTGATAGGAAGAGGACCTAGAGGAAGAGGACCTAGAGGAAAAGGACCTAGAGGAAGAGGATCAGGATCAAGAGGGTAAGGACCAAGAGGAAGAGAAACAAGAGAAAGAGGACCAGGAATAAGAGGAAGAGGACCAGTGCCAGGAGGAAGAGGATCAGGACCAAGAGGACCAGGACCAAGAGGAAGAGGACCAGGACTAAGAGGAAGAGGACCAAGAGGAAGAGGACCAGGACCAAGAGGGAGAGGACCAAGAGGAAGAGTTCCAGGGCCAAGAGAAAGAGGACCAGGACCAAGAGGAAGTGGACCAGGACCAAAGAATTAGGGAAGAGGACCGAGAGGACCAAGAGGAAGACGACCAGGACTGAGAGGAAGAGCACCAAGAGGAAGAGGACCAGGACCAATAGGAAAAGGATCAGGACCAAGACGACCAGGATGAAGAGGACCAGGACTAAGAGGAAGAGGGCCAGGACAAAGAGGACCAATGTGAAGAGGACCAGGACCAAGAGGAAGTGGACAAAACTAAATAAGAGGAACAGGACCGAGAGGAAGAGAACCACAAGGACATGGACCAAAAGGACTAAGACCAAGAGGAAGAGGACCGGTACAGAGAGGAAGAGGACCAAGATGAAGATGAAGAGGACCAAGAGGAAGATTATCTAGAAGAAGAGGACCAAGAGAAAGAGGACCAGGACCAAGAGGAAGAGGACAAGGGCAAAGAGGAAGAGGACCAAAAGGAAAAGTACCAGAACCAAGATGACGAAGACCAAGAGGAAGAGGACCATGGCAAAGAGGAAGAAGACCAAGAGGAAGAGGACAAGGACCAAGAGGAAGATAAAGAAGACCAATAGGAAGAGGACCAGGACCAAAAGTAGGAGAACCAAAAGGAAGAGGACCAGAGCCAAGACCAGGACAAAGAGGAAGAGGACCAGGACCTAGAGGAAGATGACCAAGAGGAAGAGGACCAGGAGCAAGAGGAAGAGGTACAAGAGGAAGAGGACCAGGACCAAGAGGACCAGGACCAAGAGGAGAAGGACCAAGAGGAGATGGACCAAGAGGAAGAGGAGCAGGAACGAGAAGACCAGGACAAAGAGGAAGGGGACCAGGAGCAAGAGGAAGAGGACCTGGACCAAAAGGAAGAGGACCAGGACCAAGAGGAAGAGGACCAGGACCAAGAGGAAGAGGACCAAGAGGAAGGGGACCAGGAGCAAGAGGAAGAGGACCATGACCAAGAGGAAGAGGACCAGGACCAAGAGGAAGAGGACCAAGGGGAAGAGGACCAGGACCAAAAAGAAGAGTACCTAGAGGACCAAGAGGAAGAGGACCAGGACTGAGAGGAAGAGGGGAAACAGGAACATGAAAAGGACCAAGAGGAAGAGGACCAGGACCAAGAGGAAGTTGACCAGGACCAAAAAGAAGAGGAAGAGGACCGAGAGGACCAAGAGGAAGAGGACCAGGACTAAAAGGAAGAGGGCCAAGTGGAAGAGGACCAGGACCAAGAGGACCAGGACCAAGAGGAAGAGGACCAAGAGGAAGAGGACCTAGAAGAAGCAGACCAAGAGGAAGAGGACCAGGACCAAGAGGAAAAGGACCAAGAGGTAGAGGAAGAGGACCAATAGCAAAAGGACCAGGACAACAAGGAAGAGGACCAGGAACAAGAGGAAGATTACTAAGAGAATGAGGACCTGGAGGAAGAGGGCCAAGAGGCAGAGGACCAAGAGGAACTAGATCAGGACCAAGAGGAATAGGACCAAGAGGACCAGGACCAAGAGGAAGAAGACCAAGAGGAAGAGGACCAACAAGGAGATGAAGAGTACCAAGAGGAAGAGGACCAGGACCAAGAGTAAGTGGACCAGGACCAAGGAAAAGAGGAAGAGGGCTGACAGGACCAAAAGGAAGAGGACCAGGACCAAGAGGAATAGGACCAAGAGGAAGAGGATCCAGAGGAAGAGGACCTAGAGGAAGAGGATCAGGACCAAGAAAACAAGGACCAAGAGGAAATGGACCAAGAGGAAGAGGACCAGGACTGAGAGGAAGAGGACCAAGAAGAAGAGGATCACGACCAATAGGAATAGGATCAGGACCAAGAGGATCAGGGTGAAGAGGTAGAGGACAAGGAACAAGAAAATGAGGACCAGGACAAAGAGGAAGAGGACCAAGGGGAAGAGGACCAGGGCTAAGAGGAAGTGGAACAGGACTAAAAAAGAGCAAGAGGGCTGAGAGGAAGATGCAGAGGACCAAGAGGAAGAGGACCTAGAGGAAGGGGATCAGGATCAAGAGGGTAAGGACTAAGAGGAAGAGGATCAGGACCAAGAGAACCAGGATGAAGAGGAAGATGACCAAAACGAAAAGGACTAGTACAAAGGCGAAGAGGACCAGGGCTAAGACGAAGTGGACCGGGACCAAAAATGAGAGGAAGAGGACCAAGGGGAAGAGGACCAGGACTGAGAGGAAGAGTAACAAGAGGAAGCGGAAGAGGACCAGGACATAGAGGAACAGGAACAAGAGGAAGAGGACCAGGACCAAGAGGAAGTGGACTAGGACCAAAAAGAAGAGGAAGAGTGCCAAGAGGACCAAGAGAAAGTGGACCAGGAATGGGAGGAATAGGACCAAGAGGAAGAGGACCAGGACCAAGAGGAAGAGGACCAGGGCCAAGAGGAAGAGAACCACGAGGACCTGGACCAAGAGGACTAAGACCAAGAGGAAGAGGACTAAGAGGAAGAGGACAGGGACTGAGAGGAAGAGGACCAAGATGAAGATGAAGAGGACGAAGAGGAAGATTATCTAGAAGAAGAGGACCAAGAGAAAGAGGACCAGGACCAAGAGGAAGAGGACAAGGGCAAAGAGGAAGAGGACCAAAAGGAAAAGTACCAGAACC
>BLSH010432038.1:0-28666 GCA_018402905.1 Glandirana rugosa
CTGATCACAGCTGCTTGGTCTCAGGTGTTCCCTATCCATACTGTTTCATGCTAACTTCAATGCAAGTGTGCTACTTATTTTAATAAAATGTTTTTATTTGATACTGACCCCCAGCGCCCTGCTGTTCATTTTCTTCTACATTGAGGTGACCCTACCCAGATCTTCTGCAGGAGCTGCAGAGGTTCCAGTCTCAGTCCCTTCTCCTGTTCAGCCATCCAGTTGCCTCATCCATTCCCTGTATGCTGCTGATGGTCTACAGATACAGATGGACAGATACAGGTGAAAGTACCAAGGGACTTTGCACTTCTCCTAGGAGTGCCGTATGTACTACATACATTGTACACTCTGGATTTGCTAGTCACACTGAACTGCTCCGATGACAGTATGTTAAAAAAAAAAAAGAAGAAAAATGTTTAAAAAAATTGAATAAAAAATTATTTAACCGGTTCCGGACCGGCTCGCGTACATTTACCGCTGCAGAGTGGCACCGTAGCATGAATCGCCATCTATAAATGGCAGCTTGCTTGTGCGTGGCTAGTGCGTGTGGCTGTGGGTCCGGTGGACTCGATGTCCGCTGGCTACTTGCGATTGCCTGGCAGAGAAGATGTAAAACAGGGCGGTTCCCCGTTCCGACAGGTGGCATGACAGCGATCTACTGATCCCTATCACTAGGATCAGTTAGGTCTCTGGTGCCCCTGGGAGCCCAGCCCCCCTCACAGTTAGAACACGCCTAGGGAACACAGTTAACCCCTAGATCTCCCCCTGCAGGATAACCCCTCCCCTGCCAATGACATTTGTACAGTAATCAGTGGGTATTTAAATTTCTGATCGCTGTATAAATGTCATTGGTCCCAAAAAAGTGTCAAAATGGTCCGACATGTCCACCGCAATACCGCAGTATCGCCATTACTAGTAAAATATAAAAAAAATTAAAACCCCATAAATGAATTCTCATCTTTCGTAAATGCGGCAACTTTTGCGCAAACCAATCAATAAACGGCGATTGTGATTTTTTTAACCAAAAATATGAGGAACAATATAAAACAAAACAAAACCAATGAAAAAAAATGTTTTTTTATATATTTTTTTTTTTTTGGATTTGAATTTTAGCAAAAAGTAAGAAATATTGTTTTCTTTTTGCAAATTTGTCATTTTTTATTTATTTATAGCGGTGATGATCAGAAATGACGCAGAGGGGATCAAATACCACCAAAAGAAAGCTCTATTTGGACGCAAATTTAGTTTGGGTACAAAGTCGCACGACCGCGCAATTGTCAGTTAAAGCGACGCAGTGCCGAATCGCAAAAAGTGCTCTGGTCCTAACATGGGAAATCCTTCCGGGGCTGAAGTAGTTAAAGTAGCGCAATGATTAATAGCAAAAAATGGCCTGGTCATACAGGGAGTAAAATTACCATATTAATATACTGTGATATCATAATAATAATAATAAAAATAGCATTAATAAATCACGCCAGACTCTGATGCTTACACACGGAATCATACAAAAGAGCTTTTTTATTTTATTAAATATACATTATTTACAGTTTCATATGTCTGTACAACAGTAACAATAGAAAATAAAGACAAATTGCTTTGTGCCAAGACTTACATTACGGTCTAGAAATCTGTTTTTGCACTGAGTGTGGTTTACTGAAAAAGCTCTTTACAGAATGATGATATTCATAAACCCGGGACTTTCTGATCCAGGGATCCTCTGAATATTCTTAAAGCCAGACTCCAGCTATTTTTTTTTTTTTTATGGGATAGAGTAGTAAGAGTTACAGTGGAATTCCAGTAACTTTTTTTTTTTATTTTTATTAACTTTTTTTATTTTTTTTTATTTTATTATTTTTTGTCCTCCTTCCTCTACTGTGTTAAAAAAAAAAAAAAAAATCCAAGTTCTGTTAACCCTCTCTGTGCACCACATCTGGTCTACATTTTCTGTGAGTTCAGCCTATCATTTACTCCCCCACCAAAGGGCGTGCCATCACATAGGCTGGACTCACATCACCAAGCGCCAGGACTGACTAGAAAACTGCAAGAAAAATAAGTGTAAAAGATTTTTTTAGAAATAATTATTTTTTTCTTTTCTCTCTTCCTTTTTTTTTTTCGTGTTCCTTTTCATATACATGGGATGTACGGTTGTATGTCTTGTACGATTTAATGCTTTATAAAAAAATCTGTATTTTATTTGGATCTCTGTTGGTTCTATGCACATAGTATTAATATTTTATACACCTAATATATAATTAAAAGCAATTAGATATCTGTGTGCTAGACATGTGCACGGCGAAAGTTTTCATTCATTTTCGTTCCGTTCGTTATTTTTTATTTTTTCGGAAATTCGGAAAAAAATCCGGAAATTCAGAAATTGTGGGCCAACTCAATATTGAACCCTACGGTCTAAAACTGCGTGTAAAGGCAGGCGTCCCAATACTTTTGGTAATATAGTGTAGTTGCTAGAGTTGAGCCAACGCCTGGATGTTTGGGTTCAGTGGGTTCGGCCGAACTTCGTGAAAAAGTCCGGGTTCGGTACCGAACTTGACCCGAACTTGACCCCGAACCCCATTGAAGTCAATGGGGACCCAAACTTTTCGGCACAAAAATGACTGTAAAAAAGTCCTGGAAAGTGCTAGAGGGCTGCAAAAGGAAGTAAAATGATTTTAGAACAATAATCTGTCCCTTACAGCAACAGCAGGAACCTCTCCCTATAGGAGTAGGAGATGATTTTAGAACAATAATCTGTCCCTCTAAGCAGTAGACTCTACCTAGTCCAGTCAGATTGGTCTGTAATGCAGGATGAGATCTGCAATCTGTCCCTAAAAGCAGTAGTAATAGCAATCTCTACCTAGTCCACAATCAGATCGTTCTGTAATTCAGGATGAGATGTTATTAGATCTGCAATCTGTCCCTCACAGCGCCGGCAGCATCCTCTCCCTACCCTAGCCTGAGAGCATGTGACATGCAGCACTAAGTGACTCCAGCTTATACAGAGGTTGGGTCACATGATGCACTGGCCAATCACAGCCATGCCATTAGTAGGCATGGCTGTAATGGCTTCTAAGGGCAAACCAGTGAAACGCTTGTTGATTGGCTGCCCTGCAGCTAGTCAACAGGCGGGATCAAATACCCCAACCCAGAACCCGAACCCGAACTTTTTTTCAAATGTCCGGGTCCGGGTCACGGACACCCCAAAGTTCGGTACGGACCCCAACTTTACAGTTCGGGTTCGCTCAACTCTAGTAGTTGCACCTCTACCAGGTTACCAGCATTTCCTAAAGGAGGTCAGCAATGGCATCCCATTGTTTTACCACCATGTGATTTTGTTATATAGTAACCGATGCCCAACACTGTAGAACAGGGGTAGGCAACCTGCGGCTCTCCAACTGTTGCAGAACTACAAGTCCCATCATGCCTCTGGGAGTAATTGTAACTGCCAGCCTTGCAATGCCTCATGGGAAATGTAGTTCCACAACAGCTGGAGGGCCGCAGGTTGCCTAACCCTGCTGTAGAATATTCTGCTTCCTATTGTGTTGTCTACAGAAGGCTTCTGATGGAGCAGAAGGCTTTGCCTGGCCTTTATCAGCGGCATCAGAATACATTTTAGATTACAACGTTTATTTTTCATGTGCGATAAATGCAAGCTAGAAATGTTCCTTATCCACAAAGTATTTGTGTTGCCCTAATTCTCCCTGGCACGCATCACCTGGGTGAGCTCCGGCGGAATGATTATGTGTAATCTGTCTCTGTTCTGGGAGGAAAGTATGAAGATGAGCCAAGAACGATTTTTGACAAATGGGAAGAAATTGCTTTGATAACGAGGTTCTGTTCTCGTTTGCTGCGTTTTCTGGCTTTGCAATTAAGGAGCTGATTAATCCGGATTGATTGGCTTTCACGCGTGATTTATAATTGGTGCAGCGTCTCGGCTTACACCAATAACGCCAACGGAGGATTCTGGAACCTGATTAAAGATGCGGCTTTGCAGGTTACATCATGTTATTATCTCTGAATTATTGGAAACATAATACCGGCATGACAGATAATATTTATAAACTCTGCGGGAACGGAAAAAAAAGGAATGGAACAAATAAATACGTCTAGAGGAAAAATAATCTGCATTTGTTCAAGATAAGAAAAAAAAATAAACAGTAATGATATTATGCCGACAGAAGAAATGATGGCATAAAAAAAAAAAGAGCCGTGCTCGAAAGTTTGCATGCCCCTGGCACAAGCCTAAAAAACTGCAACAAAATAATGTGCTGTGATGAGACCAAATTTGAAACTTATGGTCATAGCCAGTAGCGCTATGATGAGATGTACACCATCCCTACTGTGAAGCATGGCGGTGGATGTGCTTTGAGCTATTTTATTGGATGGAAAAAGAAAGCAGCGTATTATCAGATAATACCGGAAGAATATTTGCATTCATCAAGCCAGGGCACACTTGGACTTTCCAACTTGACTATGATTTACCCCACTGGAGCAAATTGAAGCATGCATAGTAGGGTTTTTTTCGCCTTCCTCTGGATCAGCCTTTCTCAACCTTTTCAACACAGAGGAACCCTTGAGATAGTTCTCCAGTTTCTAAAAATTAAAAATCCACAACTCCTGATACATTAGTGTGATGGTCAGTGGGAAGAATGCTCCTTACACTTGTGGTCATTGGGAAGAATTACCCCCTTTACAGAGAGCTAAAAAGATCAATGATGTCAGTGGGAATTTATCTGAGAGGTAGAAATTGACCATTGCTCAAGGAACCCCTAGCAACCTCTGGAGAGGTGCAGAGAGTTTAGTCTAAATTGATTCCAAGATGAATGTAGGATATTATCAGAAAATATTGGAGAGCTGCACCTGGACTTTCCAACATGACTAGGATTTCCCCCACTGGAGAAAACTGAAGCATTCATAGTAGGGTTTTTTGCCTTCCTCTGGATCAGCTGTGGGTGCTGGGCTCTAAGTATAGAAGTTTTTGGGGTTTTTTTCTTATATATTTATTTGGATTATAATGGATACATTATGTCTTTTTCAGCCTGGCTATCACTATGTAACTATGATCTGAAGCATAAGGACAAGTTGACTCTTTAGAGGCTACAGCTAAAAAAAAGTGAAGGCTTTGTGGTGGAATCTCCTGACCTCAAGATCATTGAGCCACTTGCTGCTCATGAAAGGCAACCAAAGAATTTACAGGACTTCTTTTGTAAAGAAAATCATTTGTGGTGACCAACATTCAACTTTATGGTCACAGCCATAAACTCTATGTTTGGGAAACAGTTAACAAGGCCTATTAAGAGAAGCACAATATCCTTACTGTGAAGCATGGTGGTGGACCTGCTATAAACTACAGCAGTGCAGAGAGTTTAGTCTAAATGAATGGCAAGATGAATGTAGGATATTATCAGAAAATATTGGAGGGATGCACTTGAACTTTCCAATATGACTAGGATTTCCCCCACTGGAGCAAATTGAAGCATGCATAGTAGGGTTTTTTTTGCCTTCCTCTGGATCAGGTTCTTTATATGGAGGTTTTTTATTTTGTTTTTTTTTTTTCGAATGGTTAACCACTTCCGGACCATGCGCCTTCATTATACGGCGGTACTTTGCCGTTGAACAGCGTTGCTATGGTAGCAGATAGCTACCGTAACCCCGGTATTTTCTGAAACGGCGGATGGTCCTCTTTCGGATAAAAGTGGTCTCTGTGGCGGATTCACCACGAGATCACTTTTATTGGGTGCTGGAAAGGGCCACCCCTCCCGCTACGCTCTGGTCATCTCCGCCGCTTACTGGACCCGCCGGATCTGATCCTCTCTCCCCACAGGCTGGATGCCGACTGAGGGAAAGATGGCCCCCAGTCAGCTCCATAACCTTGCAGGGTGGAAGCGACGTCAAACGTCACTTCCGCCCAAAGCTCTTAAAGGAAACATTTTTTTTTTTCAAGTGTCATTTTTTTTTTTTTATTGCATTTTAGTGTAAATATGAGATCTGAGGTCTTTTTGACCCCAGATCTCATATTTAAGAGATCCTGGAATGCTTTTTTCTATTACAAGGAATGTTTACATTTCTTGTAATAGGAATAAAAGTGATCATTTTTTTTTTTTTAAAGAAAGGTGTAAAAATAAAAAATAAAATAAATAAGAAAAAATATATATTTTAAAGCGCCCCGTTGATCTCACGCGCAGAAGTGAACGCATACGTAAGTCACGCCCGCATATGAAAACGGTGTTCAAACCACACATGTGAGGTATCGCCGTGATCGTTAGAGGCGTAAGTAAAACCTTGGACAGAGGGGTGGCTGTTGACGTGGTATACTTGGACAGAGGGGTGGCTGTGGACGTGGTATACTTGGACAGAGGGGTGGCTGAGGATGTGGTATACTTGGACAGAGGGGTGGCTGTGGACGTGGTATACTTGGACAGAGGGGTGGCTGTGGACGTGGTATACTTGGACAGAGGGGTGGCTGCGGATGTGGTATACTTGGACAGAGGGGTGGCTGTGGATGTGGTATACTTGGACAGAGGGGTGGCTGTGGACGTGGTATACTTGGACAGAGGGGTGGCTGTGGATGTGGTATACTTGGACAGAGGAGTGGCTGTGGACGTGGATTTTGCAAAACCGTTTGACACCGTTCCCCACACACGGCTAATGTGTAAGGAAAAGTCTACAGGCTTGAAAAGATCAATTTGTAAATGGATAGAAAACTGGCTAAAAGACCGAATTCAGAGAGTAGTGGTTAATGATTCTTATTCTGAATGGTCTAAGGTTATCAGTGGTGTACCCCAAGGCTCAGTGTTGGGACCCTTACTTTTCAATATATTTATAAATGATATCGGGTCTGGGATTAAAAGTACAATTTCAGTGTTTGCAGACACCAAGCTATGCAGGGGAATAACGTCCTTGCAGGATGTCTCCAACTTACAAGCCAACCTCAATGCACTGTCTAATTGGGCGACTGTGTGGCAAATGAGGTTTAATATCGATAAATGTAAAGTAATGCACTTGGGGGCTCTCGCAATCTCCTGACCTTGACGTCATAAAGAAACTTTCTGCTTATGAGAGACAATCAAACAAGGACCAGGAGGCTCTTTGCCAGGAATAATTGGGGGCTTTACTACATGAGAAAATAAAGGGCCTCAACAATCACAAAAGACTGTAAGCTGCCATTGATGTGAAAGGGTGCAATACACAAAATTAAAGTGTTACTGAACCCACAACAGTATAATCAGTCTGTATATGCAGTAAAGCATGCTTGTTATACTCACAGTGGAACCTAAGGGGTTAATTCTTCGCATTGGGTAAAAAAAACAGTTTGATCCTGGCTTCTCTGATCCTCCCCTTCTTCCAACATCCCCTAAAAATTTCCTGATAACACAAAGTCTATGAAGTCACACTGCACATACTCAGTTTTGTGTGTATTGCTAGAGAGGTTTCTTTTTTTCTTGGGAGAGTGCATGTGATCAGCATAGGGCCAATCAGCACTGTCCAGACTGAGGGATTCTGCAGTCTCATAGGACAGTCAGAAAACTCCTCCTACAAGCTTTAACCAGTGCTCAGCTAGACACTGATAGAAATCACAAGACTACTATATACTTCTGATGAGAAAAGGTATTTATCGGTTTATATTTACTAAAACTATTGCATTTCCATGTTTTGTGTACTGTGGGAGAGCAGATATAGTGACTGCAGGCTCCTGGGGAGAGCAGATATAGTGACTGCAGGGTCCTGGGGAGACCAGATATAGTGCCTGCAGGGTCCTGGGGAGATCAGATATAGTGACTGCAGGCTCCTGGGGAGAGCAGATATAGTGACTGCAGACTCCTGGGGAGACCAGATATAGTGACTGCAGGCTCCAGGGGAGACCAGATATAGTGACTGCAGGCTCCTGGGGAGACCAGATATAGTGACTGCAGGCTCCTGGGGAGACCAGATATAGTGACTGCAGACTCCTGGGGAGACCAGATATAGTGACTGCAGGCTCCTGGGGAGACCAGATATAGTGACTGCAGGCTCCAGGGGAGACCAGATATAGTGACTGCAGGCACCTGGGGAGACCAGATATAGTGACTGCAGGCTCCTGGGGAGATCAGATATAGTGACTGCAGGGTCCTGGGGAGAGCAGATATAGTGACTGCAGGCTCCTGGGGAGAGCAGATATAGTGACTGCAGGCTCCTGGGGAGAGCAGATATAGTGACTGCAGGGTCCTGGGGAGACCAGACATAGTGAATGTAGGATCCTGGGGAGACCAGATATAGTGACTGCAGGCTCCTGGGGAGACCAGATATAGTGACTGCAGGCACCTGGGGAGACCAGATATAGTGACTTCAGGCTCCTGGGGAGACCAGATATAGTGACTGCAGGCTCCTGGGGAGACCAGATATAGTGACTGCAGACTCCTGGGGAGAGCAGATATAGTGACTGCAGGCTCCTGGGGAGACCAGATATAGTGACTTCAGGCTCCTGGGGAGACCAGATATAGTGACTGCAGGGTCCTGGGGAGAGCAGATATAATAACTGCAGGCTCCTGGGGAGAGCAGATATAGTGACTTCAGGCTCCTGGGGAGAGCAGATATAGTAACTGCAGGGTCCCGGGGAGAGCAGATATAGTGACTGCAGGCTCCTGGGGAGAGCAGATAAAGTGACTGCAGGCTCCCGGGGAGAGCAGATATAGTGACTTCAGGCTCCTGGGGAGACCAGATATAGTGACTTCAGGCTCCTGTGGAGACCAGATATAGTGACTGCAGGGTCCTGGGGAGACCAGATATAGTGACTTCAGGCTCCTGGGGAGACCAGATATAGTGACTGCATGCTCCTGGGGAGACCAGATATAGTGACTGCAGGCTCCTGGGGAGACCAGATATAGTGACTGCAGGGTCCTGGGGAGAGCAGATATAGTGACTGCAGGCTCCCTGGGAGAGCAGATATAGTGACTGCAGGCTCCCGAGGAGACCAGATATAGTGACTGCAGGCTCCTGGGGAGAGCAGATATAGTGACTGCAGGATCCTGGGGAGAGCAGATATAGTGACTGCAGGGTCCTGGGGAGAGCAGATATAGTGACTGCAGGCTCCTGGGGAGAGCAGATATAGTGACTGCAGGCTCCTTGGAAGACCAGATATAGTGACTGCAGGGTCCTGGGGAGATCAGATATAGTTACTGCAGGCTCCTGGGGAGAGCAGATATAGTGACTGCAGGCTCCTGGGGAGAGCAGATATAGTGACTGCAGGCTCCTTGGAAGACCAGATATAGTGACTGCAGGGTCCTGGGGAGATCAGATATAGTGACTGCGGGCTCCTGGGGAGAGCAGATATAGTGACTGCAGGCTCCTGGGGAGAGCAGATATAGTGACTGCAGGCTCCTGGATTTAATAACACTTTAAGAACTTAAGGTCTAAAGACCTGAACAGGATTTTTTTTATTATTTTAACGTATTTCTATGGTTTGTTTTAACAGTTGTGCTATTCTATGACGCCTAAAAATGTAATATTAATCACAATAAAAAGGAGTGCGTTTGGTCCAAAGGCGCTTTAAATAACTAAAACGATGGAAACTACAAAGAGGATTGAAATTCAAGTCTTTAATCACATGGCCTTCATCCCACAATGATACATCCCTTTCCGCGGGATCATAAATTGCATCCCTAAGGATTTAATAACTTTTTTATGGGCCCCAGGTGTCTGGAAAGTAACTCTGTGGGGATTTGACAATAATGATAATATGAGCCCTTCTACATAGAATGCAGGGAAGAAACTCTACTTTCATAAAAATGATTTAAAAATAGAGGAATAAATAATGTAACAATGGATACATTTACATAGACCGACTTCTCTTGCACCTTTTATAGCAGCTTTTTCTTCACGTAACGCTTAAAGGTCAAGTTCTCCAAATCCATTTCACAGACTTGCGTGTGAAATAATTAGTGAGCTTCTTTTAAAATGCTACTAATTAAAAGAAAAGTGCTAAAATCGCAACATGGTAATGTGTATCTTTGAACCTTCGTTTTGTTAAATAGGAAAAGAACCCTGGCAGTTGTGACCACAAAAAAAATCAGACAAAAGGCAAACAATTAGTCATTGCTATCGGTCTCCCTGTAGCTGGTCTCTGCACCATGACTGATTTACCAAGCCTTGTTCTGCATCCATCTAGGCCAGGGGTCTCCAAACTTTCTTAACAAAGGGCCAGTTTACTGTGCTTTAGATTTTAGAGGGCCGGACTGTGACCAGTGGGAGTAGAAAATGTCCTGAGGTTAGTGGCAGTAAACAATGCCTCAGGCTCCGTGGTCAGTGGGAGCAAAGCAATTACATAGTGCTTGTAGTCAGTAGGAGGAAGAACAGTGATCCATCACTGGTATTAGTGGGAGGAATAGTGCCCCATCATTGGTGTCAATGGGAGGAATAATGCCCCATCATTGGTACCAATTGGAAGCAATAGTGCCCCATCATTGGTGTCAATGGGGGGAATAATGCCACATCATTGGTATCAATGGGAGGAATAGTGCCCCATTGTTGGTATCAGTGGGAGGAATAGTGCCCCATCATTGGTGTCAGTGGGAGGAATAATGCCCCATCATTGTTATTAATGGGGGGAATAGTGCCTCATAATTGGTATCAGTGGGAGGAATAGTGTCCCATCATTGGTGTCAGTGGGAGGAATAGTGCCCCATCATTGTTATTAATGGGGGGAATAGTGCCTCATAATTGGTGTCAGTGGGAGGAATAGTGTCCCATCATTGGTGTCAGTGGGAGGAATAGTGCCCCATCATTGTTATCAGTGGAAGGAATAGTGCCCCATTATTGGTGTCAGTGGGAGGAATAGTGCTCCATCATTGGTGTCAGTGGAAGGAATAGTGCCCCGTCATTGGTGTCAGTGGAAGGAATAGTGCCCCATTATTGGTGTCAGTGGGAGGAATAGTGTCCCATCATTGGTATTAATAGGATAAATAGTTCCCCATAATTGGTATCAGTGGGAGGAATAGTGCCCCATCATTGGTGTCAGTGGGAGGAATAATGCCCCATCATTGTTATTAGTGGGGGGAATAGTGCCCCATAATTGGTATCAGTGGGAGGAATAGTGTCCCATCATTGGTGTCAGTGGGAGGAATAGAGCCCCGTCATTGGTATCAGTGGGAGGAATAGTGTCCCATCATTGGTGTCAGTGGGAGGAATAGAGCCCCGTCATTGGTGTCAGTGGAAGGAATAGTGCCCCATTATTGGTGTCAGTGGGAGGGATAGTGCTCCATCATTGGTGTCAGTGGAAGGAATAGTGCCCCATCATTGGTGTCAGTGGAAGGAATAGTGCCCCATTATTGGTTTCAGTGGGAGGAATAGTGCTCCATCATTGGTGTCAGTGGAAGGAATAGTGCCCCATTATTGGTGTCAGTGGGAGGGATAGTGCTCCATCATTGGTGTCAGTGGAAGGAATAGTGTCCCGTCATTGGTGTCAGTGGAAGGAATAGTGCCCCATTATTGGTGTCAGTGGGAGGGATAGTGCTCCATCATTGGTGTCAGTGAAAGGAATAGTTCCCCATCATTGGTGTAAGTGGGAGGAATAGTGCTCCATCATTGGTGTCTGTAAGTGAAATAGTCCCCTCGTCATTGGTGTCAGTGGGAGGAATAGTGCCCCATCATTTGTTTCAGTGGGAGGAGTAGTGCCCATCATTGGTGTCCAATAGGAGAAATAGTGCCTCAAAGTAGTCAAGAACAAGATAGACAAGTCCCACAGTTTGGAGACCACTGATCTAGGATGAAGCAGGGTTTTGCATACTCATGTCAGAGCCTCACACAAGGCAAACAGTGAGCAGCACAAAGGAGAAAGCATTAAAGCTAAAGTTTAGGTATGGCAATTTTTATAGCCACCTTGGACCAATGTAAGAATGTATCTGAGTCCCACTAGATTCCAGATTACACGCTGAGCAGCTGCCTTGCTGCATTCTGAACCACAAAGGTTGCCCGCTCAGCACAGGTGCCATTCAGTGAACACTGCATTTTGTCAATGAATGCAAAGCACTTTCTGACTGAACAAGGTGGGGTGGTGACATCACAATCTCCACCTCGTCCAACCAGAGAACACTTTACAATAATTGAGAAAATGCAAAGTATTCTCTGAGAAGCATGTGTGTTGAGGAAACCTATTATGCTCATAAAGCAGCAGGGCAGCCACTTGACATGGGACCTGGAAGCAGGTGGAGATGATTGGAGTAGTGGTGTCTAGTGATTTCCAGTTTCTGGGATTTCCCTCAGGTATGGCACATGAATATTTACATTGGACCAAGTTGGACCAATGTAACTATAGAAAATTTGCCATACCTGGAATTCAGCTTTAAATCTCACGCCGAAGCTGGTGAGACTAGAATTGAGAAGTAGCATTGCCTTGGATCTCATACTGCAGATCTACAGCTATAAGGTCATGGGCACAGGATTGCCCAGGCATCCTCACATACCAGGGAGAGTGCTGATGGAATTTTCAGGTTACTGTTACATAGTTGGCAAGGTTGAATAAAGACATCAGTCCATCCAGTTCACTCGGTGTGGGTGTGGGTGGACCGTTTAAGCACAAGTTACATTCTAACAATGTGCAATATGACACAGCAAATCATTTCTGAGTTCAGATCGATTTTAACATCACACGAGGTGTGTCCAAAAAGTGGTGAATGATCTGATATCTCACCAGCAACATGGGCCAGGTGCATGCATGCACATGGCAATGCAGAGACACATCGAGAGACACCACCTACATGTGACCTTCGAGGTAAACCTGCTGCGGGCAGTGGAACTTAGTCACTGTGAGAGGTAGGGTCAATGGAGCAACGAATAAACATAAAGTTCTGCTACAAATTGGGAAAAATGATGATGGCGATGAATGAAATGTTGGGTTCAAGTGTACGGGACGGAAGCCGTGAGCATAAAATGTGTTTACGATTGGTTCAAACGCGTTGGGAAGGAAATAAATGAGGATGAGCCCCGTTCTGGTTGGCCGTCGACAAGCAGAACCCCAGATATGATCGAGCGAGTGCGACAAATGCTGGCACGAGATTGGCAACTGATTCTACTATTAATGGCGGAGGAATTGGGTATTAGCAAGGACACGGTGCGCACCAGCATCTGCAAAGATTTGGGTAAGCAGAATAATTGTTCTCGGTTTGCGCCACACAAGCTGACAGTTGAACAGAAAACGGATGGAAACCTCTGGAGATTTCATTACTATGTGTGACCAGGATCCATTTTTTCTGCCAACCATCATCACAGGGGATGAGACCTGGTGCTACCAGAAACCAAGCGCCAATTGATGGAATGGCGTTCACCATCTTCCCCGTGACCCTGCTGACTTCCTACTGCTTTCGAGCGTCATGAAAGGCGCACGTTTTGTAGACATGGCAGCAATCCAAGAATGTGTGACAGTGGTTCCATTGATTCCTAAAGAGGCCTTTGCTGACAGTTTCCAGAAGCTTTATGAATACTATCCAAAATTGAGTTGTGAAGGATGGCATTTATTTTGAAGGCCAATAAAGGTAATTTGTTTATATCTTCTGTATTGTTTGTTTTTTGAGATCATTCACCAAACTTTTTAGACACACCTCGTATATAACTGGAACAGAACCCAGAGGAAGCCATTTATAAGCTTATGCTGCACTACATGTACAAAACTATAAACGCCACTGGTGTATACTGTTCCGAGTAAAGTAATATGTTAGATGTGATAAAAAATTGTGTTGCGTAACAAAGGTGTAAGCACTTAGGGAAGACTAAGAGAAACCGTTCTCTGAGCTTGGCACATCAAGGTGTAGACCTTTCAGTCTACCCAACGCCAAACAAAACAAAGTGAGCTTACTTAGGGTGGATTCAGAAGAGGTAAAGATGAATCTATATTTTTATATACACCTTATTTGATATACCTGTTTTACTATCTGGAAGCCTAGAGGAAACATAAAATTACGGTAGAGCAATGGTAGAAGATGGATGAAAAGGTCAGTTGAGTCAGCCATAGACTTGTTGGTCCAAAGCATGTTCGAATCCACTTAATGTTGACTGACTCACTACCTAAGTCTACCACTAAGGCTACATTCACACCTGGGCGTAGCGTTTTCAGGCAGAAATACAATAATTTTTGCCGTGATATTGCCACAATTTTTACCACAATTTTGTACAGGTCAAAAGGTCAGCAATGTAAAAAGTAGAAAATCAAGCTACAAAAATACCTCCAGAACCTTTTTGAGCTTCAGGCGTTTGGCTTCAGGCGTTTTTGAGTGGAGATGTGAAAGGACTCCATAAAGAATCATTGATTTTTTTCCCCTCAAGCGTTTTGTAGCTTCAAGCTGCAAAACGCTCAGGTGTGAATGGGGCCTTAGTCTATTCCAAGCATTGACTACTTTAATACTTCTAAGATTAGTTTTGAGCTTTCCTTCTGCTAGTTTAAGGGTCATGCTCCCCACCCTCCTGAACAGTGTTTATTTCGTCAACGAAAACATTTTCATCAAAATTTTCGTCAGCATCCTTTTTACAGTGACGAAAACGAAAAGTACACCACATTTTCGTCCACTGACGAAGACTATAACGAAAATCAATTCCGTTGTCACAGTCACAGTGGGGGATTGGGGTGGGGGGTGTCGGGCTTCTGCTTTAGTAATACATTACATGTTACACCCTTAACCTAATTCTTCAGGTGGGTCCCATAACATGTCTTGCCTCATAACATGTGCACCTTTTTATTACTGGTCAGGGGCTTTGATCTCAGGGTACAAACATTTTCCCATTGGGGATGTCCTAGGTGTGACATCTGGGTCACCCTCTAATGTTTTTATTAAAGGGGGAGGGGGGATTCCAGTATAGACACCGTTGTCAGGTCTTTGCCTGGGTTTAAAGAAAAAAGATCTCCTGGAATCAGGTCTGACAACCCAATGTGGGGCCCCTAGTCTGATTCAAGCCCGGACAGGTGACAACAATAGAACATCTTCAGTTTGTGCGTTTTTTTTATAAATTCTGGGAAGGTTTTAGAATAACAAAATGGAAACAAAAAATAAATAATTGTCTGCATCTATTATTTACTCTTTCTTGTGGAGATTTTATAATATATGTACAAATATATATTTATCTGCTGTATATCTATTTTTTTTTTTTTTTTTGCCTGTGCAATACTGCATATATTGATTTAGTAATTCTACAGTAAAATATCTGTTGTTTCCCTCAGGATGTATATCATCCTACTGAAGGATTTAGTGGTACAGACATGAATTGCTATTTCAGAATAAAGGCCCTTATGAGTTTGGGCAAACTTTCTCCACACCCTTAAGGCCCATACACGCGGTACAACAGTTGGCCAACAATGGTTGTCCAAAAGCCTGTTAGCCCATAATCTGACCGTTAATACGCACGATCCAACAGCCAATTTCCAATTGTTGACCAACTGAAATTGGCTGACAAGACTAGAAAACTTTTGGTGGCCTACAAGGCATTGGCCAATTGTTGGCTCGTGTGTACAGAAGTTGGCCAACAAAAAGTTGGAAGTGCAAACACGCATGCTCGGAATCCAGGAAGTGTTCGGTGGTGTAACCTGTGTTCATAATTCACAAATCACATTCACCTGAACTTCGTTATATGCTCGTAACATGTCACTACGTTTGGCTTTGTTGGCCAATTACTTGAGTACCGTCAGTACGCTAGACACAACTGCCAACAGCCAATTTGGACAAAAGTTGGACGTTCGGTTGGCCAACATTCTGCGTGTGTATATGAGGCTTTAATCTTGCACAATGAGTTGCCTTACATGACATGAAAGGGTCATCCTGTCCACCAACTTCCTTGCTCCCATTGTGATAATTAGAAATCAGAGTAAAGCCTTGTACACACCCACAGATTGTTGGACAACCAAACGTCCAAATTGGCTGTTGGCGGTTTTGTCTAGTGTACTGACAGTAGTCAAGTAATCGGCCAACAATGCCGAACGTAGGGACGTGTTACGAGCGTATAACGAGGAAGTTCAGGTGAATGTGATTTGTGAATTAGGAATGGAGGTTTATACGACCAAACGCTTCCTGGATTCCAAGCATGCGTGTTTGCACTTCCAATTTTTTTGGGCCAACTTCTGTACACTCGAGCCACCAACTGGCCAACGCCTTGTTGGCCAACAAAAGTTTTCTAGTCTTGTCAGCCAACAAAATTGTCTGTTGGATTGTGCGCACTAACAGTCAGATTATCTGACAACAGGCTGTTAGACAACCGTTGTTGGCTAATTATTGTACCATGTGTACGGGCCTTAAGGGTGTGGAGAAAGTTTGCCCAAACTCATAAGGTATGTAGCTGTTATTGGTGGGCCAATGAGTTGCGGGTGGAAGATGCCCCGGGGCAGGATGGTCATTACCTGATAAATGGATATGACCATATTAGGATAATGTCACAGACCTAATATGGCCATATAAGGTCAATTATGTCACAAGTATCCCTACCCCTTTGTATATGTGTCTGCGATATGGGCAATCTTCTCTCCGGAGCTCATTGGCCCACAATGACAGAAAACTTCAAGGTTCGGAATAAACCTAAGCTAATCCCTAGTCACTGTTAGGAAGCCGGAGCAAAAATAAGCAGCTGATGCTGGAGACAATGCATGTAGACAGAAAGTACTTGAAAAAGCATTAAAGAAATCAGCAATTTTGAGAACAAAGGATAAAAAAAAATAGAACAAGGAAAAAAAAATGAAGCAGTATTTTAAGTGAAAAAATGGCAATTGTTTATGAAATACTATGCTTTTTCACACCAAATATCCCCGTTAAGGTTTTGATCTAGTGGTTGTAAACCCCAGACATGAAATATGAAGAAAGCATACCCCTTTATAGCAGGGATCTCCAAACTATGGCCCTCCAGCTGTTGCGAAACTATACGTCCCATAAGGCATTGTAAAACTCTGACATTCACAGACATGACTAGGCATGATGGGAATTGTAACAACTGGAGGTTGTCTGCTTGTGTGTGCGTGTCTCAATCCAGAGCACTATGTGTCATTTTTTGTCTGCTGCCCCTTCCTCTGTTATTAGCATGAGTCAATTATGACAGGTTTTCCTGACACCAAGAGAAAAAAGGTGACACGTGAGAGAGCTCCAGGGCACAGCCTGTGATAAACAGCCTCAGCTCTGTTCCTGTGTTCTGTGTGAAGGGGGGTGTGTCCCTTCCCTCCAATCAGCTCATAGAGCTCTCCTCACTGAGCTCTGCAGATTGTAACTTCAGCTCTCCACCCCTTTTTTTTCTGACAGCTCAGGCAAACTTTATAAATTATGTGCTTTGAACAGATGTAGAGGAGGGAGGGCTGTAAATAAACAGGTACAACTTATGTAGGTACTCTGTGTATCTCATAAAGCCAGTCACTTCACTGTAAGGGTTTACAACCACTTTAAGTAATTCCCCTAATAGGAGTTGTTTTACATGATAAGGGAAGTCTTCAAGAAGTAGTAGGAACTTTTTTTTTAAACATTCCTCTTCAAATGGACAGAGGTGGATCGTTTTTTTTCCAAATAAAAACGTAAAACAATTGACAAAAAAATCAATAGAATTTCTGCCCAGCTTAAACGGATTGTACAGGTAAAAGACATTTTCCAACATATGCCGATCTCTAGTGAATCTCCAATGAATACAAAGTAGCAAGTGAACCCTACGTGTTTATACCTGTTGAGCAGAAAAATAGTTATACCCACTATTTATTTAGAGGGAAACCTTTATATATACTATATGGAATTTTATGTGCACAACTAGACTCTAATAGAGAATATTTTAACCCGATTATATTTTATTCTAAAAAAAAAGTGCTGGAGAAAGTATTGATTACCCTGTTACCACCCATGTAACACATATTCAGCAAAATAGTGGGCTTTACCCCCCACACACCATACATATGCATCACTGGGCAGCCAATGTTTCTGTGCTGGGAGCGCAATCACTGTGCACTCCCAGCACAGAGACCGAACTGCCATAGGCAGCTCCCAGGCTCCAGTACTGACAGGGAGCTGGCGGGATTGGCTCCCAATCATGTGACCACTGTGATAGCCAATCACAGTGGTCACATGATGAGGCCACACAGAGAGATAGACCTAGTTAACTGGATGCCAGGGCTCGGCGGGAGAGGGTGAAAGAGGACCTTAAGCTTTGTTAAAATAAAGTGAGCCAGCTCTCGGTCCCCTCTATCAATCAGTAGCCGGCCAAATCATGTGACCACTGTGACAGCCAAACAACATGATTGCAGATCCTTCCTTTCCTGCCCCCCGGGCATTCAGAAATTTTTGAAGGGACATTGGGGTGGGCGGGAAGAGGTTAACTGTGTCTAGGGCCACAATGTATAAGAAGGAAAAGGATCGCCGCTACTTCCAACCAGCCCAAGTGAATGAACTATAAGGACTATAAGGTTAAATGCATCAGGGTGTATAGTGTGGTGGAGATATAAAGGCTGAGGCAGCTCTCTCCTATATCGTTCATTCACGTGGGCTGGTTGGAAGAAGTGTCGATCCTTTCTTCTTTACACTTACTAGCCCTCTGGATTGGTATCAGGATAAGCCTGCACCCCATGTTCTTGAACACAAGGATATACTCTCACCTCAACTTTGGCTCAAACTCTTTTTACCACAAGATAGTGGCCATTAATTCTCCAACAATGGACAATAAACCCAATAAACCTTTCAGCTGGTGGAAATGGTGGCTTCCATTTAATTCCTGGAGCAAGGGTTAAGCATACAAAGGTTGCAGCTAATGGCACTGGTTAGAGTCAAAGTTCTCCCTAGACTTACTCTATGAATATTAAACATCCATATATACCTTGGTAAATGGTTAGCACCATGTTTGACTTTCATCCATGCTCCGCTTGTCCAGCATCAGAAACTGCTGGGCATTTACCATGGACAACATACATCTCATAATGCGGCTCAGTCTCCCTTGTGCTATGTAACTTTTTGACACAGATGAAGCATTTTCCAGTCAAAGTTTGCAATCATAAGACATGGGGGAATTGAGCAACATCATGAGTTGCATGGTGTTGGCTCATTATTGGCTGGCAGCTTCCAATGCTGTTTGCTGGACAACTGGAACAAGGACAGAAGTCAAACATGGTGCTATAAAGGTACATGAGTTATATGGCTGTTTATTGATCATGGAATATCTCTAGGATGAACTTTAACTTTAATAACAGATTGGTGATTGTTTTCTTTCTTGACAAAATGTAGTAGAATGTATGGCATGATGGCCCTAATACATGAAGCCTCCTATGCACTTAAGATATGCTACAGAGCACATAAGGCATGCTAAACCAACATAATATTGATTAAGGGGCCACTTTAGCATGCTCTAAGCACACTTTAAAGTACTTTAAGTGCTACTTAAATGTTTCTGAACAAGGTCCAATGACTGATATGCATCAATGACCTCAATGAAACAGCTATATAGGTGCTTTGGGCAGTCACCACTAGCTCATTCACCTTCCTGAGGGTCAACAAAAGTGCCCTCCATTTTTTTAACACTTTGTGAATGCAGAATACTCTTTGTGGCTATCTGCTTCATTCTATCATAATTACTGGGAACAAAAACTCTTAAAAGTCTTTTTTTTTTCTTTACAACGACTTACCATTGCTAGCAAATATTTTTGCTTTAAAATTCTAGTCTGGACTACACAGCTTACATTTCCTAAATATTATGTATATATTTGCCTAAGTGTATGAATGAAATATTATACCATATTGGGCAATATATCAGCAACGGCTTTTGTTTTCTTCATTGTCAGGTGAAGGACTTTTGGTCCAAACCTTTTTCAGGTGGCACCATGGCACTTACATTTGCCACAATTATCACTGGCTATTCGTAAGGTCTCTGTAGACATCCACAGGGCCCCATCTTTTTTTGGTGGCCCAACCCAAACAGGTAAATCCATTGTTGGCGCTGGAACCTTGTGTATGGGTCGCTTCGTAACAGCGGTTGCAAACTTGATTCTTGAAGACTGTGAGGCACATATTTAGGAGATTGCGTTGAGTAGACCATATGAACCACAAACTAAGTCTGAAGGTGATCCAATTCTAAGACCGTAAAAACCTGAATAAGAAACCATGCTCACAGGTGGATCTGATTGTAAGACTGAGGGCGAGCTGCTTAAACAGCCGAAATAGCCACAACGATGTTGATGAGAAGGGAGCGAAGTCCACTCCTGTGCCGGGTGCACTTCTTTTCCAAGGAAAAGGCTGTAAAGAATCAGCTAAAAAGAGCCCAAAAAAAATAGGAGAAAATAATATTGTAGAAATCCAGTCTATTAAATAAAATACTCCTTTTTGCACTCGCTCACTGTGTTTTGTAAGTCCATCTCGTTTCGGTAGGGATAGTCCATGTTTCCGGAATACTCTTTCTCCTTAGGTTGGCTTTTGCCGTGTGTCTTTTTATGTTGGTAAAGGATCTTGATCATTATTGCCGCAATGCAAAAAATTACAAATATTGTTATCGCGATCACACCTATAAAGGGGATACAAACATGTTATATATCACCACATGGCCTTGTTAAAGCAAATATACAGTCATCATCATTTTTTTTTTTTTACAGCATTGGAAACAAAGCAGGAGATGCTGTTTGAAGACTTTGGATCACAGATATCTTGGTGTAAAAGGGGGTAGTGTTAGTGTCAATATTAGGCCAATGACGTGAAGAGCATCCCCACATCTTTGTGTACATCCAGCTCTGGGGTGTGGAATCCCCACCCACTTCTTATTGGCCCAGCACTCAAAGCTGTCTTTCGGTTTTGGTGGAACATGGGTATGGACTGAACAGAGAGTGGAAAGACTGAACAGATAGTGGAAACCCAAGTTCATCCCTAATAAGGCCAACTGGAGAGGTTTACTTTCCCTAAAGGCAGTGGTTCTCAACTCCGGTCCTCGGGACCCACCAACAGGCCAGATTTTAAGTATTACCTTGGGGAGATGCAGACTAGAATACTGCAATCACTGAGCAGCAAATTATATCACCTGTGATGTATTTCAGTTATCCTGCAAACCTGGCCTGTTGGGGGGTCCCGAGGACCGGAGTTGAGAACCACTGCCTAAAGGGAACACATGCAGCAATAAACACCTGCTAAAAGGAAGGTCTAAGGCTCTCAAAGAACACCAGCTCTACTAAAAAAAAAATCCCAGACTTCAAATTTTCAGGTGTGTATGGTGGAGCACCTAGTACAAGTTCATCTCACTTTAAGGACTTTTTAAAGCGGGAGCATAAGCTACGACCAATGCATTTCATGGAAAAAAAGCCTCCCCCTTCTTTGGGGCTGGAGCAGTCAATGTTAATAAAATCATGGCAGAATGCACTAAGGGACCCTTGATGAAGCTTGATGAAGACTGGCATCTCTTGATGGCACCAAAGGCAGCCGGCTGAGCCTAGGCCCAGAACAGGGTCCATCCATACTATGTTTCAATCATTGATCTGCTTCTTTGAAGGAAAAAATCACTGTATGGTAGATCCATCAAGACTAATTTTCACTTCTATTGGCCTAGCCCAGGGGTAGGGAACCTGCGGCTCTCCAGCTGTTGTAGAACTACATTTCCCATGAGGCATTGCAAGGCTGATGGATACAATTACTCCCAGAAGCATGATGGGAAATGTAGTTCTACAACAGCTGGAGAGCCGCAGATTCCCTACCCCTGGCCTAGCCCTATCAGAAAAAAAAACATCAGGCAGATTTTACATTTTGAATTTTATAAGATATATTTACAGAGAAACACTAAAGGTGTTGAGGTAACACCCAAAGCTTTACTCTAGTAACATCTTTTATATGATTAGCTATAAAAAGGTGAAAAGGGGTCCACCCCCTCATTGTTCTATCCAAGATTACAATAAAGTTTTGCCCCTAATTATCCATAAACTTTAATACAACCTTTAAAGCGAAATATGGGGCTTAAAAAAAACAAACGTACATACTGTTCCGAAGCTGCATCTGTCTCCCACCAATTCTAAAACTGAGAACAAAGACCGCTGATGATTCTCAGCCATCGGTGAGAAGAGAGCTCAGTGAGCTCTCTGCTCTGCCCCTGGAGCACCAGGCTGTAGAGGGGGTGGGAGCAGTCGGTCAGGCATCTGGGTGGATCCCTACATTAAAGTCAGGATATCTCCAGCGTCTGGACTAGCTAAGTGATGTCAGCCAACAGTGGACTTTAGCTTGCTGTCAACTGAATACAGGCAATGGAGTGCAGAGCCAATGGCACTCCTGTGACCTACAGTAGAAGTAGGGCTAAAAGAGCTTTGACCCTACTTCTCGTTTAATGACTGCATCCCATCAAGACCTAAGTCCAGAAAATTAAATTTCTCAAGAGACATTTTATTGTTTATAAAAATGAAATCTCCAGGCTTTGTAGGTTCATATAGACCATCAAATACCTGGCCAAAATGTGACTTTATTGACAGCTTTCCAATAGGACTGACACCAACCTCTGGAATATTAATGTTTCTCGAGAATCCAGAGTGATTGCTGATGGCACCAGGACTCGGTGAAGGACTTGGCAGCTGCCATCCCTGCTGATGTGCACAGGAATTAATTTACTACAGGCAGTTATGACCTTCTCACTACAGTGGCTGGGAGAAGGCTGAGGGGTTGATAGGTAAGAAACGGTGATAGATGGCTTGTCACCGGCTATGAGGAAAGATAAGATGTTCAGTGAAACTTCCAGCCTAGAACAAAGGCCATTAACGAGATATATAAGTGTGTTTAAGATTCTGGTGGATCGTGTGGGAGTAGGGCTATAAATGTATTATGATAAAAGAAACAAACCATAAAAGAAACAGAATATATTGCAAACATTTTGTTTTATAATTTAAAGGTACATGCCATCCAAAGTTTTAAAATTAAGCCTGAAAATGAAGCCTGAATTGGAAACACTGAATAACTAAGGCTCTGTGCACTACCAATGCAGTTTAAATTGCCACTTTTTTGCTTCTTAAGTAGAGTTGAGCGAACACCTGGATGTTCGGTTCGGCGGGTTCGGCCGAACTTCGCAAAAAAGTTTGGGTTCGGTACCGAACTTGACCCCGGATCCTGAACCCTATTGAAGTCAATGGGGACCCAAACTTTTCGGCACAAAAATGGTTGTAAAAAAGTCCTGGCAAGTACTAGAGGGCTGCAAAAGGAAGTAAAATGGGGGTAAGAGTAGGGCAAGTGCCCTACAAAAAAATGGGGATAGGGAAAATATCTTAAAATCAAATTAAAAAAAAAAATGGGAACGGGGGGATGTGGAGTAGGAGCCTAGAGGTTGACTAGGCCGTGACCGTGGCAGTATAGGTGGAAGTGGCGGTGGTGGAGGAGGAGGAGGAGGTAGCCAACACTTTTTGTTGTTTGTTTGTTTTGTTTTTTTCTAATTGGGGTAGCCCCCAAAATATTGAGGCATATTCAAAAAAACAAGTATACCAATGGATATGATTATAGAACAATAATCTGTCCCTTACAGCAACAGCAGGAACCTGACAAAATAAAGGTGGGTATGGCGCTGCTCTGTTATGATCCAGTTTGTTTGAAACTTCACTCATATAATTTCCAGGATGCTGGTAAATATTAAATTTGGATGCTATATAAATCTATTAGAGATAACTTTCTTATGCTGTTACTATTAAAGAGTAGGCAATATAAAGGTTAAGATATATAAATCAAGATTAAAATGATATCTGTAAAAAATAAATTGTATATTTTTTACAGATATAAATTTTAATCTTGATTTATATATCTTAACCTTTATACTGCCTATTCTTTAATGGTAACATTTTCAAATGTCCGGGTTCGGGTCCGGGTCACGGACACCCCAAAGTTCGGTACGGACCCGAACTTTACAGTTCGGGTTCGCTCAACTCTACTCTTAAGCTCTTAATAATTTATTTTTAACTTTAGTGCTGGACCTGTCCACCCCCTGTCATTCCAGAGGACAGCTGCCTGAACCCAAAAGAAACAGTCATTTTTTCGAAGACCAAGAGGACCAAGATAGTGGCATGGGTCCTGGGCTGCTGCATCTGATCAGCAGATTGCATCAGGACAACACTGGATCTGCAGGGCAGGTGAGCATTTGAATCCAGGACAATGTCAACCAAACAGAAAGTGATGGGAAATCCAACATTTTAGAGTTGTCAACAGAACAAGAGGTAAGCGGAAATCTTCCAGTGGAGGCACCGGTTGCAGTGATATCTCCTTACTCCGGGAAAGAAACTTTGCAATGAGACACAAATAGCACAAAGTAAACTGGGTGTGTTTTTAACCCTTCCCTATGCTATATAAAAAAAAAAGTTTCGTTATATATAAGTTCTGGGATCCCAAGTGTCAGTGGACTATTATCCTGGAAAAGGATGTGGCACTATGTCTTTATTTAGGAACTCCAACTGTCAGTAAATTGTTTGATCCCATAAAAACTGTTGTATCATTGGAGTTTCAGAACACTACAGTAGGGTTGATTCATCTTATTTGAGAACTTTCACTTAGTTAGGTGTACAAGTACACCTACTTTAGTAAATCAACCTCAAAGTGGCTTTGTGAAAGCTACATATACATCTAGTCCATGGTCTGAGACCCCAGGTGGCTGATATGATGAAAGTAGTTAGATGGTGGTGACACAATCTTCTCTGAAGAGAAGTTAAGCCTCGAGTAAAGAAAGAGAAGCATGGACGCAGGGCAAACATGGAGTTTTTCAGTAGGTTAAAGTTATAAGGAATCAAGGGGTGCTTACTGGATTGGTGGGTTAGGCAGTAACAGGAGGGGCTTCAGAGGATGGTCAGTAGGAAGGTCCTAGGCAGTCAAGAGTCGAAAGAGAGCTGGCATTGGGAAAACTTCCCAACCTCCTACCCTTCTTTAGTTTTGGTGGATGATGTTGTTGGGACATTTATGGGTTTGGTATGGGCATGGGTATGTCAGCTGACAGGATACAAGGTCTTTGAAGGTGCCCATTATGGGCAAAATGTACATTGCTAGGGACCTGTCTTAGCTATTGCTCCCTTCATTTTGTGTGCTTCAGTGACAGTAAGCTATGGATCATTCATGGTAGTATCTGCAATTATTGGTGTTATTGTCTCCGAGTCAGTGTTGCAGTGCATGCAGGTACTCTGTTAAGTAGAGAAGCCTACAAGGACCTTTGGGCTCCATTCATACTGTAATGAGACCCCAGGTGGCAGATAAGTTGATGTCAAGAACGTGTAGCACTCCTGCTCCATCATAGCTGCTGATTCCAGCATCCTGGTTTTGGCTATAGATTCTCCCTATCTGTCTGTCCACCTGTAAGGTGATTGATGCAACCAGTCTCTGGGTGGAGACCAAACCCGATTTAATCCAGCCAATCTAGCACTTTCATGCTTGTGATAGAGTGTGTAATACATGCTCAAGCTCTCTGTCTGTCGGTTCTCCTCTGCTGCTTGGATTCCGCTGTTATGACCATGGATATTGACTATTCTCTGAACTCTGCCTTCCTTTTGACTATGCGTTGGACCTTGACTACTCTGAACCTGGCCAGCCTTGTACCTGAACTGCCATTGTTCCTTTCTGCCAGTCTGTCACTCTCGAGTACCTGTTTACTTTGCTCAGTTCACACCTGCCCCCCCCCGGCGTGGTGGCCAGGCACTTTAGCATTGTGTATAAAACCTGGGGGCAACCGAGTACCGGTAGGCTTGCTTGCCTTATGGGAAAGGAGGCTGCTATAGGTGAGGAACACAGAAGCCAGCTACAGTGTTTGACCACCTGCGTTAGGGGTAAGCATGACAGTTGATAGTTGTATTTGGCCCAAACACTTGAGTGCTGGGCACTTGCCACATATTTATTATTATGCTGCACTTTGGGTGGGGGTGGGGTTGACAAATAACCCAATAACTAAATGATTATGTCAAAGTTAAACTTCCACACTATGGCTCAGAGATACATAACATATGAAAAAATATAACCTCCAATAACAGCCGGGCCGCTTTTCACTTCTTCATCTGTCAGGGGTTCCCGGTCATCCGTCTTTCCGAAAGGATCTAAAACAGAGAGATCAGCAAATATATTCATTTGTGAACGGTCAATAAAAATACAGATTGGGCAACACTAGCTGTTATTTGTATGAGGTGTAGGTATACTGTGGGGTTTGCACCCTGTCCAATCCAATCCTTTTTGTCTGGGGAGGATCCTAGATAGAGGGTCCAAGCTGTCCATTTTTTTCTAGTAAAATATGATGACACCAATGTAGGGTTTATTATTGTGGTCCCTGGTACCAATGCTGGGGGTTATTATCGCATCTATTGACACCGATGACAATGATGGGGTTAGTGTAATCATTAGCATCAATGCTGGGGTTAATATTGTATCCACTGACACCACTGCTGGGGGTTATTATTGCCGTCGTTGGCACCAATGATGGGGGTTATTATTGTGGTCTCTGACACCAATGCTGGGGGTTTTGATTGTAGGCACTGACAACAATTCTGGGGGTTATTATGTCCACTGACACCAATACTGGGAATTATTATTGCGGCCACTGACACCAGTGTTAAGGATTAATTCTGTCACCACTTGGGGGGCTTATTATTGTGGCTACTGACACCAATGCTGAGGGTCATTATTGCAACCACTAACCTCAATGTCGGGGAATAATTTTGCACCCATTGACACCAATGTTGGGGGGGAATTTTGTCACCACTTACTGGGGATTATTATTGAGGCCACTGACACCAATGTTGAGGGTTAACTTTGCAGCTACTGACACCAATGCTGGGGGTCATTATTGTAATCACTAACACCAACGTTGGGAGTTAATTCTGCAGCCATTGACACCAATACTGGGGGGTTATTACGGCCCCTGAAGCCAATGTTGGGGGTTAACTTTGCAGCCACTGGCACCAATGCCGGGGGTCATTATTGCGGACACTGATACCAACTTTGAAGGTTTTGATTGTGGACACTAACACCAATGTTTGGGGATATTATTGCGGCCACTGATACCAACATTGGGGGTTTTGATTATGGCCGCTAACATCAATGCTGGGGGTCAATATTGCAGCCACTGGCACCAATGCTGGGGGTTATTATTTCGGCCACTGACACCAATTCTGGAGGTTATTATTTCGGCCACAGACACCAATGCTGGGGTTTATTATTTCAGCCACAGACATCAATGTTGGGGCTTAATTGTGCGGGCACTAACGCCAAATCTGGGGGTCATTATTACAGCCAGTAACACCAATGTTGGTGAATTATTTTGTGGCCATTGACACCAATGTTGGGGGGTAATTTTGTCACCACTTGCTGGGGATTATTATTGCGGCCACTGACACCAATGTTGGGGGTTAACTTTGCAGCTACTGACAGCAATACTGGGGGTTATTATTACAGCCCCCAAAGCCAGTGTTGGGGGTTAACTTTGCGGCCACTGACACCAGTACTGGGGGTTATTATTACAGCCCCCAAAGCCAGTGTTGGGGGTTAACTTTGCGGCCAATGACACCAATACTGAGGGTCATTATTGCAGCCACTGATACCAACATTGGGGGTTTTGATTGTGACCACTAATATCAATGAGGGGGGTTATTATTACAGCCACTGACACTAATGCTAAGGGTTTTTTTGTTGAGTAAACTGACACCTGTGCTGTGGGTTTTGGTTGCAGTCACTGACACTATTACTATTGTGGCCTTTGAAACGAACATTGGGGTTATTTTTGTATCCACTGACACGGATGCTGGAGCTGCTCACACTTACTTCAGTGAGAATTGTGGTACCCTGCAAAAAAATGCAGCAAGCATTGAGGCGCACCTCTCCGCATTCATTTTGAACAGGCTGCCTAAGTTGATGCAATGCATCTCAACACACCCAAAAGTGCTGCTATTGTGTGGCCCTCTCGTTTTTGGGTGCTGCCCTTGAGGCCCTCATGAACTTTCAAGTTGGCCACCACTGGATTGGAAGTCCACCTCTGTGGACATGAAACCAGCAGAAGCCCCACCCACACCCTGCTGGCTGCAATGTGCAGATGCTTGCTAAAGACGGACATTTCACCTTCAGTACAGAAAATTCTGCAGCTCACAACAAAAAAGAAGGAATGTGTCTCTATTCTGATACAATAAATGAGTGTATTATCAGCATTCACACTCTCCCTGGAGACTTCCTTTAATGGCAGGGAACAGGTTGGGCACGTCGGCGTGTTTAGATATTGCAGTCACAAATTCCTTCTCACGTCCTTCCCCTTCGCAGCGCTCCCGCATAATCCTAGCCCGCCGTTCGGCGAGATTTATATCAGTCGGAGTAATTAGCGTTGTACGGCATATTTCTGCATAATTATGTGGCTGAGTCTTTCACCGAGTAACCTGTTCAGATTCCCCACCAGCTGTATTACCCATATTACACCCCCCCCCCCCCCCCGCTCTCATAAAACCAATAATGATAGTAACTGTCTATTATCAGAACTGTCCATCGTATCGCTGTACCATGGGCTAGGCTAGATTTACCCTACTTGGATTTAAAAATATCGCTACAAAATGTAACCACTTGGCACCCGCGCTATAGCCGAAAGATGTACGTCCTCCCATCTTTGCGCTGGCGGCGCGCTCTGTGATCCCCAAGTCCTTGGGTCTCAGCTGATTAAGGTAAAGGGCCAATCACAGCCTGCCCTTTACCATGCTATCAGCTGTAAGAAGCGGTGTATTTAGGTTTTGTGCTGCCCTAGGCCTGACTAAACTCGTGCCCCCTCCCCC
>BLSH010432038.1:28676-57268 GCA_018402905.1 Glandirana rugosa
CCCCCCCCCCCCCCCCCCCACAGTTGTGGAATTCCAGCTGCCCGCACAACAACTCATTGGTTGGGGTCTGCCGCCTGGGCCCTTTGGCACACCCGGATCCCCCTCTGATGGCGGCCCTGCCTGTATTATCACACTGGCAGCACTAAAAGTGCAAGCCGATGGGGATTCTTATCAAGCTGCCCCCTGCAAAGTGCCGCCCTAAGCCTGGGCCTTGTTGGCCTAGGCCAAGATACAGCGTTAGCTGTAAGCCAATGACAGCTGATCGGAGAACTAAACAGAAGCCAGTTATCGGCTTTTTTTTTTTCTTCACGCTGTCAGCCTGAAGAGGAGAAGAAAGCCATTACCCGGCTTCTGTTAGAGGGACATCGGTCCCCTTAGTGCTGCTAATAGGTGCCCTTCAGTGCTGCTAATCAAAGTCCACCAGTGCCTCATCATCAGTGCCCATCAGTACTGCTAATCAGTGCCCATCATTGCCTCATCATCAGTGCCCATCAGTGCTGCCAATCAGTGCCCATCAGTGCTGCCAATCAGTGCCCATCACTGCCTCGCATCAGTGTCACTTACCAATGCTGACTATCAGTGTCGCCTACCAGGGCCTATCAGTGCCACCTCTCTGTGCCACCTATCAGTGCCCACCAGTGCCTCCTGATCAGTGCCCACCAATACAGACTCATCAGTGCCCATAAGTGCCACCTATCAGTGCCCATCAGTGCCACCTCATCAGTGCCCATCAGTGCAGCCTTGCAGTGCCCATTAGTGCCACCTCATCAGTGCCCATCAGTGTAGCCTCATCAGTGCCCATCAGTGCAACTTCATCAGTGCCTATTGACGCAGCTTCTTCAGTGCAGCCTATAAGTGCCCATCAGTGCAGCCTATGAGTGCCCATCAGTGAAGAAGAAAAATTACCCGTTTGCAAAATTTTATATCAAAATATGAAAAACGTTTTGTTTGTTTTTTTCAAAATTGTGTTTTTTTTGTTTGTTTAGCAAAAAATAAAACCCCAGTGATGATTAAATACCTCCAAAGGAAAGCTCTATTTGTGTGGAAAAAATGATAAAAATGTCATATGGGTACAATGTTGCATGACCGCGCAATTGTCATTCAAAGTGCGTATTTGTGATCTAGTGTGTTAAAGAGACCCTGTCACCAATGTAAAACATTGCACAAAAAAATCCCCAAAAAAACAAAAAAAACCCCAACATCCAATCCCCGATCTCCTCCGTGATGAATGGACTCAATAATTTGACTTCACTTTCACTTCCGGTTTCAGAGCTGTCATAGCCAGGAAAACAGCTAATCAAGCATGATCTGTGCTTGGTTAGCAGCTTTGGAAGGCAGGGGAGACATCAGGGGTCTAATCAACCTGCTATTATTTGGAATATGTTAGTAGATTGTTTGGAGTACCATAAAATATGCATCAATGTTCCCTATGGAATCACACCCCCTCCAGCACTGAGAGGACTGCAAGGTATAGAATTTGGCACGTTTAAGGGGTGGTAAGGTGAATATATGCGCTAACTCCCAGTGTTCAACACAGCTGGATACCTTGTATACAGAATTCAGGGCTCGGGCCATTGGTTGTCAGTGAACTGGGTAGAGAGATCAGTTTCCCAGTTACATAATGTGTGAGGTTGAAAACAGAGACAAGTCCATCAAGTCCAACCTATGTGTGCGCTTTTAGTCAATCTACATTGGATATCCCTCAATGTTGTGGTCCCTTAGGTGCCCATCTAATAGGTTTTTTAAATTATCTATGCTCCCAGCTGAAACCACTACTTGTGGAAGAGAATTCCAAATCTTCACTGCTCTTACCACAAAGAACCCTTAAGGTTAAACCCATTTTATTCTAATTTTAGTGACTGGCCGTGCTCCCTTGCACGGAAGATTTTTGTCCCTATTGTGGGGTCTCCAGTACGGTATTTGTACATTGAAATCATATCCCCTCTCAAATGTCTCTTCTCCAGAGAGAATATGTTCAGTTTTCATAATCTTTCCTCATAACTGAGGTCCCCCAATTGACTAAGGTCCTCCAGTTGACAAAGGGTGAAGATTTGTAGAAGCATCAGGGAGCTGTTATACCCCTGATGTCTCCCCTGCCTTGCAAAGCAGCTAACCATGCATAATCAGTGTTTGGTTAGCTGCTTTGGAAGGTAGGGGAGACATCAGGGGTGTAATAGACCCCTGATGTCTTCATAAAAAGTACCTGTTACTGACCAAAGCTATCACAAGGGGGGCTTGTTAACATCTCTAGATGTTTGCAGTGCCAAAAATATGCATCAACGTTCCTATGGAACCACACCCTCTTCAGCATTGAGAGGACCGCAAGGTATAGAATTTGGCAAGTTTAAATGGTGTTAAATACCACAAAAAGATGAATAGATGCATTAACTCCCAGTGTGCAACACATCTGGATACCTTGTATACAGAATTCAGGGCTTGGATCCGTTGGTTGTCAGTGAACTGGGTAGAGAGATCAGTTTCCCAGTTGACGAAGAGGGAAGATTTGTAGAAATATCAGGGATCTGTTATACCCCAGATGTCTCCCCTGCCTTCCAAAGCAGTTAACCAAGCACAATCTGTGGTTGGTTAGCTGCTGTGGAAGGCAGGGGAGACATCAGGGGTCTAATTGAAAGGACTGCAAGGAACAGAATTTGGGAAGTTTAAAGGGTGTTAAAAACCACCTCAAGGTGAATATATACATTAATTCCTGGTGTGGATTCCTTGTATACAGAATTCAGGGATAGAGTCCATTGGTTGTCAGTGAACTGGGTAGAGAGATCAGTTTCCCGAAGGGTGAGGATTTGTAGAAACACAACTTATCTTTACAGAAGGGTGAAACCCCCTTCTTGGTCCGTGTGGGAGATAACCTCCAATATTTTAACTCATAGTCCACGCTGCCCACTGACTTTGTCCTGATTTTCCAGCCCTGATGAAGGACGTTGGAGCCTACTGAAACGTAATGGCACATTCATTCTTCAATACCCTTAGGACAGAAATGAGAGCTGCCACTGCATATTTTAGAGGTCATCCTCATCTTTGCATGAAGATTTAGCAAATTGTTGACCTGGAACAAGTATAGAGCTAATGAAGTCAGAATTTCTGTTGTGGGCCAGCAGTGAGGAAAATAATAGAAGCCAGAAATGTAAAAGTAATTTGTAAAATTGGAGATGAAATGTTTTTATTTTGACAGGTTACCTTGCTTGTCAACGTATGAGGCACAGGGGGCCTCAACTACAACCCTTGACAACACCAAAGGGCTGCACATAATATATGTAATACTAGAGAAGACTGTCTGTGGACATACCACCAGAGATAGTCCTTGACTGTGGACATGCTACAGGTGTGGTTGGAGATTGAAGACATGGTGCAGGACACAGGAGTCTGGGAACTTGTTACAGGAGAATGCTAGAGAGCACTGCCATTGCACTCCCTTTATAAATCAATGCTCACGGCTGAGGTCAAAGGGCCACATGTGGCCCTTGAGCTGCAGTTTGGACATCAAGAGTTTAGGGGTACATTCAATTTCAGGACAAAACTGGTCATTTTTTGTCATAATCACATATGACATTTGTCAAGATTTGGATCTGAACCTGCTGTGTCTGGCAGTATCTCTCCTTGCTGAGCCACCTGAAATGCTGGACAGCTCCCTGCCTGATCCCTTAGACACCCTTGTCTATTGAACCTTGAACTCTTTATTCCTCCCATGAGCTTCCTATTTCAGCCATGCCTTTGCACTTCCTGTTTGCCAGATTATTGTGCTCTCTCTAGTCAATATGCCTCTCTTGTCATGTCTGCTTCTGTCCTTATCTTTGCTACCACTAGTTACTGACTCTTGTGTTGTTCCTCAACTATGCTTTTACTTGATCCCAACCTGACCTTTGGCTTGTTTACTGACTACCATTTGATGCCTACCTGCTATATCTGCTACTGGAAATAGCTTGCTTACTTTTTGGTGTGGTGATCCAGATGACCACAACCTGGTACTAACACACAGCCAATCCCATCTCCATCATTAGGAGCTCTGGTGAATACTGGTTAGACCCCACATCTCAAGTGAGCCCACTTCATCTGCACAGGGAGGTCTGTATGAATAGCTATCCTACTGGTCGGCGGGATTCCCTCTAATGCACAGCTACTGGTCTCTGAGACTGACTCCTGGCAATATTAATGAATGACTTTCTTGCCCAACCCGAGTATGCACACATACAGTACAACAATTGCTTCTTGTGGATGGGTATCTCCGTACACCAACCAAATCTCACAAAATTTGGACCAGTCTGAGGGTACAGCAGAGGAAAGGGTAATCCGGTACTTACCTGAGGATGAGTATGTTGTGGTAATGGTGATGAGATCACTCTCTGTGATGTAGCTACAGTTACATTCAGACAATGGCCCGATGACTGTGACTGGGGCTGTGCTGGGGTGTCGGAGAGCTGCTTTCAGGGGTGCCACTTGGTTGTACTGGACAGAAGAGAGGCAACCAACAAAACCAAATGAATTTGCTCTGGAGACTTCTGGGTCCAGCCCGGGGTTATCTGTAAGACATGAAACAGTTCAGAGGAGTAGAGCTTAGATATGACCATTTAAGTTAAGAGCATGTTGACCAATAAGAATTGAGAGCTCCAAGAATTTAAAATTTTTGAGAGATTTCAAAAAGGCGCAGCATTCTCAGGATAAAAGAACAAGATGCCAACTTTCCATTAAAGCAGAACTCCGGCCTTCACTTCAGTCTTGCACAGTTTTATAGGTTCCTCTCCTGTACCGAAATAGCTTACTCTGGTTTTACTGCACACTGTGAGCTTCATATGATGTGCATTAAAAGCTGCGGAAAGTCAGATACAGCCCCACCTCATTTCCTGGCTGGAGGACATCCAGGATCATCTACTCCCTTCCTCCCTGATCTGACCATCTCTGCACCCCCCCCCCCCCTTGATTCATTGGATTTCAGTTCTTTCAATCACTGAGGTTATGAATCACAAGGGGGCATTACCTAGGCTGGTCTGTATACAAATGTAGCCTGCCTAGGAATACCCACTCCTCCAGGCTGGCACCTACCCATCAACAAATTATGATATTTGCATAGCTCCTCCAAAGAGCCAACCCACTGCTTCCATCAGGGCTGAGGGTTCCTGAGGCAGGGTGCCATGCTGTTTACAGGAAGCAATATACAGCCCCCTGCTGGCCCATAGAGAAGCACAGAGACCCAGTACTGATGTCACTAGGTCTAAAAGAAGGTATGTCATGAAAATGGAACGGTTTCATTTAAAAGTTTCAATAGCAAGTTAATGAGGTGGGTGAGAGGAACCAGGGAAGGCAAACTACAAGCAGAATAAACTTCAGCTTTAAACCCTGCCCACACAGCAACTATGACAAAAAAAATGGAGATACCTTAGATATACTGTATATAACAGGATGAAACGCGTCAGTCATACTGCACACTGTAAGTGTCACATACCCACAAATACGGAGTATTGTTGAAACATTTCTAAGAAAATAACATATTTCAGGAATTTCCTTGTCTGATTATCACACCCATACACGACTTTAATATTCCTTATTGAAATTCTAATTTAATCAAAGGAATATGAAATATGAATAGCAGACTTACAAGCTGGCACCGTATAAGAGGTTGAGCGAAAAAATCATTTGCAATTCACTGTATTGTTAGATCCATGTACCTTCCATTACATGTTTCAGTGGGCAAATTCATCATTGTTTTGTAATTGACATGGTGAGGTGGCTTGGCAGCACCGGGGGGCTTTGCCTGGCTTGATGAAAAATATTCAGATACAGCGTTTTAGCCTGTAGAGCATCCATTCCCAACCAGGGTTCCCCTCAGAGGTTGCTAAGGGTCCCTTGAGCTGTGGCTGATTGACCTCATATATGATGGTCCCTTCATAAATCCAGGACCATCACCACTTGGCAGAGCCAGTAGTATGACACCAATGTTCTTCAAAGCTATTTTCAGAAAACGTATACAGCTAATGCTCATGCACATGTATCAGCACACAGGCAAGCTTGGGCTAGTATCCAGCGTGCACTGACATGTAGGCGCATTTGTGCATGTCCATGTGCATTGGCGCCAAGCTGCCCATTTAAAGGAGAACCTGGTGAGTGCTAATCACTGGATGTTCCTCAGCTTCCCCGTGATCCTTGTTCTTGTGTTCCTGCTTTGCTGACTGATCTTCCTTTGCTGACCCAGCTTGCTCTTGACCTTGCTTTATAGATTTTGAATACTGACCTTGGTTTGTCTCTGACTATTCTCTGCCTGCTTCCCTGGTACCGAACTTGACATGCTACTGGACCTTGCTCTGCCTGCTTCCCTGGTACTGACCTTGGCTTGCTACTGGACCTTGCACTGCTTGCTTTCCTGGTACCAACCTCGGCCTGCTACTGGACCTTGCTCTGCCTGCTTCCCTGATACTGACCTCAGCCTGCTACTGGACCTTGCTCTGCCTGCTTCCCTGATACTAACCTCAGCCTGCTACTAGACCTTGCTCTGCCTGCTTCCCTGGTACCGACCTCTGCCTGCTACTGGACCTTGCTCTGCCTGTTTTTCTTATGCTGACCTCGGCCTGCTACTGGACCTTGCTCTGCCTGCTTCCCTGATACTGACCTTGGCCTGCTGCTAGACCTTGCTATGCCTACTTGCCTGATACTGACCTCAGCCTGCTACAATACCTTGCTCTACCTGCTTCTCTGGTACCGAACTTGACATGCTACTGGACATTGCTCTGCCTGCTTCCCTGATACTGACCTCAGCCTGCTACTGGACCTTGCTCTGCCTGCTTCCCTGATACTAACCTCAGCCTGCTACTAGACCTTGATCTGCCTGCTTCCCTGGTACCAACCTCTGCCTGCTACTGGTCCTTGCTCTGCCTGTTTTTCTTATGCTGACCTCGGCCTGCTACTGGATCTTGCTCTGGCTGCTTCCCTGATACTGACCTTGGCCTGCTGCTAGACCTTGCTATGCCTACTTCCCTGGTACTGACCTCAGCCTGCTACCATACCTTGCTCTGCGTGCTTCCCTGATACTGACTTCGGCCTGCTACTAGACCTTGCACTGCCTGCTTCCCTGATACTGACCTTGGCCTGCTACTAGACCTTCAAGCCGTCGGTCTCCAACTCTAGGTCGTGTGTTATCCCCTAGCCTGTTTTCACAGGGCTCATATGTTTATGACTCTACAACATGTAGATTTTGCCATGTACACTCGGACACACATAAATCTGTAGTTTCATGTGTTACAGACAGGGAATTGCAAATTAAAAGCTACATCAACTGGGCATCTCAGAATGTGGTTTATATGGTGATGTGCACTAGCTGTAGGCTACAGTATGTAGGTTGAACCACTCGTCCGCTTCGGGTGCGGATCAGTGAGCATTATCATGGATCCGCATACCAAAACGAAAAGGGACTCTCCAATGACTCTAAACATTTTAAACATATCCATGGGGGCAAGACTAGCTCTTTTAAATTTTGTGGCTTGGAGTGAGAGTCATTACAGCACCCAGAGGAGGAGATACACGCCAGAGGCTTCTAGAAAGAGAAGTGTGGTGGATATATCATCTCCATACGAGGTCTCCTGTGGGTATGAACAATAGGTATGACTTGGATCTCTTTTTGAAATAATGGAAATCATTTACTAGCATTCCTTGGACAAATGTATACGTTTGTTTGGAACAAGTATGGTATTTTTATATATCTTATAATTATGTTTGGTCTGGGGATTGACTACATTTTATTATTTTTTAGGATCCTTGATTTATCTTACCAGTGCTTAATACACATTTGAGTTTGATACTCCTCTCTCTAATTACAGGGATGGCCTCTAATGTGTGTCTTTGTGAGCGCAGGTTGTATTTACCCATTTGGTTTGTATATCCTCCTTTTCTCTTTTTTCCACAGATTTACTAATGGCATTTTACCTTTGGGGATTATGGACTTTTCCGTACTCATCTAATAATGTATACATATATATTTTTTAAAACATATTTTTGATACTTTGTATTATGTGATATGTCAATGGTTCCTGTTCTTTTTTTTAATGGGTCTGTTGTCTCAAATCTTTAGCGCTTCTTTCTCACCCTCTCGCCACTTGTCCACTACACCTGTTGGTTATTAAGCTCTAATTAGACTGGCTGAATGGGGGAGAAGGGCGGTCTTTGTTGGTGCTGTTCTCTACCTATATATATTAGTATTTTTTCATATGTATTTTAGCAGTAATCAAAACGGTCCCCCGCGAAACGCGTCTGCTCTTCTGTACACCTTGCACTGCAACCCCAGTAAATTTTTCAGCAATATTTCGGAGTGCCACCTTTTTGTACATATATCATGGATGTGGTGAAGAGGACATCTGAGCTAGAGCACCCGTCATTTGGATTCCAGCTTTGACTAGGACAATATGATTTTCAGCATATCTCCGTTGAGCGCTGCACACCTGTGAACTCTTGCTACTAGAACTTGCTCTGCCTGCTTCCCTGGTACTGACCTCGGCCTGCTACTGGACCTTTCTCTGCCTGCTTCCCTGTACTGACCTCAGTCTGCTTCCTGACCACGCTGCTGCCTTACCGTGTATGGCACTGTCTGACATTGACTATTTCTCTGACCCTGGCAGACACTTGTTACCAAGCTACTAGAGCCCTTGCTTCTTTAAGCCTTGTACCTCTGTCACCACATTCAGGGGTGCTCAGACCAGAGCACAAGGGAAGCCCTCTCCTCAAATCTGCCCCTAACCAAGGTAGGTGACAGCTATCTTTAAGGAGGACATTCTTCCCACTAATCACCAATGTAAGGGACATTCTTTCCACTGATCACCAATGTAAGGAACATTCTTCCCACGGATCACCAATGTAAGGGACATTCTTTCCACTGATCACCAATGTAAGGAGCATTCTTCCCACTGATCACCAATGTAAGGAACATTCTTCCCACGGATCACCAATGTAAGGAGCATTCTTCCCACTGATCACCAATGTAAGGAGCATTCTTCCCACTGATCACCAATGTAAGGAGCATTCTTCCCACTGATCACCAATGTAAGGAGCATTTTCCCACTGACCACCAATGTAAGGAGCATTCTTTACACTGATCACCAATGTAAGGAGCATTCTTCCCACTGATCACCAATGTAAGGAGCATTCTTCCCACTGATCACCAATGTAAGGAGCATTCTTCCCACTGATCACCAATGTAAGGATCATTCTTCCCACTGATCACCAATGTAAGGATCATTATTCCTACTGACCACCAATGTAAGTAACATTCTTCCCACTGACCACCAATGTAAGGAGCATTCTTTCCACTGATCACCAATGTAAGGAACATTCTTCCCACTGATCACCAATGTAAGGGACATTCTTCCCACTGATCACCAATGTAAGGAGCATTCTTCTCACTAATCACCAATGTAAGGAGCGTTCTTCTCACTAATCACCAATGTAAGGAACATTCTTCCCACTGACCACCAATGTAAGGGACATTCTTCCCACTGATCACCAATGTAAGGAGCGTTCTTCTCACTAATAACCAATGTAAGGAACATTCTTCGCACTGATCACCAATGTAAGGAGCATTCTTCCCACTGATCACCAATGTAAGGAGCATTCTTCCCACTGACCACCAATGTAAGGGACATTCTTCCCACTGATCACCAATGTAAGGGGCATTCCTCCCACTGACCACCAATGTAAGGAGCATTCTTCCCACTGATCACCAATATAAGGGGCATTCTTCCCACTGACCACCAATGTAAGGAGCATTCTTCCCACTGATCACCAATGTAAGGAGCATTCTTCCCACTGACCACCAATGTAAGGGGCATTCTTTCCACTAATCACCAATGTAAGGAGTATTCTTCCCACTGATCACAAATGTAAGGAACATTCTTCCCACTGACCACCAATGTAAGGAACATTCTTCCCACTGATCACCAATGTAAGGAACATTCTTCCCATTGACCTCCAATGTAAGGAACATTCTTCCCATTGACCTCCAATGTAAGGAACATTCTTCCCATTGACCTCCAATGTAAGGAGCATTCTTCCCACTGACCACCAATGTAAGGGGCATTCTTTCCACTGATCACCAATGTAAGGAGCATTCTTCCCACTGATCACCAATGTAAGGAGCATTCTTCCCACTGATCACCAATGTAAGGAGCATTACTGGCGCTGGTACCGGGGGTGTGCAGATGCAATCAGGAGGCAGCGCAGCCGCCCAAATGCATCCACATGACAGAGGCTGCAGCCACCGGATTGTGTGTGGAACCCCCCCGTTGTCTGGTCCATACAATGTACAGACCTGGCAGCAAGACAGTTAAACAGAATTGTACAACGATAAAATAACTGGTATAATAATAATTATAAGGATATAAATAAATAAATTATTTTGTTTTTTTGTTTCCTTGACCACGATTGATAAGTAAATAAGACCCATTTTTATGGAGGCAGGCGATTAATTCCTACCAAAGTTTTGAGATATTTTCACATATATATATTTTTGTTAGTTTTTTTTCCAGCTCCTTGCTCTATGAGCACTACACGTAGCTGACATTACAATTTGTTTCACAAGGCTATTGTTATTTCAGAGATCGACCTCGGAATTGTAGCACAGAATAATGGATTGCCTGCAGCCATCCTGTAGCAGAAACAATTCCTTCTAATAAGGCCGGCAGAGCGGGAGATATACGCGGGCGATAGCGGCTCGCTGAGAAACCCAGCGCGGGAGAGCCAAGGCGAGCTTCCACATCGCTGAGACGCCGCGTTCTGATGGCGGAAGGCGTGATGTGTGTGTTGAGTCGTCTGTTCCAGCCAAGGGCGACATATGGCGCTCCCTCCTCCTCCTCCCAGGTCATCACAATGGATTGCTGCTCTTGTTTGCGAGGAAAGCGCCCAAGTGGCGGTATTGGTCATGTGTGCTTTCTGGGGTTGTCAAAAATTATTACTCATAGGCGACACAGGTAGAGAATTGCTATAGAGGAAAGGCAATGGTGACTTCTTGGCTGCTGAATCAAAAAAAAAAAAAATCTGCGCAAGGCTCAGGAAGACATCCAATTACTGAGCCAGACAGAGATCAGCGTGACTGCGGCCTCATTTTTTTTTTTTTTTCTTCCCTTTTTGTGTTAGTAGGGAAGAAATACAATTTAAATCATGTTTTTGATTCTGTCTGTGACCCCATTCGGGAAATTTTTCTTACTTCCTATCACTGTGACACCTGTAAGGGATGACCAGAGGCAGAACCTTCAGGGCCCTGGTGCAAGAAACCATAGAGGGCCTCCAGCAGCCCCCCCCCCCCACTCCCCAGCGGAACACCAGAGCCCAATCACAAGTGTGATCTTTGTGACCCTGGTAGTTCCGCCTCTGGCGTCAGTAGTTTTTTATTTTTTTATTTTATTTTTATTTTATTTTCTATTTTATTTTATTTTATTGCATACCATTTTATTATTATTATTCCCCCACTCCCCAGCGGAACACCACAGCCCAGTCACAAGTGTGATCTTTGTGACCCTGGTAGTTCCGCCACTGGCGTCAGTAGTTTTTTATTTTATTTTTATTTTCTATTTTATTTTATTTTATTTCATACCATTTTATTATTATTATTCCCCCACTCCCCAGCGGAACACCAGAGCCCAGTCACAAGTGTGATCTTTGTGACCCTGGTAGTTCCGCCACTGGTGTCAGTCTATTTTATTTTATTTTTTATATATTTTATTTTATTTCATACCATTTTATTATTATTATTTTTTTTTTTACAATTTTATTTTATTTTTTTCATTTTTTTAGGAGCCCTCTTCGGGGGCTTTGGTGAGATATCAGGCATCTAGGCCAGTGTTTCTCAACTCCATTCCTCAAGGCGCCCCCAACAGGTCATGTTTTCAGGATTTCCCTCAGATGAAACGGCTGTGGTAATTACTAAGGCTGTGAAACTGATCAAATCACCTGTGAAAAATAATGGACAGCCTGAAAACATGACCTGTTGGGGTGCCTTGAGCACTGGAGTTGAGAAACACTGGTCTAGACAGACCTGTGATGTTTGTCCTTTGAGACAGAGAAAGGAAATTAAAGACACAGCCCTCAATCTCCATCTCTGCAGCCTCAGCAGCACAGAATGAATGGACAGGAAGAGCTCTGTACAGAGGATTCCCGATCATTCGCAAACTGAAGCATAGGAAACACAGTTGACTATGCTTCAGATATGAATGTATAGAGTCAATGATCGGTACGGATCACTGACTCTTCTCATTAAGACAAGGAAGGGGTGAGTAAATGATTCAGGCCTTTTTCCCACTCTCCATCCTAACAGATCCCCTGCAGCAGCCAGCAGGAGAAGGGGGGGCGACAGCGCTGCGGGGGATGATGGGGAGCAGGAGGTGAATAGGAGGGGCAGCAGGAGGTGAATAGTAGGGGCAGCAGGAGGTGGATAGGAGGGTCAGGATGACGTGGATAGGAGATGCAGCGGGAGGTGGATAGGAGGAGCAGCAGGGGGTTGATAGGGGGGCACCAGGAGGTGGATATGAGGGGCAGCAGGGGGTGAGTAGGAGAGGCAGCAGGAGGTGGATAGGAGGGGCAGCAGGAGGTGGATAGGGGGGCAGCAGGAGGTGGATATGAGGGGCAGCAGGGGGTGAGTAGGAGAGGCAGCAGGAGGTGGATAGGAGGGGCAGCAGGAGGAGGACGACGTAGAGGATAGGTACAGTAGGACGGGGAGGATAGGTGGAGGACGAAGGGGAGGATAGGTGGAGGACGACGGGGAGGATAGGTGGAGGACGACGGGGAGGAAATATGGAGGACGACGGGGAGGATAGGTGGAGTGGATAGGAGGGGCAGCAGGAGGTATAAAGGAGGGGCAGCAGGAGGTGGATAGGAGGGGCAGCGGGAGGTGGATAGGAGGGGCAGCAGGAGGGGGATAGGAGGGGCAGCAGGAGGTGGATAGGAGGGGCAGCAGGAGGTGGATAGGAGGGGCAGCAGAGCGAGGAGAGGAGGAAATGATTCCCTCCATTGTCCACAGCGGCTGCAGGAAGAAAACGGAGGGGATTGGTCCCACTATATGCCACCCCCACCGCCCCTCCTACCCAGGTGTACAGTGGGCAGCCCCTAGAGCATGGGGCAATTGTGACCCCTGTACAGACACACCCCTGGATGCAGTTGTCATAGGGACAGGATGGTACAAACAGCAATAAAAATTGGGGGAAGGGCAAACACTTTTCAGTTGGAGATATCCCATTACATCTGGTTCTTTTGTCTCAAATGCCACTTTATACAAAGGAAATACCTCCTGAGACCCCCAGGCTAGGTTTAGATGTGCGCCCAATCGCGCCAATCCTATGAAAAGCAATCTACGTTTGTACTGACAGCGCCAAAACCATGGTTGCGTGCCATTTGCAGCACTTCCCCATTCTCTTGAATGGGTCACATTTGAAGGGATTTCCTTCCACCACACACAATGTGTTGGATGATTCTATGAAGCTTTGCGACCGCAGCATGTGAGCACCGTTTGTTGCCATTGCAGCTTGGGGAAGAGGATTGGTAATTTGGGGCACTAAAAATGTGGCTCAACCCGGGCCTTGTTTGGACAAGCAATTTGGGGGCATTAAAAATGGCTTTAGGCGCGGTTCAGGCTAGTGATTGGGGGGAGCATTATAAATGTGTAGTTGAGCAGAATTTTAAGCCCCTAGCCCCCCCAAATGTCACAATGGTATAAAATGGGGTGTTCACATACTTTGGTTGCAATGCATTGTTTCAAACTCACAGCAAAAATGATCCAACATATCGCTGACCATATGATGGGTGCAGAGGAAGATCAGCGAACATCTGTCTGTTAATCTCCCCTAGCTGCAAAGAACTTGGGCGGTGTGTATGACATCACTTCTGGTTTCTGGTGTCACTTTCCTTGGCAACTGTGGACAGGGAAGAAGCTAACGGATTGCAGTTTCTGCTTCTTTAGGAGAGCAGATGAGACATCAGGGGTCTAAAACACCCCTGATGTGTTATTAAAAAGAACCCATAACAGAGTTTATTTCACATAAGCAACTTTTTGTCCTCTATGTGATATAAATAAAGTTTTAGTAAATAAAAAAATGCATAAAAAAAGAAAGTTACACCAGTCTTAGTCCGCAGGGTTCAATATTGAGTTGGCCCACCCTTTTCAGCTATAACAGCTTCAACTTTTCTGGGAAGGCCGTCCACAAGGTTTAGGAGTGTCTATGGGAATGTCGGACCTTTGTTCCAGAACTGATGTTGGACAAGAAGGCTTGGCTCATTGTCTCCACTCGAAATCATCCCAAAGGTGTTCTGTTGGGTTGAGGTCAGGACTCTGTGCAGGCCAGTCAAGTTCCTCCACCCCAAACTCGCTCATCCATGTCTTTATGGACCTTGCTTTGTGCAGTGGTCCAAATCATTTGGTGGAGGGGGATTATGGTGTGGGGTTGTTTTTCAGGGGTTGGGTTTGGCCCCTTAGTTCCAGTGAAGGGAACTCTTAAAGTGGTAGTAAACCCTCCTATCATGTTTAGCTGCCAGGAAACTGCCATCTTGGCCTCTGTTTAATCTACAACTGCCGTGATGCTGCACATGTGATCAGCTATGACACCAGCCATTGGATGGTATGACAGTTTGGTTTAGAGCACAACCAATGGGAGTGAGACATTTCCGGCACGTGCCAGAAATGTGACTGGTTTTTAACCTGTTAAATGGATGGGTTTTCTACCGCTTTAAAGCGTCACCATACAAAGACATTTTGGATAATTTCATGCTCCCAACTTTGTGGGAAGAGTTTGGGGATGGCCCCTTCCTTAGGGTGACCAGACGTCCCCGGTTTCAGGGGACAGTCCCCAGATTGAGGACACTGTCCCCAGACCAAATCTGTCCCCGGTTTTGTCCCCTGATTGGATTTGAACAGGGGCCCAAGCCATTTCAAAGACAGTCAGTGCAGAATAAAAAAAAAAAATTCTGAATTACACCCCCCCCCCTCTGCTGCTCCTACTTGCTTGGGGGGGGGGGGTAATTCCCACTTGCATGTTCTTCTGCCTTTGCTCAAGCCAGCCGCCTGCCTGCCAATCTCCTTGCCTTCCCCAGCGATGTAATCTTCCTCTGCTCAGTTCCGCTCCCCACCCAGTAGTAGCCGGGGCCCGAAGAGAGGCTGTGAGGCGGGCAGCGGTGGTGATCGGCAGAGAAAGGCAGCTGAGCTTAGCTGATAGTGTCCAGCAGCAGGCACAGAGGGGAAGTGGATCCGATGGTGGGGCTGCCAGTGCCTTTAAGGCTTCAACACAGGTGTGCTTCTGTCTCTCTGGCATAATGGATGGCATCATAACTCACAAGCAGCAGGCATTCTATTATGGCTCTGGCTGGCATTGCACTGCCACAGTGTGTCACATAACATGGCTGCTGGGACAGGTATCTGTGCCTGCCTTCCCTTAGTAAAAGCAACCTCCCCTACAGTGAGAAAACACTTGTTAGGCACATATTTAACCCTTTGATTGCCCTAGATGTTAACCCCTTCCCGGCCAATGTCATTAGTACAGTGACAGTGTATATTTTTAGCACTGATCACTTTATTAGTGTCACTGGTTCCCACAAACTGTCACTTAGTGTCCAATTTGTCCTCCGCAATATCACAGTCCCTCTATAAGTCGCTGATTGCCACCATTACTAGTAAAAATAAAATATGTCCCCAGATTCCATCTTAAAAATCTGGTCACCTTACCCTTCCTGTTCCAACATGACTGCACACCACTGCACAAAGCAAGGTCCATAAAGACATGGATGAGCGAGTTTGGGATGGAGGAACTTGACTGGCCTGCACAGAGTCCTGACCCTAAACCCGATAGAATATCTTGGGGGTGAATTAGAGCGGAGACTGCGAGCCGGGCCTTCTCGTCCAACATCAGTGCCTGACTCCACAAATGCGCTTCTGGAAGAATGGTCAAACATTCCCATAGACACTCCTAAACCTTGTGGACAGCCTTCCCAGAAGAGTTGAAGCTGTTATAGCTGCAAATGGTGGGCCAACTTAATATTGAATCCAACGGACTAAAGCCTCGTACACACGGTTCGATGGTCGTACGTCCAAATGGATCAAATCGTATGTTGGATAATGTAACTTGCGTACTGACATGCACTACATGATTGTATGACCAAGCCAAATGTAGTGACGTGTTATGAACATATAAAGAGAAATTTCAGGTGCATGTAATTAGTGTTTGGCCGTTCCTGACTTCTGAGCATGCGTGTTTTGCACAGTACAAGTTGTTGGACCAACTTCTCTGTACACACGATACAACGGTCGTACGACCGCTTGTTGGTACTAGCAAAGTTTTCTAGTCTGCTCACCCAACTTCTGTTGTACGACCGTCGTACGTTGGCTGTTCAAATTGCACGGTTGGATTAGCGTACGACCTGTTGTATACGATTGTCGAACCATGTGTACGTGGCTTAAGACTGGGATGCTATTAAAGTTTATTAAAGGCAGTCGGTAATATACTGTATTTCTTGAATGTGAGCTGATATCCCCTCTGAGGGTCACCATATGGTGAGGAATAGTGCCCCATCATTGGTGTCAGTGGGAGGAATAGTGCCCCATCATTGGTATCAGTGGGAAGAATAGTGCCTCATCATTGGTGTCAGTGGAAGGAATAGTGCCCCATCATTGGTGTCAGTGAGAGGAATAGTGCCCTATCATTGGTGTCAGCAGGACGAATAGTGTCCCATCATTGGTGTCAGTGGGAAGAATAGTGCCCCATCATTGGTATCAGTGGGAGGAATAGTACCCCATCATTGGTATCAGTGGGAGGAATAGTGCCCCATCATTGGTGTCAGCAGGACGAATAGTGTCCCATCATTGGTGTCAGTGGGAAGAATAGTGCCCCATCATTGGTATCAGTGGGAGGAATAGTACCCCATCATTGGTGTCAGTGGGAGGAATAGTGCCCCATCATTGGTGTCATTGGGAGGAATAGTGCCCCATCATTGGTGTCAGCAGGAGGAATAGTGTCCCATCATTGGTATCAGTGGGAGGAATAGTGTCCCATCATTGGTGTCAGTGAGAGGAATAGTACCCCATCATTGGTGTCAGTGGGAGGAATAGTGCCCCATCATTGGTGTCAGCAGGAGGAATAGTGTCCCATCATTAGTGTCAGTGGGAAGAATAGTGCCCCATCATTGGTGTCAATGGGAAGAAAAGTGCCCCATCATTGGTGTCAGTGGGAAGAATAGTGCCCCGTCATTGGTGTCAGTGGGAGGAATAGTGCCCAATCGCTGGTATCAGTGGGATGAATAGTGCCCCATCATTGATGACAGTGGGAGAAATAGTGCCCAATCATTGGTATCAGTGGGAGGAATAGTGCCCCATCATTGGTGTCAGCAGGAGGAATAGTGTTCCATCATTGGTGTCAGTGGGAAGAATAGTGCCCCATCATTGGTGTCAGTGGGAAGAAAAGTGCCCCATCATTGGTGTCAGTGGGAAGAATAGTGCCCCATCATTGGTGTCAGTGGGAAGAATAGTGCCCCATCATTGGTGTCAGTGGGAGGAATAGGGCCCCATCATTGGTATCAGTGGGAGGAATAGTGTCCAATCATTGGTGACAGTGGGAGAAATAGTGCCCCATCATTGGTATCAGTGGGAGGAATAGTGCCCCATCATTGGTGTCAGTGGGAAGAATAGTGCCCCATCATTGGTGTCAGTGGGAGGAATATGGCCCCATCATTGGTGTCAGTAGGAGGAATAGTGCCCCATCATTGGTGACAGTGGGAGAAATAGTGCCCCATCATTGGTGACAGTGGGAGAAATAGTGCCCCATCATTGGTATCAGTGGGAGGAATAGTGCCCCATCATTGGTGTCAGTACGAGGAATAGTGCCCCATCATTGGTGTCAGTAGGAGGAATAGTGCCCCATCATTGGTATCAGTGGGAGGAATAGTGCCCCATCATTGGTATCAGTGGGGTGAATAGTGCCCCATCTTTGGTGTCAGTAGAAGGAATAGTGCCCCATCATTGGTATCAGTGGGAGGGCTAGTGCCTCCTCATTGGTGTCAGTGGGAGGAATAATGCCCCATTGTTGGAGTCAGTGGAAGGAGTGGTGCAACATTGTTGGTGTCAGTGGCAAGAATAGTGCCTTGTATCAGTCAGTAGGCATATTGCTCCAAGGCTGGGATAAAGGCAAGCAAAGGGCCGCATGCGGACTGCAGTTTGGAGACAAGCGGCTTAGACTCTCCATCCAAGATCAGTTCATAGATGAATGTTGATCACTGGCACTCTTTATAATCTTTTGGAAACAATTTGTGAACACATCGCAAGATTCTTCTTCTAAGTGTAATATTGGGGGGTTTAACTCAAGCGATAGATGCGCTTTTTTGTGCCGTGAGTCAATATCAGACAGGAGATAATGGTTAAGGGCCCGGTAGCCCACGTTTATTTAAAAGAAAAACAAAGCAAAGAGTTTAAGCTTCATTTAGCACTCATAAAGAAAACATACCAAGCCACCTGGCTCTCTTGTCAGCAGTTCCTTTGCTGGCTCCAAACAAACTTGATTCCTCCAAGCCCCCTGGACTCACTGGCTCCCTTATGCCTCGTACACACGGTTCGTCGATCGCACGTACGACCGTGTTGAATCGTATGTTGGCTGTTGTATGCAGCATACTGACGGCACTACACGATCGTACGTCCGGGGAAAGAACGTTCAGGTGATTGTAATTAGCATCCAGCCGCTCCTGACTTCTGGGCATGCGTGTTTTGCACAATACAACTTTGTTGTACCAACTGCTCTGTACACACGGTACAACGGTCGTATGAGCGCTTGTTGGTACGACCAAGTTTTCTAGTTTGCTCATACAACTCCCTTGTACGACCGTCGTATGTTCGACTGTTCAAATCGCGCATACGAACGATCGATTTCGCATACAACGGTCGTGAGTACAACCTGTTGTATGCGATTGTCAAACCGTGTGTACGAGGCTGATGTCTCCTCGACTTTCCAAGCTGGCCAACCTTTCCCAGTCCCTGGGCATAGAACCCCCTTCCCATGGGCTGCAAACTCCCACAGGGCAAACAGATCTCCAGACACAGCTCTGTCTTCAAACAGCAAGCTGCTCACCCTCCACCTTTCTTCCTCTCCCCACCTGGGCACACAACCTGCTCCCATCCCGGGAGATCCCGTCCCTCCCAAGACTCTTAGGGATCTCCAAACTACAGAGTCCCATCCGGCAATAGCAAAATCCAGAGAAAACTGCCAGAGCAGTTTTCTCCCTTTAAAATCTGCACTCTGTAGACCTGCAGTCAGCCGACATGCAGACTCTGTGTGCCTTTTCTCTCCATGTCCCTAGGGACGGGGACTTTCACTGTCACATAAGATAATAGTGTGAAGAAGGGGCTGAAATTTCACCTTACAGAACCCAATTGCAGGATGGCGCTCTGTGATTTTATCCACGGCGTCCGGCACCAAGACTGACAACCCCAAGGCCCAAGCGCAGAAAATACGGCCAGGAGCCGGCGAGGCCTCAGATCCAGGATGATAAAACATTGATGGAGTTGGCAAAGGAAGCTAATGAAGTTATTTGCTTCGGGGAGAAGGAAAGAGATAACAATACGGACTTCTTACCTGAGGATTATATGAGAGAGGAGGAAATCCGCTGTAAAGGAAATAAAGGAGACACCAAAATAATATGAAGTGTCCATTGGGAGCATCGCTGTCAATGCTGAGAATGAAGATCCAGAGGGACATGCTGATCAAAGATGATCTAATGATCTCTTCTATCTATCTATCTATCTATCTATCTATCTATCTATCTATCTATCTATCTATCTATCTATCTATCTATCTATCTATCTATCTATCTATCTATCTATCTATCTATCTATTCCATATCTATCTATCTATCTATCTATCTATCTATCTATCTATCTATCTATCTATCTACCCACCTACCTACCCACCTACCTACCTACCTATCTATCCATCGATCTATATATTTAGTCAGGTTGAAAAAAGACACAAGTCCATCTAGTTCAATGAATAAAAAAAAAAATCATACTATTCCCATATACACAATCCTTCACCCACAGTCCATCCAGAGGAAAAACCCCAGCAAAGCCAATGATCCAATTTGCTACAGCGGGGGAAAAAATCCTTCCTGATCCCCCGAGAGGCGTTTGAGTTTTCATTGGATCAACTTTACCCATAAATGTCAGTACCCAGTTATATTATGTACATTAACCACCCGGAAGGATTTCCCAGGTTAGGAGCAGAGCACTTTTTGCGATTCGGCACTGCGTCGCTTTAACTGACAATTGCGTGGTCGTGCGACGTTGTACCCCAACGAAATCTGTGTCCTTTTGTTCCCCACAAATAGAGCTTTCTTTTGGTGGTATTTGATCCCCTCAAAAAAGAGCGACAATTTTGCAAAAAAGAAAAATATTTCTTACTTTTTGTTATAAGGGCTCTTTCACATGAGCGGAGCGTTTTGACGGGCTCAGCTCTGTGCAGAAACTGACCTGTCACAGCTCCATTCTCCTCTATGGGGGATCAGATGAACACGGACTGTCTATCTGTGTTCATCCGATCCGATCCGCCAGACGGATGGAAAATAGGGTTTCCATCCCTCTGTTTTTGGCGGATCGGAGCAGATTGGATGTCAGCGGACATGTCACCGCTGACATCCATCGCTCCATAGAGGACAATGGAGCGTCCGTTCGGGTCCGCCTGAAAAACTGACAGGCGGACCTGAACAATCCGCTGGTGTAAAAGGACCCTAATACAATCCCCCCCCCCAAAAAAAAATATTTACAAAAAATGTATTCATTGGTTTTGGCCGATATATATTCTTCCTCATATTTTTGGTAAAAAAAATTGCAATACATGTTTATTGATTGGTTTGCACAAAAGTTGCCGCGTTTACAAACCATGAGAATTCATTTCTGGCGTTTTACAATTTTTTTGTTTTTACTAGTAATGGCGGCAATCTGTGATTTTTATCAGGACTGTAATATTGGGGCGGACATGTCAGACATTTTTGACAATTTTTTGGGACCAATGACATTTATACAGCGATCAGAAACTTAAATGTCCACTGATTACTGTATAAATGTCACTGGCAGTGAAGGGGTTAACCTGCAGGGGGAGATCTAGGGGGTAACTGTGTTCCCTAGGCGTGTTCTAACTGTTAGGGGGCGGGGCTGCCAGGGGCACCAGAGATCTAACTGATTCCAGTGACAGGGATCAGTAGATTTCTCATATGCTGCCTGACAGAGCGGGGAACCACCGTATTTACATTGGAGATTGAGTCCACCCCTGCCGAGGCCATACTCCTGCAGAGTGCGGCGGGCACGAGAGTGAGCTGTCAACGGTGTGCTCCTGCCCGCTACAGCACACACGTGGGCCGCCGTTTATGAACGCCGATCCGCGCGACGCTGCCACTCTAGAGCAGTAAATGTATGCGAGCCAGTCGGGAACTGGTTAAGGAAAGATGCCAGGCATTTTTTAAAGCAATCTACGGAGCTGGCCAGAACCACCTCTGGAGGGAGTCTATCTATCTATCTATCTATCTATCTATCTATCTATCTATCTATCTATCTATCCATGTCTTTATGGACCTTGCTTTGTGCAGTGGTCCAAATCATTTGGTGGAGGGGAGATTATGGTGTGGGGGTTGTTTTTCAGGGGTTGGGCATGGCCCCTTAGTTCCAGTGAAGGGAACTCTTAAGGTGTCAGCATTCCAAGACATTTTGGACAATTTCATGCTCCCAACTTTGTGGGAAGAGTTTGGGGATGGCCCCTTCCTGATCCAACATGACTGCGCACCAGTGTGCAAAGCAAGGTCCATAAAGACATGGATGAGCGAGTTTGGGGTGGAGGAACTTGACTGACCTGCACAGAGTCCTGACCTCAAGCCGATAGAACACCTTTGGGATGAATTAGAGCGGAGACTGCGAGCCATGACCTTCTCATCCAACATCAGTGTCTGACCTCACAAATGCCCCTCTACTGCTATAGCTACTGGTCTCTGAGCCTGACCCCTCTCTGACTTGTGGACAGCCTTCCCAGAAGAGGTGAAGCTGTTATAGCTGCAAAGGATGGGCCAACTCAATATTGAACCCTATGGACTAAGACTGGGATGCCATTAAAGTTCATGTATGTGTAAAGGCAGGTGTTCCAATACTTTTGGTAACATAGTGTAGTAATGCACCCCTTGTATTGGTTTTTAGGCCAAGCTACCATTTAACAGTTTGCCATTTTCTCTCTTTTTAAAAAAAAAAAAATAGGATGCGGTCTACCGTCTGTTGTTGGCTGTTTTGAGAGTAATGATCAGGTGTGATAATTAACTTCAACAGATGGTAAATTAATAGCCTTTGCCATAATTACATTTTTAGTGTTCAGTAAACAAAAACTGCAAACTCCTCTCATTTGTATGCTTATTTTTAACTTTACGTCCCTTTCTAGCAGAACGACGCTCTACACTACACTCCGTTAGCTTGCAATTAAAATTCTGTATGGAAATGAGGGTGAAGAGGTTCAAAAATGTACCTGTAAATATAAATGCTGCAGATCGGAGATGGCAAAACAAAGCCATGTGATCAATAGGACAGAGCTGGCATGAGAATCACATGGCTTTGTTTATATATATAAAAAAAGGGTTAGGGTTAGGCCCCTTTCACACTGGAACCGCCCGATCGTCAGCGGTAAACCACTGCTAATTTAGCTGAGATCTACTGCTGTAATAACAGAGCTATGGCGCCACTATTCGGGGGGCAGCACAGCACTTTTAACCTCCCCACAAGGGTTTAAACAGGGGTTAAAAGTGCCAGCGCTCGGCGCTCCCGTAGCGGTGTACAGCCTCTTCGGGAGCGCTGCCCATTCAATCCAATGGCAGGGGCGGTGGAGGAGTGGGGTATACACCGCTCCCCACATTCCTGAAAAATCATGCTTGCAGGAGTTTAATTTTTACTCCCACAAGCGCACCGCCCGGAGCCACCCCAGTGTGAAAGGACCCACTGGGTTGAATGGGGAGACGCTTTACAGGCGTTATTTTTAGCGCAATAGCGCCTGTAAAGTGCCCCAGTGTGAAAGGGGCCTTAGTGAAAGAGTTACATATTAGATTCAGACCGAATGAGGGACCATTGGGAAGCACAATGGACACCCATTAACCCTATAGATATAGCAGTGCCACTTTTGGGATGAAAAGGTTTGACCTGGGTATAGAATAAAGTTATGGCTTGCTCACAAGCAAGGAGTGGTAATGTAAAGGTGTATAGCGATGCATTTCAATTACAAAGTGTAGTTGAATGACGCCACTCTCCTTAAACAGCCTGTGTGCTAGATCGGCATTGAAAGTGGCATCAGCCTAGGCTCCTCCCAGGCCACGCCCTCTGATGTGTTTCACCCCGCCCACAGGGCTTAGTCATATGACTAAGGTGGGGAGAAACTTGTCAGTGGCATGGCCTGGGAGGAGCCTAAACTTAGAATTTTGCTTCAAACTAGGCTCCTCCCAGGCCACGCCCTCTGATGTATTTCACCCTACCCACAGGGCTTAGTCATATGACTAAGGTGGGGAGAAACTTGTCAGTGGAATGGCCTGGGAGGAGCCTAAGCTTAGAAAGTTGCTTCAAACTAGGCCCTATGATGTGTTTCACCCCACCCACAGGGATTAGTCATATATATGACTAAGGTGGGGAGAAACTTGTCAGTGGCATGGCCTGGGAGGAGCCTAAACTTAGAAAGTTGTCTCAAACTAGGCTTCTCCCAGGCCACGCCCCCTGATGCGTTTCACCCCACCCACAGGGCTTAGTCATGCGACTAAGCTGGGGAGAAAGGGGGTGGCCTTTGACACCCACACACTACACATATGTGTTCACGGGCAGCCGAGATTTCTATGCTCAGAGCATGCTCACTTTGTCCTTCGAGCACAGCAATCAAACTGTCATAGGCAGCTCTTAATCTCTAGTAATGATCAAGAACTGGTAGGATGGGTGATGGCCAACCACAGTGGTCATGTGATTGGGACATTTAAGACCCATATAAATGGATGCCAAGGCTGGGTGAGAAAGGGTTAACACATGTTAAGAGCAGCAGAATATAACCACATTATGGGCACTAGATGGAGCTGAGGAGCATAGGAAAAATGTGTCTTTGTAGAGATAAAATGTAGCAATTGTAGAGAATGCTAGAGGGAATTAGCAAATACATGTTACTAATGGTTACCCAAGTCACATGGATTTAAAGTAGACCCTCGCCCTATCCCGCCTCTCATATTGCCTTGCCTTTTCCTCCTTCCACCTATCACGATTGGATATATTTTTTTTTTGGGTTTGTTTTATTTAAAGTGATTGTAAATGTTCACTTTTTTAAAATAAAAATAACAAACATGTTATACTTACCTGATCTGAGCAAGGTTTTTACACAGGGCAGCCCCAATCCTCCTCTTCTTGGCTCCCCCCGTTCATCGGGCGCCCCATGCAGCTTTCCATGGGGGCACCTGTGCGGGCTCGCTCCCGACTCCCGCTGCTGCGTTCATTGACACAGACAGCAGCACTTGGCCCCGCCCTCCGCTCCCGCGTCATTGGATTTGATTGACAGCAATGGCTCCTGTAGCTATCAATCTGTCCAATGAGGACCCGAGACAGCGGCGGTAGCAGCTTGGCTCATGCACATCGCTGGATTGGATTGGGCTCAGGTGAGAAAAAGGAGGGGAGGGGCTCTGGGGGCAGCTTTAGCAAAAAAGGTTTTTCACCTTAAAGCATTCTATGGATAACCATGAGACTTTACAATCACTTTAACCACTTGAAGACCACAACTTTTCTGGCACTTTTTGTTTACATGTAAAAATCTGTATTTTATTTTTGCTAAAAAAATACTTACAGTCGAACCCCCAAACATTATATATAAATATATATACAGTATTTCACAAAAGTGAGTACACCCCTCACATTTTTGTAAATATTTTATTCTATCTTTTCATGTGACAACACTGAAGAAATGACACTTTGCTACAATGTAAAGTAGTGAGTGTACAGCTTGTATAACAGTGTAAATTTGCTGTCCCCTCAAAATAACTCAACACACAGCCATTAATGTCTAAACCACTGGCAACATAAGTGAGTACACCCCTAAGTGAAAATGTCCAAATTGGGCCCAATTAGCCATTGTCCCTCCCCGGTGTCATGTGACTCGTTAGTGTTACAAGGTCTCAGGTGTGAATGGGGAGCAGGTGTGTTAAATTTGGTGTTATCACTCTCCCTCTCTCATACTGGTCACTGGAAGTTCAACATGGCACCTCATGGCAAAGAACTCTCTGAGGATCGGAAAAAAAAGAATTGTTGCTCTACATAATGATGGCCTAGGCTATAAGAAGATTGCCAAGACCCTGAAACTGAGCTGCAGCACGGTGGTCAAGAACTGGAGGCTTTTTGCCAAGAGGAATGGGCAGCTTTACCATCTGAGAAGATAAAGAGTCTCATCCACAAATCTCACAAAATACTTCAAGCTGTCATTGATGATAAAGGGGGAAATACACGGTATTAAGAACTGGGGTATGTAAACTTTTGATCAGGGTCATTTGGGAAGTTTCTGTTGTCATTATGTTTTAAAAAGAGTAAACACAGTTGATTGATAATAAATGGCTTCAGCCAAACACCAACCATGAGTGAAAGAAACGTTTTAATTCATATTCTCTGAAAAATGGCCAAGAAATCATAAATTCTGCCAGGGGATGTAAACTTTTGAGCACAATTGTATATATATATATATATATATATATATATATAAAAATATGGTCTGCCCCATTTAATTTATATATATATATTAGTGCTTCTTTGGGGTAAACATAGATCTATACTCAGACAAAAAATAAAAAAAACAAAACAAATATATAGTCTGCCCCATTTAATGTATATATATATTTTTTTTCTATTATTATTACTTCTTTGGGATAAACATAGATCTATACTGAGACAAAAAAAACCCAAAAAACAGCCAAAATATGGTCTGCCCCATTTAATTTATATTTACATATATAGGTGCTGGTCATATAATTAGAATATCATCAAAAAGTTTATTTATTTCACTAATTCCATTCAAAAAGTGAAACTTGTATATTTTATTCATTCGTATTACACAAATTGATATATTTCAAATGTTTATTTATTTTAATTTTGATAATTATAACTGACGACTAAGGAAAATCCCAAATTCAGTATCTCAGAAAATTAGAATATTGTGAAAAGGTTCAATATTGAAGACTTCTGGTGCCACACTCTGATCAGCTAATTAACTCAAAACACTTGCAAAGGCCTTTAAATGGTCTCTCAGCCTAGTTCTGTAGGCTACAAAATCATGGAGAAGACTGCTGACTTGACAGTTGTCCAAAAGACGACCATTGACACCTTGCATGAGGAGGGCAAGACACAAAAGGTCATTGCAAAAGAGGCTGGCTGTTCACAGAGCTCTATGTCCAAGCACATTAATAGAGAGGCGAAGGGAAGGAAAAGATGTGGTAGAAAAAAGTGTACAATCAATAGGGATAACCGCAACATGGAGAGGATTGTGAAACAAAACCCATTCAAAAATGTGGGGGAGACTTACCCCCCCTCGTATAGGGAACTTACGACAGTAAGGTAGACTCTAGAGGAGTTAAATAGGTTACAGGAAATAGTGTGACTGGTATAGTAGAGTGAGGGTTAGGTTCCCTTTTTTCTCCTTTTTTTTTCTCCTTCCCCCTTTCCTCTTTTCTCTCACCTTCCTTATGGACTCAATAAAAATATGCTCCTTCAATGTTAGAGGACTGAACTCCCCATCCAAAAGAACCCAAATCTTAAATTACCTTCAAAAAGAGAAAGTGAATATTATCCTATTTCAGGAAACCCATTTTCGTACTGACAAAATACCAGAAATAAAAAATAAAAACTATCCTACATGGATCCATGATTCATTCCCATATTCTAAATCAAGAGGAGTATCCATTGCAATACATAGATCCCTACCACACCAACTGTTAGATTCTATAAAAGGAAAAGATGGGAGATCAATAATGGTAAAGATTAGTATATATGGTAAAATATTTTCAATAATTAACATTTATTTACCGAACCATGATCAAATTAAAATAGGAATAGAAATTCTTGGCGAGCTCATAGGAAAGTCCGAGGGAACGGTCCTGCTTGGCGGCGATTTTAATTTTGTCCTCAACCAGGAAACAGACTCCTCGGCAACCCGTTCGTATCAAAATAAACAGCAGATGAATAAATTTAAACAACTATTAGAAGAACATCAATTAGTCGATATTTGGAGAATTTTACATCCAAAAAAAAGAGATTATTCCTATTACTCCAAAATACACAACACATACCACAGACTTGATTTTTTTCTTTTGAGCCAAAAGGGACTCAGATTTTCACCAAATGCAGAAATTGGCAGCTTTCTATGGTCAGACCATGCCCCAATCTTTCTGAGTATCTCTATATTAAAAGAAAAAGGAACAGGGTGGACATGGAGATTAAATGACAACTTATTGAAAGATGGGAAATGTGATTCAGAAATCCGTCAAACAATAACGGAGTTTGTTGAAATCCATGAGGAGGATTCAACATCTCGACCCATACAATGGGAAACATTGAAATGTGTATTAAGGGGAATATATATTAAACACGGTACCAGATTGAAAGCAATTAAAAACAATAAAATAAAAAATATATTAAAAGATATCACGAAAAAAGAAAGGGAACATAAACAAAACCCAACCGCTGAAGGAATAATGGCACTAACAAATAAAAGAGACGAGCTACAGAATATATTAAATGAGCAATTCTTACGGACTAGGGACAGAGCGCGGGCTCTTTTCTTCCAAAATGGGAATAAACCGGGCCGACTCTTGGCCAAGGCTCTATCCCAAAGGTCACCTATAACCTCAATAACCAAAATCCAAAAAACATCAGGAGAGCATACACATGACCCCATAGAAATATCCAAAATATTCCAAGAATACTATTCAAAATTATATAATTTGGCCAACCAAACACCTAAAAAGGACAAAAAAAATAGTTTAAAAGAAAAAATACAATATATAAAAGATACGGCTCTACCCACTATCCCTGATGACATAGGAGAAGAATTAGAGAAAAATATTACAGAAATAGAAATCCAAAAAGCAATATCATCATTGGGTCTGGGCAAAAGCCCCGGACCAGACGGATTTACTCCCCGATTCTACAAAACGTTTAGGGAAATATTGACACCAATACTGGAAAAAACCTTTAACTCAATCTCAGCCTCTCAACCATTCGCCCCACAAAGTATGGAGGCGCATATATCGCTTATCCCTAAACCGGATAAGGACCATGCAATATGTAGTAACTACCGCCCAATATCTTTAACCAACATTGATCTACGTCTATATGCAAAAATTATTGCGGATAGGATGACACCAATCCTACCTGAACATATCGATCTAGATCAAGCAGGATTTACTAAAGGAAGAGAGACAAGGGATAATATAATGAAGACAATATCACTAATAGAATATGTGCAGAAGAAGGAAATACCAGCATGCCTACTGTCAATCGATGCCGAAAAGGCATTTGACAGGGTCGGCTGGGAATTTATGGAAGAGTCACTTAAACA
>BLSH010432038.1:66663-78478 GCA_018402905.1 Glandirana rugosa
GAGTGTAAAAATATTTATAAAATTAAGCAAATTGGATCATTGGCTTTGCTGGGGTTTTTTGCCTTCCTCTGGATCAACTGTGGGTGAAGAATTGTTTTTTTTGGTTGGCTTCTACCAAGAATGAACTTCGGACTGTGTCATTTGAAACATTGTTTATACAGTCACATTTTTTGCTTGTTATGTGGAATTTAAAAATTGTCTAATTGGTTCCAATTGGACATTTTTACTTAGGGGTGTACTCACTTTTGTTGCCAGCGGTTTAGACATTAATGGCTGTGTGTTGAGTTATTTTGAGGAGCAGCAAATTTACACTGTTATACAAGCTGTACACTCACTACTTTACATTGTAGCAAAGTGTCATTTCTTCAGTGTTGTCACAGGAAAAGATAGATTAAAATATTTATAAAAATGTGAGGGGTGTACTTACTTTTGTGAGATACTGTATATAAATTGTGAGAATTGTGAGAAAGGGAAGGGGGAGGAGGCAGGGCAACATGACATCCATTTTAGGGTGAAGGTGCACGGTGGGGTCTACCGGGAGCTCATAGAGTGTGAAGGCGGTATAGTGACACAAATCATTGTAGCCTTTAGTATTGGTATTATTTATATTAAAAACATTTTGTATTAGCCTTTTTTAATTTTTTGGAAGCATCAAGAGCTGGAAGTTAAGAAAAAAAAGTATTTTAGACTGCTTAAATAAAAGGCAATATATCAGTATAAAAGAGCACAGGTTTCCCAGGCCCGGAGCTCTTAACACACACAAATTTTGCATTAGCGCCCTCATCCCAGATCTCTGCATTTCATCCCAATGTCCCAGAGCACAGGGCTACCATTTGCACTTTTTTTGTGTCATTAAATTCTATTTTTAGGGTGCAAATGAGTCTGTCAGTAAACACCGTCTCTCTGCATGCCTTTTTATATTAATTAAAGCTCACATATTTCACAGAGAACTTCACTCCTAATCAACATTAGCTTTCCGCTGCTCTGTGATCCGTTTTGCTGCCTAATAAAATTCTTTAAAGCTTGCAAAGTTGTACCTAAGGTGGTCTGTATACAAATGTAGCACACATAGCCGTGCACAGGGGGTGTGCCAGGTGTGCCTGGTCACACCCAAATCACTACATGCTGTGCAGATTTCCCCTAGGTATGTGTGTTTGAGCTTTGGGCTGCACACATTAATGCAATAGGCTGCACACACCTATAGTAGCACACCTAGGAATATCCACTCCTCCAGACTGAAATCCACCCTCAAGGCAGGGTTGCCAACTGCCAGTAAATTTACTGACCGTTTGTAAAAATCTGTGATTTTTACAACTGTTTATAAATATCAGGGTCTGATAATTTGTCATGCTGTGGTTATTTTTTTAGTGTAAACCAAGCAAATTACTTGATATTGGTATTGTCAGTGTTTCCATGTTGTGTTTAACTATCAATTGTCTTAGTTTTTAATAGGGGTTCTGTTATTTTTCAATCTGCCAGTAAAAAATGTGCTCCGCCAGTAAAGTTTTCATGTTTTGCCAGTAAAAAATGCTGCAGGAGGTTGGCAACACTGCCTCAAGGAATTCTGATAATTAATATCATGGAGGCTCAGCATCACATGTGGGCATTGTTTAGGATGGTCTGCATGCGATTGGAATTTCCATTCCTCCAGACCGGGGGTCAGCCACCAGTAGATTGCGATCTACCAGTAGATCGTGGGTAGGTAACTGGTAGATCACGATCTGGGCTTACTGACCCGCCATTCCAGAGCCTCAAACAGAGTGCAATGCCAAGGCACTACTTGTAAAGTTGGAACTGTGGTAGGGAGCAAGAGCCGCATAAGCCAATGCCTTCTCTGTAGTGCTGGCTAGTACGGCAATTAGAGGTTTAAATGAGGTGTGAGCAGGCGACACTGTGCCTGGTGATCTTTGACTTCTCCCACATTGTTCAGGTAGATCTCCACCTCTTTAAGGTTGCCTACCCCTGCTCCAGACTGACAGTACTTGCCTCCAACTGAGAGATGCGGAAATTTAGTTTATCAAGCCAACAGAATTCCTACGTTTGGGTCTTCTGTATGGATGTTGCCCCATCCAGCCATATGCCGAAGCTGGGATGCTTTCACATAAGTCCTCGTGTAGGGACCACAGGACCCCCCCATGTCCTTGGGTAACTTAATAGTGGAAGGTGAGGGAGTCTCATTGCTTCTAAATTAAGTCCCTAAATAAAGAGTCTGTTTTAACCATGATTGAATAATCAATACTGGGGAACTATGAAAGTCACATAGTAGTTGTGGCACCCAGATTGTTTTAAGTCAATTTGCTTTACCTATAACTGTCAGTGATATCATACACCAGATCTTACTTTGAAGGTTAAATTTGGTTAAGACGGGGAAAAAAATAGTTTAAGGTAGTCTGCAGGGGAGGGGGAGAGTATAATTCCTAGATACCCGAGCAATTCTACTATCTTCATCTGTGAGGAACACATCGGGGGATTCCCCACAAGAAGGTCTAAAGGCCGAGCCAATTTGGATGATAAGGGACAGCTTCAGATATTAACTCCCTTCAACTCCCTTCTGTTCCAAACTTTGGATTTTTTCCCTCACCTTTCAGTCAGGAGACAATGATCAACAGAAGAAACAGAGGCGGTGAAATAAATACCTGACATAGGTTCTAATTTTCCCCACTTTATCCAAAACTTTCAAACTAATCTGCAGTCAGAATTAGCAACTCCCCATTCCAAAGTCACCTTCTTACCTTAAGTGGACTTCATCAATTTACAATAGATTCATTGGTCCATGGATAAATAGCCCTGAAAGAACTCCACCACAGGGCTTGCTGGCACCATCTTTAGGATCATACGTCTGGAAAATGGCTCATGGAGATACCATGAGGGCTACTGGACTTATGAACTTAAAGATGGTGCCATTAAGTCCTGTGGTGGAGTTCTTTCAAGGCTATTTATCCATGGACAACTGAGTCTACTGAAAAATTGATTACAACTCCAGGTATAGGTTCATAAATCTGGTAGCCACCATTCTATCTCCACGAGTTGGCCTCCGGTCATGTACATGTACTATAAACTTTTCTGTATAGTTCTCTATAGTTCTTGCAGGGTAGTACTGGCAATACAAGACCAAGATTTCAGTGGGTTAATAGTTTATGTGTTCTCCCCATTTCAAAATCACCTTCTTACCTCAAGTAGACTCACAATCAATTTTTAATAGACTCCATGGATAAATAGCCCTGAAAGAACTTCACTGTAGGGCTTGCTGGCACCATTTTCAGGTTCAAAGTCTGGTAGGTGGCTCATGAAGATACCATGAAGGCTCCCGGACTTATAACCCTAAAGATGGTGCCATCCAGCCCTGTGGTGGAGTTATTTTAGGGTGATTTATCCATGGACAAATAAGTCTATTAAAAAAATTGATTATAAGTCCAGGAATAGGTTCATAAGTCTGGTAGCCACCACATGCTGGACTCTGTACATGTACACATACCTAAATGGTGATTCTAGCATAGGGAGGAAACTACTCAGTGAGCTTAAAGCGGTTGTCTACTCAAATTTTTTTTTAAAAAAAAATAAAAACCTGCAAGATAATAGCATAATGAGCTAGTATGCACCGCATACTAGCTCATTATGAAATACTCACCTTGAACGAAGATCCGACCGAGCCGCCTGGTCCCCTCCGTGGCAGCGGACATCTTCACCCGGATCTTGCTTCCGGGTACGCGGCTCCGGCGCTGTGACTGGCCGGAGCCGCGAGACGTCACCCCCGCGCATGCGCGCGGGGCTCGTTTTCCCCGGCAGGGTCCGGAACGAATGCCGGCTTTTGCCGAGACATATACGGCGCATGCGCCGGAACATACACGGCGCATGCGCCGTAACGATTTATTAAATTGGAAAGGGAATATCTTCTAAACCATACAGGTTTAGAAGATATTCATTTTACCTACAGGTAAGCCTTATTCTAGGCTTACCTGTAGGTAAAAGTAAACAAAAAGGGTAGACAACCGCTTTAAGAAGACATGCAGCCACACAAGTGAAATCGGAGGAGAAGCTGTTCAACCTTAAACTATGTAGGGAGTTCTTTACTGGTAGAGTGGTAAGGATGCGAAACACCCTTCCACAATCAGTGGTGTCAGCATTGATATTTTAATTACTGAAACCCTCTAAAAGCTAAGTGTGTAATTGCCACATCCCTAAAAAATTGTGAATTCTATACCTCCAAACAGTGGCACTTTGAGGGCAATTGAAAAATATATTGTATCTCAAACCATATTGAAAAGTTATAATTTTATTTTATCCATATTAAAACATTTGCATTAATAAAATGTAGTTGATGAGTTTTGCGTGTAAAATACATTCATGGTATAACCACAATGATGCCAAAATATCCAAGTAGAAATCTTGAAATGGTGTTCCCCATAACCAACTGCTTGACCATGGATGACTTGTAGGTTGTAGTGGAGGGGGAAATCCAACGCCTTTCGATTATACAAACAATATCTTCTTCAGGGAATTTATACCATTTCTATAAACATAGAAAGCAATATCATTACAATTTAAGATTTTATATGCAGCTTATTACCTTCATAGAAAACTGTTGGGCACTTACATAAATGGATATTTTAGCAGATGCATCACCCCCTATGGAAGACCTGCGCATGAACGCTCCACCATCTGTGTAAATATGCCTTGCATGTTGTACAAGGACCAGTAGAAAAAATATTCCACGATCAGAGCCAATTGACTCAACTAATATACAAAAAGCAGACAAAAAAGGCAATAATCAAATTTATGTCCAAAGGTTACCATTATGCTGGTCTTAAATACTCAGCCAGCTCAGGCCAAGCTCTGCATAAGAGGGGCCAAGGGATGAACACACATAGCTGTGCAGTTTTATACCTGGATGGGAACATTTAAATATCACACCATTGGGTTTATATAATTTATTGATGAGATTTTCTTTGTTTCTTACTTACCTATATACAAGGTTTGTAAAATAAAATGTGGTTTAACTGGATGATTATGCGAGCTATAGTTGGAGTTGTCCTTTATATGTTGGGTCATTCGGATTTGTGATGTGTAATGGCAGAGGCATTGCCCGCACCCTGCGGGAGGGTGGGCCTTCACCACTGTGTGCCCATGCTGTTCCTGGCACTGTAGGGCCCCCACATTTTATGTTGCGGGCCTTCTTTTTGGTCCTCCCTGCCATGGGTAAGCATATGTGGGGGAATTCCCTGCCGTGCTTCCCTGGGGGAGAGGCTTCTGTGTTGGCAGTATTAGTCCTGACCATTGCGGTCCGGGCTGCCGGATGTTTACATCTGGAAACCCGGAAGTTGCAATGCGCATATCCAGCTCCCGGATGTTGTCATCCGGACGTCCGGATTTGACCCAATCGCGTATGGCATCGTGCATGCGCGATTTAGGGACAACGGGGATGAGGATCGGCGCCATTCCTCCTTGGATGCAGAGCGGTTGGGACGTCCGCTCTACCAGCGCTTTTTTGTCACTTTGGATGACAGCTTCTGGCCCCCACTTGACTCCATGACCTTTACCGGGCCCTCTCTTTAGTGAAATTGCCCGGATGCAAAGATATGTGTATTCATCCCTTGGCCCCTCTTATGCAGAGCCTGGCCTGATCTGGCTGAGTATTTAAGACCAGCATAAAGGTAACCTTTGGACATAAATTTGATTATTGCCTTTTTTGGCTGTTTTTATATTATTAGTTGAGACAATTGGCTCCAATCATGGAATATTTCTTCTACTGGTCCTTGTACAGCAGGCAAGGCATATTTACACAGATGGTGAAGAGTTCATGCGCAGGTCTTCCATAGGGGGTGATGTGTCTGCTAAAATATCCATTTATGTAAGTGCCCAACAGTTTTCTATGAAGGCAATAAGCTACATATAAATACTTGAATTGTAATGATATTGCTTTCTATGTTTATACAAATGGTGTAAATCCCCTGAAGAAGATAGTGTTTGTATAATCGAAACGCGTTGGATTTCCCCCTCCACTGCAACCTACAAGTCATCCATGGTCAAGCATTTGGTTATGGGGAACACCATTTTGAGATTCCTACTTGGATATTGTTGCATCATTGTGGTTATACCATGAATGTATTTTATATGCAAAACTCATAAGCTACATTTTATTAATGCAAATGTTTTAATATGGATAAAATAAAATGATAACTTTTCAATATGGTTTGAGATACAATATATTTTTCAATTGCCTTCAAAGTCCCACTGTTTGGAGGTATAGAATTCACAGAGTTGATATTTTAATGAAAAAAAAAAATCTTGGATGGGCACCTTAGCGCAGTGATCCTTTTTGGCACTGGGGGGCCGGCTACGTGAAAGAAAATTGTGCTGAGGCCCGAGGGGGAACGCGCGGGGCTATGCAATTTTTTGCTGGCAATTTGTAGGGTCAATGGCTGGTGTTGGCGCTTCAATTATCACGACACCATGGTTGTTATGGTGTCAGGATGATTGAAGCACATTATTTCTATTATTACATTGTAATATAAAATGAAATAGTTCAACTCACCATATTGCAGAATCAGTGGGAGCCCCGAGTGGGTCACTTGCCATGTCGCCTGCCACCAGATGAGGATTGTCACTTGCTATTGCCTGCCACCAGATGAGGATGCCACTTGTCATTGCCTGCCCCAGATGAGGATGCCACCTTGCCATTGCCTGCCACCAGATGTGGATTGTCACTTGCTATTGCTTGCCACCAGATGAGGATGCCACTTGTTATTGCCTGTCCCAGATGAGGATGCCACCTTGCCATTGCCTGCCACCAGATGAGGATGTCACTTCCCACGCTGCCTACCACCAGATGAGGATGTCACTTGCCATGCTGCCTGCCACCAAATGAGGATACCACTTTCCATGCTGCCTGCCACCAGATGAGGATGTCACTTGCCACACTGCCTGCCACCAGATGAGGATGTCACTTGCCATGATGCCTGCCACCAGATGAGGATGCCACTTTCCATGCTGCCTGCCACCAGATGAGGATGCCATTTTCCATGCTGCCTGCCACCAGATGAGGATGTCATATGCCACGTGGCCTACCACCAGATGGGGATGTCACTTGACATGCTGCCTGCCACCAGATGAGGATGTCACTTGCCACGCTGCCAGCCACTAGATGAGGATTCCACTTGCCATTGCCTGCTACCAGATGAGGATGTCACTTGCCATGCTACCTACCAGCAGATGAGGATGTCACTTGCCATGCTGCCTGCCACCAGATGAGGATGTCACTTGCCATGCTGCCTGCCACCAGATGAGGATGCCACTTTCCATGCTGCCTGCCACCAGATGAGGATGTCACTTGCCACGCTGCCTGCCACCAGATGAGGATGCCACTTGCCATTGCCTGCCACCAGATGAGGATGCCACTTGCCATGCTGCCTGCCACCAGATGAGGATGTCACTTGCCACACTGCCTGCCACCAGATAAGGATGTCCCTTGCCATGCTGCCTGCCACTAGATGAGGATGCCACTTGCCATCACCTGCCAGTGCCACCAGATGAGGATGTCACTTGCCATTGCCTACCAGTGCCACTAGATGAGGATGCCACTTGCCTGCCAATGCCATCAGATAAGGATGTCAGTGTTAAGGGCAGGAGAGCGGTAACAGGGTGCGGGCATGAGAGATGTTCTCCCTCTACTCCCAGTCGCACCTCAAAACACTGAAGAGCCCCGTGCAGTGCGGGCAGTGAGAGATGATGTCATCTCCTTGCTCCCCGCTCCCCACTGAAGTCCTGCGCTGTGTGGATGGAAGTTGGAGGAGCGGTGATGCAGAGAGATGTGTCATCTCTGCTCGCCAGCCTGCCCGGCTCTCTCATGAAGCCAGCCTGCCCGCGGCCCGACTGCAAGGAGCCCACGGCCTGGCAGTGGGCCGCAGCCCCAAGGTTGATGACCCCTGCCTTAGCGAACACAGTATACAGGGATATGGGAAATGTCATTGACATAGACACACTTACATATACATACACCTACACAGGTTGAACTAGATCAGGGGTAGGCAACCTCGGCACTCCAGCTGTGGTGAAACTACAAGTCCCATGAGACATTGCAAGACCCTGACAATCACAGGCATGACTGCTAGAGGCAGAGCCATGATGGGATTTGTAGTTTCACCACAGCTGAAGTGCCGAGGTTGCCTACCCCTTGATGGACTGGTGTCTTTTTTTAACCTTGCCAGCCATGAAAATATGTAACATTTACAGACATTTATAGAATGGTTTTCTTAGCTATTAAGTGAGTTTGTATTGTTTATTTTTTATTTTTTGGTGAATTATTTGTACACTGGAAAGGCAATTTTTAACACAAAAAAGGGTCGTGAAGTTCAGTTCTAAGTGGCGGTATCTGCAGCTAGGTATTAAGGAAAACATCTTTGGGGATTGATGGATAATTTAAGTTGCTTTCCAGTAATAAATGCAGTTAATTTAATATGTGTCATTTTTTTTTCAAAAGTCAAGCTTGCTGAGGAGCCTAACCGAGTGTAGTATTTTATAATGAAAAATTAATTACCCTGAATTGAAATATATCATCTATTTAATAACCTAAGTGACTTGGAAACATGCAAGAAAGATTTTAATATTAGGAAAATATACAGCAGCAAAGGCTGGACAGTCCACACAAAATGATATTTCAGTAGAAGACAAATAGTTAAATCACTCACGGGTTTCTGATATTTCTCAGGGACTGAATCAGCGAGGTCTCTCTACTGGAGTTCCTGGTTCTGGGTGCCAAGCTATTGGGATCTGAGCACAGGTATAGCCTTTCTCTGTTATATACAGGTCAGTGACCAGATCTGAACCTAGTCGCTCTCCCCCATCTTGTGTCTTTATGCCCCAAGTTGGCATGGTGTCCACTGTAGCATTTGCAGCGGCAAGGCAGTGTAGGACTGGCCAGAAGAGGGATTACTTTGACGGAGTTGGTCAGCTTAAACATGTATTGCAATATATGTGAACCAAATATCCCTGTTTTACAATTCACAGTTTGCTGAGAAGGGTGTAGCAGTGTGCAGAGGGTCCAGTTGGTATTTGTAGGTTCTGGGTACCAGTCACGGCCATTATGAAGGGTCTCAATCCCTGAACAACCTTGTGAACCGTCTAATTATTTTGCATATGGAGAGGATCAGCGAACTTCTGGAGAGCCTCAGAAAATTTGGTAAATTTTGAAACCAGAAGTCCTTCTGAAGCCCAGGATCGCCATCAGAGGGGGAACAGGCAGTACTGTTGTAAGGGGCCCCAGTGTCTCAAGGGGCCCTTACAACAAAGACTTTAGCAGTCTTTAACATTGGAGTCTATGGGATGGAGACACCCGGTTTGGGGACACCGTTCTCCCGAACCATAGGTGATAAAAATACCAGACTTGGGTCACATGGAGAGGGCCCCTGGACCACAACTGGTCCAAGTTTGGGACCTCCAGCACCTATGGTTTGGTGGGAGGTCTTATTGCAAGCATTGGGTGAGGCTGTGCTGCCTGTGCACTTTTTTTTTTAACCCCTAGGATCCCACACTAGCATGCATTGCACACTTCACTTGAATGGGTCATGCTTGGCAGGCTACACCTGGTAAGCGTGACAGGGTGTATACTTCCTACTGCGGCTGCAACATGTGTGCACCCCTGGCCAGTGGGCCCTGGGGAATGTTGGTGGTCAGACGGGGGGGTGCCCTGGTCTAAAGCTGTGTAAAGGGCCCCAAAATTTCTGATGGCTGCCCTGCTGAAGCCAACAGCAATCTAGACCAGGATCTGAAAAAATATGCAATACAGTGCATCAAAATGTTAAAACATGTGCAGCACGGTTTTAAAAAGCTACAGGCAGCTGATCCCCACTAAGCAGGCGAATAATAGGTCCATGTTTGCTTCGCAATGCAGAGCATACACGACACAGCCCACTATTCTCTATGGGGCGGTTGGATGTAAATGGATCCGACTGTTATCGATCTGATAGGTGTATGGGGTATGGATCCACATCCATCTGTTTTTGGTGGCTCAGATCGCATGCAAGTGGGTGTAAATGGACACCAGCAGCGGCCGGTCAATAAGGGGCGCTTGGGCGCCGCCTCCCCGTCACTGACAAGAAGAAAAAAAAAAAAGTCAGCCCGACCCCTACAGGAGGCGCCGGTATATGGACTCTTTTTTTTTTTAATCTCGGCTCCTTGCTGTCTGCTGACAGTGAGTAGTGAGCCAATTGGTCAGTCATAAAAGACTATGTGTGTGCCTTGTGCCTGATTGGCTGCCTGAGCCAGTGACTGACTGGCAGTGGATGCTGTGGGCGGGCCTGTGGCAGACGTACTGGCTGTGTGATGCTGGCTATGCGTGCAAGCGCAGCACTCCGCTGGGTTTCAGTCCCAACTCCCGCACCGAGTTGGGACCGAACCATCCACTCCAGCATGCTGTCCGCAAGCCGAGCTCTGCACACTGCCAGCCTGCCTATTAGATGGGGTAAGTTTGGGACTTCAGGGGGGAGGGGGTCTGTCAGTGCCGCGAGCCCCTATCTAGGGCTCTGTATACTGCTTTATGGTGACTCTGTATACCCTATCTGGTGACTGTATACCCTATCTGGGACTCTGTATACCCTATCTGGGACTCTGTATACTGCTATCTAGGGCTCTGTATACTGCTGTATGGTGACTCTGTATACCCTATCTGGTGACTGTATACCCCTATCTGGGACTCTGTATACCCTATCTGGGACTCTGTATATCCTATCTGGGACTCTGTATACCCTATCTGGGACTCGGTATACTGCTATCTGGGGCTCTGTATACTGCTATATGGTGACTCTGGGAATGCTGGGCTGTATACTCTTGACACAAGGGGTGGGGCTTATGAGAAGTGGGAGGGGTCAAAAAGGAAGCACAGGGTCTGGCGCCCCCCCATCCTAAAATTTCACCAGCCGCCACTGATGGACACATAGTAAAGCGTGGGTGGTCCGATTGGCAGTACCGAGACAGGGTCATCCAGAGCCCAGGGCAAGGATGCAGAATTGTGCCACCCTCTCCCACTATTAATACATGCCATAGAATGGGTGTACCACCCTGCATCTATTTTTTGTCCTTTGCTTCACTTCACCCAAGGCAACTTTCCCTCTTGCCCACCTCTTGTCCTGGACCTGCTAATCAGGTCCACCTAAAAAGTGGACAGGCAGACCCCATCAGTCCACTGGTGTGAAAGGGGGCTAATGGTCCCATTTGTTGCACATGTGGCACACTACAAAATAGGATTTATACCTCCTAGCGGCCATTACTGCTACATTCCACAAATTGTGAGGGGTAAATGTCAGCAAAGGAGGTTCACATTTTTTTTTTTTAAATACGCCCCTTTATTTTTAGAGTCTAGGTCTTACCTGTTCCATATTAATGCCCTTCCTATGAATTCTGTGGCTTGTGCCTTTTGCTAGAGAACCGCTGGGCTGAATGTCACTTCAGCTCATAAAACAGCCTTATTTATTATGCATAGGCAGCAGGTGCACATAAAAAGGGATCCGGCACTCTTTTATGTATCTATAGTTATGCATGTGAATTTGTACAGATTAAAGTAAATAATATCAGCAATATGTGTTAATACTTCATAAACCTTGCTTCCGTTTATAGTTTATTTTATAGCCTGCGCAAAACTCTGGAATCTAATGTACTCTCCTGGAGGCTCGGCTCTTTTTATCTACATTATAATTTCTAAAATGTCATTAAATTACACAGTGCAATAGAGGATATATTGAATATTTCACTCACTCTGTGCCCCGAAGCTTACAGTCTAATTCTGCCTTTGAAAAGGGTGACTTTCGCCAAGAGATCGTTTTCC
>BLSH010432038.1:122626-145285 GCA_018402905.1 Glandirana rugosa
CCCCCCCCCCCCCCCCCGCCCCTTTTCTTTCTCTTTTTTCCCTGTTTTCTTTCTCAGATTTCTACCGGCAGACTTACACACATGAATTTGTTTATAAACTAGCCATAATCATCCCGAATGCCCGTTGTGGGGGGTAGGTACCCTTGGGCATCTCAGACAGGGCCATTTGGACGCAGTGTGGATCTGGCTGAGTAAGTGACTTAACGATCCAAAGAACTTATTCTGATGTCCTATGCCTAAAATAAACTGTATCTCCCCTTTCACACCAGAACGTTTTTCAGGCGCTTTTGTGCTACAAATAGCGACTGAAAAGCGCCTGAATAACTCCCCCCCAATACACCCCAGTGTGAAAGCCCGAGTGCTCTCACACTGGGGTGGTGCACTTGCGGGAAGGTAAAAATAGTCCTGCAAGCCTCATCTTTGCGGCGATGTGGGAGTGGTGTATTCACCCCTCCTATACCGCCCCTGCCCATTGAAAACATTGGGGCAGCGCTCCCGAAGTGCTGAACACCGATTCGGAAGCGACGCTAACCGACACTTTTAACCCCCTTGTGGGGGGGGTTAAAAGCGCACACAGCGCCGCTATAACGACCGGTAAAGAGCTGTAAATTAGCGGTGTTTTACCGCTAACGCTCAGGCGGCCCCGGTGTGAAGGGGTCTATATGATTGCATATGGCTTGCTATATTGTATGTTATTACACATGGCTTATGATTTATTTGATTTATTGTAGATCAACCTGACCCCTCCTGAAGAAGCGGTTTTATCCGTGAAACCCGTAGAGGTCCGGTCAAAATATAGACTCCTATTCTTCCATCATCGGAGTCCATACTAATAGCGTAAAGATGTTATTTGATTGTAATCTATGTTTTTAATGAATTTTTTGATATTATTCAATAAAGTGTTATATTTTTATAATACTTGCCTACTATCTATTGGCACCTAGAAAGTCCATGCTCTCTCACCTTGCCTTCACATGGTGTTGGTAGAGAATTTTTGCAAATGGGAAGGAAACCTAGGCCCTTTCTTCAATTTTGTATACATAACAGGATGCTGGTACCGTTTGCTAAAAAAAATTTTGAGGCTCCCCTCTATACTGCTCATAATTAGAGTTGACCGAACCTCTGGAAGTTCGGGTTCTGCAGGTTCGGCCGAACTTCGGGACAAAGTCTGGGTTCGGGTCCGGACTTGACCCGAACTTTGACCCGGACCCCAAACCCCATTGAAATCAATGGGGACCCGAACTTTTAGGCACAAAAATGGCTGTAACAAAGTCCTGGAAAGTCCTAGAGGTCTGCAAAAGGAAGGAAAATGGGGGTAACGGTCAGACAAGTGCCCTACAAAGAAATGGGGATAGGGAAATAACTTAAAATCATTTTTAACCTAAAATCACATAAAAAAATCAAAAATGGAGGTGGATGTGGAGTTGGAGGTTGAGGATGGCTCTATGCTCCTGCAATAGGCTTTCCCCACACACTTTGAAGATGATTTTAGAACACTACTATGGCTCTATGCGGCTGAAATAGGCTTTTCCCACACACTTTGAAGATGATTTTAGAACAGTAATATGGCTCTATGTGGCTGCAATAGGCTTTTCCCACACACTTTGGAGATGATTTTAGAACAGTAATCTTTCCCTTAAATCAACAGCTGGAACCTTTCCCTGCACAACTTGATGATGATTTTAGAACACTAATCTTTCCCTTAAAGCAACAGATGGAACCTTTCCCTGTACAACTTGATGATGATTTTAAAATAATAATCTTTCCCTTAAAGCAACAGACTCTACCTAGTCCAGTCAGATCGTTCTGTGCAGCAGGATGAGGTGTGCAATCTGTCCCTCAAAGCAGCAGTACTAGGATCTCTCCCTAGTCCACAATCAGATCGTTCAGTAATGCAGGATGAGATGTTCTGCAATCTGTCCCTCACAGAGCCAGCAGCATCCTCTCCCTAAACTATCCTGAGAGCATGTGACATGCAGCACGGTGACTCCAGCCCCATATAGAGACTAAGTCACATGGTGCACTGGCCAATCACAGCCATGCCATTAGTAGGCATGGCTGTGATGGCTTCTAGGGAAAACCAGTGAAACACTTGTTGATTGGCTGCCCTTGGCAGCTTTTCAACACATGGAATAAAATACCATAACCCCGGACCCGGACTTTTTTTGAAAAATCCGGGTTCGGGTCCGGGTCCCGGACACCCAAAAGTTCGGTACGGACCCGAACTTTACAGTTCGGGTTCGCTCAACTCTACTCATAATGCCAAGTCATGCACCACCGTCCTTGCATATATTTATGCTTGTCATGTATACTTCAGCTTTGTCACTAGTCAGACGTTTTATGCATGGTGTACTCGTGACAAATGGTGGAACGGCATACTAATTTCAAAGCTTTTCACATACAATCTAGCCCGCTTCTTCAGGATTGACAGATGGAGATATTCCTACAAAGGTTATAAAACAAAATATTTAAAACCAAAACCGTGCACCTTATTTTGAGATCTAGCAAAATATCCAGCATATAAGTCAAATTGCATACAAAAGAACTTTATTAAATCCACACGTTATTTGCATTGAACCAGAACTGTTACAGCCACTTCCACAGGATGGTACAAGGCAAGTGAGGACAACACCTGCCAGCAATTCAATCGGGATAGAACACAACTCCTAATCAGGGTCTAGATAAGAGAATACGGGTCAAAACACTTGCTAAAAAAAGACATCAGGATGGAACACAACTCCTAATCAGGGTCTAGATAAGAGCATACGGGTCAAAACCTAATCAGGGTCTAGATAAGAGAATACGGGTCAAAACCTAATCAGGGTCTAGATAAGAGAATACGGGTCAAAACCTAATCAGGGTCTAGATAAGAGAATACGGGGTCAAAACCTAATCAGGGTCTAGATAAGAGAATACGGGTCAAAACACTTGCTAAAAAAAGACATCAGGATGGAACACAACTCCTAACCAGGGTCTAGATAAGAGCATACGGGTCAAAACCTAATGAGGGTCTAGATAAGAGAATACGGGTCAAAACCTAATCAGGGTCTAGATAAGAGAATACGGGTCAAAACACTTGCTAAAAAAAGACATCAGGATGGAACACAACTCCTAATCAGGGTCTAGATAAGAGCATACGGGTCAAAACCTAATCAGGGTCTAGATAAGAGAATACGGGTCAAAACCTAATCAGGGTCTAGATAAGAGAATACGGGTCAAAACCTAATCAGGGTCTAGATAGGAGAATACGGGTCAAAACACTTGCTAAAAAAAGACATCAGGATAGACCCCAACTCCTAATCAGAGTCTAAATAAGAAAATAAGTAGTAAATATCAAAAAATTTGCTAAATTATAGACCTATCAGTCACCCAATTATTCCATATGGCATAGGGATCTCACAAATAGTGTATTTATATCTTATGTGGAGTAATTGAGGGACTGATGGATTTATACTTAGCTAGTGTTTGACTCGTATGCTCTTATCTAGACCCTCACAAGAGTAGTGTTCCACCCTAATGGGATTTTTGGCCAGGGTTGTCCTCATTTGCCCCGTGTCTGCCCGTTGAAGGTTCTGGTTCAATACAAATAAGACGTGGATGTACTAAAGTTCTCATGTATGCAATTTGACTTATATGCTAGGTATGTTACTAGATCGCAAAATGTGTAAGATTCTGGCTTTTGAATATTTGTTATAAAACCTTTGCAGAGATATTACTGGTGTATCTAGATCAGGGTTTCTCAACCAGGGTTCCGTGGAAGCCTAGGGTTCCTCCAGAGGTTGCTAGGGGTTCCTTGAGCAATGGTTGATTTCTACCTCTCAGATAAATTCCCAATGACACCATTGATCTTTTTAGCTATCTGTAAGGTGGTGGGTCTTCCAAATGACCACAAGAATAAAGAGCATTCTGCGCACTAATATATCATGAATTGTAGATATATTAATTTTTAGCAGGGGTTCCTTGAGGCCGGAAATATATTTTAAGGGTTCCTCTATGTTGAAAAGGTCGAGAAGGGCTGATCTAGATGAAGCGGATCAAGTAGTCCTTGAAGTGTATTGAAAAGAGGACACTGTTCCACCATTTGCCAGGAGTAACTTTGGGCTCTGAACCATTTCCTATTTCCCTAACATCCAGTCCTTCCTTATTCTAATATCAGTACCTGTGCTGATATAGCCATCATGTCTGGCAGTTGTGAATCTGATTGATGGCCAAGAAGAAATTTTTAAGCACTAAAACAAAAAAAAATTAGATCAATGATATGAATGGTAGAGACAGCAAGTCAAAGTCCTTTAATAAATATATACGAGGAAGAGGTTCCAAGATTAGGCAAAGGGAATTTGGTAGACAGGTGCACTACAGTACTGCCCCAATGAAGAGATTGAGCCCTAAGCAAGTAGTCTGGACTCGCTTTGTCTCAAGGCCTAATTTGGGCTGCACAGTGGCTTAGTGTTTAGCTCCTCTGTCTTTCAGCACTGGGGTACTTGGTTTAAGTCCCAGCCAGTACACTATCTGCATAGATTTGACGTGTCCTTTCATGCTGCAAAGACATGCCGGTAGGTACAGTAATTGTGAACATACAATGGTATAGCCACATTCTAATACTGTTATAACTCTGCAGGCACCATAACCAATTTTGCTTAGCTTTAAAAATGATATTTCTTACTTTTTTACAAGGTTAAAAAGTTCTGTTATGTGACCATGCATCTCTTCTTCCTGATTGTGGGGGGCGGGTTTACAGGACACTGTGCAGACACACCGTGTGCCTGTATTCCATAGTCTGTTCAGCCTGAGGCAAGATGCAGGCTTTGCTTGATCAGGGGGCGTGTTAAAGAGGCAGGCTGTGATTGGCAGGGGGTGTGTGAAAGAGGCAGGCTGTGATTAGGAAGGGGTGTTTGCCAGCGGTGGGTTGTGATAGGGCAAAGTTGTGTGCCAGAGGCAGGCTGTGATTGGGAGGAGGTGTGTGCCAGAGGCAGGCTGTGATTGGGAGGGGATGTGTGCAAGAAGCAGGCTGTGATTAGGAGAATGTGTGTGCCAGAGACAGGCTGTGATTGGTCAGGGGGTGTGTGCCAGAGGCAGGCTGTAATTGGTCAGGGGGTGTGTGCCAGAGGCTGGCTGTGATTGGGAGGGGGTGTGTGCAAGAGGCAGGCTTTGATTGGGAAGATATGTGTGCCAAAGGCAGGGTGAGATTGGTCGTGTCAGGGGTGTGTGTCAGAGGCAGGCTGTGATTGGTCAGGCAACATGGTGGCTGAACAGACTACCCAGTACATGCATGCTGTGTGTCTGCACAGTGTCCTGTACCTCTGAATGGCCAGCCAAAGTATGAAAACTGACCAAGCTAACATAGATCAGCTCCTTTGCTTTGTACGATCAGTTTAGAACAAGGAAAAAAGGTGACTGGCAGGATCAACCAGATACTTCAGATGGGAGAAGTACATGAAAATGATACAGACTATGATTTATAAAATACATATATGTGAAAACACATAGAAAAGAATAAATATTTAGGGTAACGTTTTAATCGGTTCTAAAATGAATACTCTCTTGGGTCACATCTAATATGTAAGCACTATGATGATTTACATACAGCATAGATATGAATGCACTAAATAAATGTATATACGAAATCGAAAGTGATTGAATATTGATATATACCTTCTTTTTTCTATTAAGCTACTCTAACAACCGATACCCATTCTGTGAAAAGGTCTTGAGGAAGCTTGACTGAAGCGAAACGCGTCAACATAATGCTTATACACCATGGTTGTTTTGGTAGTTGGTATCAGTTCTGATATATGATTATGACTGGCAGGGCCTGCCAACCCTGACCCACTCTGTTATATATGTGTTCATTTTCATCACCTTTTTAAGCTTGTAAAGCATTATGCTTTTTTAACAAAATGTTGTAATAAAAGAATATTTTTATGAATTTCTAGTGGTTATCTCGTGGTGGGCCCTAAAACGTCCACTTACGTGGGGCATCCCCACATCTTCTTGTATACAAAGCAGGGTCTTTAGATTGGGGACAGGGACTGATGTGAATGTAGTGTGCTTGCTGCCACAATATAAAAGCCTGTAATAAATAACTTTCCATTTTGGATGGAGCGCACCTCTAAAACACTCCAGCTACATTCTGGATTTGAAAAAGCCAACTTTTGCTTTTCCGAACAGCTGGGTTAGAAACCTGTTTCTTAATTAGCACTTCCCCTCTGGGGACTTTTATTTGGTAAATTTGCTCGTTGGAAAGGCATCTGCTGATATGAAAAAGCAGATCTCCAGCTTGTGCGGAGCCTTTTAATTCTGACTCAAGAAAAGAGCGTAAATTGTCACAAAAACAAATGAGTTTTGAGATTGGCTGACGAAATGATGTGGATGTTCTCAGCTTGTCGGTTGATGGGGTAATCAACTTAGCTACTAATGTATTTATCTCATAAGCCCTCAGGTTCCAGAGCCCGGCTCTCATTCTGCTACGCCGCTAGTGAAAAAACGCCATCTCACTGTGTAGGATACCTGTGAAGAGCCGGGTAAAGTGCACCTGTCATCCCAACACAATGGAAGAAACAGCTCTGGGTATCATCAGCGGCGGCCGTTCCATAAGGGGCACAGGGGCCCCTCCCCCCTAATTTCCATGCGGGGGGCCAGACTTTTTTTTTTTTTCTGGAAGCACATAAGTAGAGTCCGAGGCTATAATTTGCTTTGAAAAGGTTGGGGCTCTGCCCCCCCAACCCACCCACTTGTGACATTAGCGAATCAATATTCGCTATTGTCTTCCAGCTTCTCCTCCAAAGTCTATAAGGACAGGAGGTGGATCTTAATGCTGGATTAGCTGGGAGGAGATTCCGGGGAAGCCGCAACCATGGATGAGGTGAGTGCAGACCTGGCGGGGGCCCCAGCCCCCCCCCGAAAAACTGAGCACAAGCCGCCACTGATCCCCCTCCTCCCCTGAGAAAGGCGTCCAATAGGATCACCTGTCTTCTCCGCCAATCGGGAAACCTGTAACATACCAGCACTTCCTGATTGGCGGAGAGCGGCTCAGTGTTAGAAAGGCAAATGTTCACTTGCCTTGCTAAGGGCTGCTGGTGGCACGCTTTGCGCCACAAGCCACACTGTATTGAAGCCTATTAGAGACTACGGCTCTAATGAGATGCTTCATAGACACCCCCCGCCACAATAATAGCCTTTGAGGCGCCGGTCGCATGAATGGGGGGGTTGGTCACAGGCGGCCATGGATAGATTCATGCTATGCATGAATCTATCCATGGCATAGAGGGGTTGGCGAGGACAGGGGGGGCGGCACCCGTGCGCCCTAATGAGCGGGCCGCCCCTGAGAGGGATGCCGCCGGAGCACATCAGCACACAGCATGCTCCCCGCTCGCTGGGCTCTGCTCGCTGCTAGCACGCTCCCCGCTCCCCGGACTCTGCTTGCTGCCTGCTGCCCACTCCTAGATGGGGTAAGTGTGGGACTTTGATGTCCCAACTGCCCTGGGGGGAGTACTGTCAGTGCCATGGGGGGGGTAGATGGATGCTAATACCCTTCTGGTGATGCTGCATTGCTGCATATACTCTGGTGATATGCTATATAGTCCTCTGTGTGATACTGTATATACCCCTGTGGTGATATGTTATATACTCCTCTAGTGATATGCTATATACTCCTCTGAGTGATATGCTATATACTCCTCTGGTGATGCTGCATATACTCCTATCTGGTGATGCTGTATATACCCCTATCTGGTGATGCTGTATACTCCTGACACAATGGGTGGAATATATAAGGGGTGGGTCTTATGAGAAGTGGGATGGGTCAAAAAGGAATGGCGGGGTCTGGCACCCCCTCATCCTAAAATTTCACCAGCCCCCACTGGTGGCAACACTGAAGAAATTACACTTGGCTACAATGTAAAGTAGTGAGTGTACAGCTTGTATAACAGTGTAAATTTGCTGTCCCCTCAAAATAATTCAACACACAGCCATTAATGTCTAAATATTAATTCCCAGTCCTTCATTAGTGGGTACCTGGGCACACATCCTGATGGTCTTCAACAAGACCTGGACACTGGGTTGGAGATTTCTTTCTTCCCAAGACATTTCAAAATCTCCAAACTGCGGAGCACAATCTGGGAATACCAAAATCTGGAGAAAGCTGTAAAAACAGTTTTCTCCAGTGAAAATATTCTGGAGTCCTGCACTCTGCACAACTCTGCAAACCCCTGTGTCCCTTTGCCAACCATTTTTACAGTGCCAGGGCCTCACACTATCACAACTCCTTACCAACCACATTTTAAGTTAGTTTATGACTTTGTGCCTTTTTTAACCCAAAGCAAAAATCACAAGGTAAAAAAGTTTGGTACTTCTGTTCTTGGTTTCTCAGAACTGGCATGAAGTTTTAAAGCCGGAAATTTTGTTAAATTTTGGACACCAATATTGCATGTCACCAAGTCATGTAATGTTGTGCACCAGAGTACACGTGATGCAGGCACCTGAGCTCTGCACAGGATCCTTGCTGACAGGTCTTTCAGTCTTTGCTCCTGAGTTCCTGATTTCAAAACGTATATTGACCTCGTTATTTAGTCAGCTTCCACCTGACCTCTTTTTGTATTACCCTTGCTGCTTATTTCCATTACCGACCTTGGTCTGGACATCTGACCAAGATTCTACCCATCGACTTGGCACCTTGCTGTCTGCGTGCCACGGTCCCTTGCTTGTTTCCAGCCCTGATCCTGTTTACAATTCAGTTGTTACTGGACCCAACTTCTCCAACTTATACTGAACTTGGCGTATCCATGGTGAACCACTAGCTGTACCCCTGCTCATCTGATACCAGCGCTCACAAGTTCCAATCTTCAGTGTCTGCACCCTGGCACTCATGTCTTTACATGGCCCCTGAAGCTTAACCTATTGGGCTTCTCAGAAGGGAGATGTTCCAGAGATCACCCTCGTCATCTCGTGCTCTGCATACAGATACGGGACAGACAATAACTTAAGGAGGAAGTCTGGACCAATGATCTAAATATATTATTGAGGTTTCATGGTCACAAACATCCGCTACATAATCTTATGATTACCAGAAATATGTTATTTATACATTCCTATGTTTTCCACAAAGTTCAACAAGAACCACCATACAGTTCTACATAATAGACTTACCATTCCTGCAGAGCAGTACGGCCAGATAGTCCTGGTAGAAGGAGTCAATGAAGAGTAAGAGGCTCGGAGCCTGAGCTGTCAGGAAGCTGAAGGCAATATTTTCCCTGGATATCACTGTATCTGCATATATAGCTGAGGCTGATGCACTGCCATTCCTGGACACTGGGTACGGCTCCTGGAAAACATAGGTGACCGAGGTCCCAGCTTCAAACATTGCAGAAACCTCTAGAAAGAAAACAGAAATATGGATAGGATTCTTAAAAATATTTACCTTTACACTCATTTAAAAAAATAACCAGTTAGTAAAATACTAAAAACAGCCAATTAAGACATTTATCTACTCTTCATGAGCTAAGAAGTCCAAAGTGATTGCAAATTCTCCAATTTAAAAAATATATATAAATAACAAACATGTCATAGTTACCCGCTCTGTATCATGGTTTTGCACAGAGCAACTCCAATCCTCCTCTTCTAGGGTCCCCCACTGATGCTCCTGGCTCCTCCCGTCTGCTGAGTGCCCCCAGAGCAAGCAGCTTACTATGGGGGCACTCATGCATGCTCGCACCTGAGCTCTGCTCTGTGCATTTACTGACACACAAAGCGGGGCTTAGGTCTGCCCCCGCACCCTCCTAACTGGCTATGATTGACGGCAGCAGGAGCCAATGGCTCTTGCTGCTGTCTCTGAGCCAATGAGGTAGGAGAGTGCAAAGAGAGCCGCTGTTCTCGTGCACATCACTGGATCAACATCGGGCTCAGGTAAGTTTTGTTTTTTTTGCACTGTCGCTTACAAGACCCCAGATCCCCCTCTTCCCTTTAAAGCATTCAAAACAGTAAGATAGGTGTGCTTGCGTGCTTTTGATTTTTCAAAATATACATAACCCAGAGCCGAACAAAGCCGATCCACCTCTCCGATCAGCCGGCGGAACTTCCGGCTGGTCGATTGGGACTCCCGGTGGGACGGAAAGGTGCCGAGAGGGGGGGGGGGGCATCCACTAGGATTGCTTTTACAAGAGTACCGACCGTTGGCTCTAAAATATGGGTATGATGCCAACAGCTGCACCTGCAGGCATCATCCTGGTATAACCACTTGAAGTCCAGTGACGTACCAGGTACATAGTGGTTAATATCATTCAATTTTTTATTTTGTCATCATCCCATTCAAGAGATTTCCTCTCACTTCTTGTCTTGTAGGACAGAGGCATCGGGAGGGGGGCTAGCCAAAAAGCCCCGGGTCTCAGAGAAGGCTATTATTAGCCTGGAGGCTCCCAAGCATTCCCAGAGAATCACCAGAGCCACCCACCACTAGAGGTCCGGGGCCAGCACTGGTGATGTCTCTGACCGCCGCCATTTTAAAGAAGACCGGCAGCTCTACTGAATCATTGTCTCTTGCTGAGGGGGAAGAAACAAGAGGCAGAGTTGGCTACCAATAGCTACATTTCTATTGGCAGCCGGCTCTACCTCTTTTGTTACCTCCCCTCGGAGTGACCATGCTTTATGAGAGCGGGTCTTTTGCAATGGCGATGGAGACTCCGCTGGGGACACCTGATATAAGGGACACTCTGACTGCTGGGGACACCCCAATTTAAGGAGGCACACTGACTGCTGGGGACACCCCATTGTAAGGAGGCACACTGACTGCTGGGGACACCCCAATGTAAAGAGCCACTCTGACTGCTGGGGACACCCCATTATAAGGAGCCACTCTGACTGCTGGGAATGCCCCATTGTAAGGAGGCACTCTGACTGCTGGGGACACCCCATTGTAAGGAGGTACACTGACTGCTGGAGACACCACATTTTAAGGAGGCACTCTGACTGCTGGGGACACCCTATTGTAAGGAGGCACTCTGACTGCTAGGGACACCCCGTTGTAAGGAGGCACACTGACTCCTGGGGACACCCCATTGTAAGGAGGCACACTGACCACTGGGGACACCTGATGTAAGGAGGCACACTGACTGCTGGAGACACCTGATGTAAGGAGGCACTCTGACTGTTGGGGACACCCTGATGGCATTTGGTGGCAGGCGACATAGCAAGTGACACGCTCAGGGCTCCCACTGATTCTGTTTTATGGTGAGTAATAATATAAATAATAGAAATAATACAAATAATGCACTTCAATCATCCTGACACCATAACAACCATGGTGCCAGGACGACAGAAGTGCTAACACCACGTGTTTGGAGTATTTTTATCTGCTGATTGTTAAACTTTCTGGAATACACATATTGCTATTGTGGTGTAGGATCTGGGCCTGCTGTCCCTCCATCCCTCTTTCTTTCTTCCTTCCTCCATCCCTCGTTCATCTCAGACTCGAGCCATGCCCCTTTAGGCCACGCCCACTATTTCATTTAAACAACTCCCATTTTTGCAGCGACGCGCTTTGCTCGCCACATTTCTCCGGGCTGCAGCCCCTGAGCTTTTTCCCACCTAGCAACGCCCCTGCTGTAGACACAACAGGGAGGGAAATCAACCAAATAAGGGAAATACTCTGGTAAGTAGCTGTGACTTGAACGGGTCTCCCCATTGGAAGATTTGCCCTCTATTGCCATTCCAGTGACAACCCAATGATTTGGATTTTCTCAGTGACAACAGCCGCTAGAACTGATACAGAGAGTAAATCTCAAACAGTGTGACCTTCAATGATGCTGCTGATCCCAGAGTAGCACAAATGACCAACTTTGGTGGAGAGGGCCTATTCTGCTCCTGAGCCCACATACTGAACTACATACAGCAGAAAATGTGTACCTGTCCTCACTCATTTTGCTTTAATCCACCAATGGCAAATGCACACCTCACCTTTCTTGCAGTAAGGTCCCTCAAACGCAGAGTTTGTGCAGTCACAGATATATCCATTGCGTTTCTCCACACACTTGCCATTGTTGTGACACAAGCTCCCGTAGCTGCTGCAGTGGCCAGGACAGCCCGGCCTGATGCCTAGGGTAACTCTGGCCTTTTCCTCCAAATCCAAGGTCTGTCCGTTCAGCTGGAGGAAGCGGATACATCCCATGAAACCCCTCTGCCTGGACACCGTTCCTCCTGCAGAACAAAATGTCATGGTTAGCCTCTGACAGCAATGCACTGAGGGTAATGATATTGGGAGGTCACAAAAACATTTTACAGAACTTTTTCCAGTCTAAGACAAATTGTTTACGAAAGCCAACACATTTCAGAGCCATAGTCATACTTCTTTAGGGCTTGAAGAGGCAAAGAAATTGTACATGGAGACATAAAAAACAATGAATAATTAGGTGTTTAGGCAGTAAGCGGCTGTGAACAGTACTTGAACCCGCTGTTGATGAATGCTGTGTAAACCCACTTCCGATGCTTTAGAACAGGGGTCTCCAAACTTTCTAAACAACAACCAGTTTACTGTCCTTCAGACTTTAGGAGGGCTGGGCTGTGGCCAGTGGGAATAGAAAAGGTTCTGATGTCAGTGGAAAAAAATAATGCCCCATGAGAGTAATTGCACCACATTATTGGTGTAAGTGGGAGGAATTGTGACCCATGGTTGGTGTCAATGGGAGGAATTGAGCCCCATCACTGACGTCATTGGGCCCCATTGTTGGTGTTATTGGGAAGAATTGTATCCCCTTCATTGGTGTCAATGGAGGGGGATTATCCGCATCTGGCAACAGAGACCACTGCTTTAGAAGGAAAACAGGATCATTTGGAAGGGAAAAAAATGTAAGAATAAGCAGAACAGAAATTAAATCAACCAGTGGTCTACAAACTGCGTCCCTTTTCTTGCTTTTATCCAGCCCTTGGGGCATTATTCCCCCCACCTTCAGCAACAGTGGGGCATACTTCCTGCCATTGACACCAATGATGGGGCACTAGCCCTGCCATTGGTACCAATGATGGGACAATATTCATCCCACTGACACCAATGATGGGGCACTATTCCTCCCATTGACACCAATGATGGGGCACCATTCCTCCCACTGATACCAATGATGGGGCACTATTCCTTCCACTGATACCAATGACGGGGCACTATTCCTCCCACTGATACCAATAATGGTGCACTATTCCTTCCACTGACACCAATGATGGGGCACTATTCCTCCTACTGACACCAATGATGGGGCATTATTCCTCCCACTGAATGATGGGGCATTATTCCTCCTACTGACACCAATGATGGGGTACTAAAATTGACACCAATGATAGGACACCATTACTCCCATCAACACCAGTGATGGGGTATCATATCTTCCACAGATACCAAGGATGGGGCTTTAGTACTCCCCCTAATATCAATGATGGGACATTGTTCAATCCCCCTGAAGCCAGGACATTTTGTTTTGTTCTTCCACCGCCCACAGCCCCCCCCCCCCACCCTCCCTTTAAGTTTGAAGGACAGTAAACTGGCCCTTTGTTTATAAAGTTTGGAGACCCCTGAAATAGACTATTACTAAAAATAGTAATTCCCATTGAATAAGCGGAGTACAGGTTCACTTTACAATCTGTCATTTAAAGGCTCAGTATTTGTAGATGCTTTCCATGCACATGTACAGTAGTTATGTGTGAGAATGCCATTGAAATATGTTCAACTTTCTAATTTTAAAATGCGAAAGTTTGGTATTCAGGAAGAGATATTTATTTCTGTTTCTTCGGCATATGACTCAGCTGTGTGGTGGCCACCTCATATCAATTGTATTCTGAGAATAGCTGCATGTTTAACCCACTTTAATTGAAGGGCTGAAAACATATAGCTGGTATATACCAAGAGAAAGAATCGATGGAAGAGAGGGACAGCAGGGAGAGGGGAAGCAAAGGGAAAGGAAAGGGAAAAGAAAGGGAAAAGGGAAAGGAAAAGGAAAAATGAAAGAAGGAAAGGAAAAAAGGAAAGTGAAGGGAAAAAGTAAAGGAAATGGAAAAAGGAAAAGAAAGGGAAAAAGGAAAGGGAAGAGAAGGGAAAAGGGAAGGGAAAGGAAATGAGAGGAGAGGAGAGGAGAGGAGAGGAGAGGAGAGGAGAGGAGAGGAGAGGAGAGGAGAGGAAAGGAAAGGAAAGGAAAGGAAAGGAAAGGAAAGGAAAGGAAAGGAAAGGAAAGGAAAAGAAAAGGGAAAAAGAAAAGGAAGGAAAGGGGAAAAGGAAGGGCAAAAGGAAAGGAACGGTTAGGGAAAAAGGGACGGTAAGGAAAGGAACAGTAAGGGAAGGGAAAAAGGAAAGAAAGGTAAGGGGAAAATGAAAAGGGAAGGGAACAGGGAAAAGGAGGGGAAAAAGGAAAAGGAAGGGAAAATGAAAAGGGAAGGGAACAGGGAAAAGGAGGGGAAAAAGGAAAAGGAAGGGAAAATGGAAAGGGAAGGGAAAAATTAAAGGAAAGGGAAGGGAAAATGAAAGGAAAAAGGAAAGGGGAAGGAAAAAAATAAAGGAAAGGTAATAGGGAAGGGTAAGGGAAAAAGTAAAGGAAAGGCAAGGGAAAAAAGAAAAAGAAAGGAAAAGGAAGGGAAAAAGGAAAGCAAAGGTTAGGGGAAAAGGGAAGGGAAGGAAAGGAACAGTAAAGGAAGGGAAAAAGGAAAGGAAAAGTAAGGGAAGGGAAAAAGGAGAGGAAAGGTAAGGGAAAAAAAGAAAGGAAAAGTAAGGGAAGGGAAAAAGGAGAGGAAAGGTAAGGGAAAAAAAGAAAAGAAAGGGAAGGGAAAAAGGGAAGGGAAAACATAAAGGAAAGGTAAGGAGAAAGGGAAAGGGAAGGGGGAAGTGAAAAAGGAAAAGAAAGGGAAAAATGAGAAGATAAGGAAAAAAGGAAAGGAAACGTAAGAGAAGGGAAAAAGGAAATGACAGGGAAAGGAAGGGAAGGGAAAAGCTAGGTGGAAAGAGAAAGGAAATATGGAAAGAAAGAAAGAAAGAAAGAAAGGCTCTTCTGGACTGTTCCCAATATTGATTAGAAATGGCTGGCAGACACTCTGGACTCACCCACATAGAGCTGAGCATTCAGCAGCGGTCGGAGGCGCCCATCGAACGGGGTCTGTACCAGTTTCCTGGGCTGGTTATCCACAACAAGGCTGGTTTCCTTAATATTCCTCTCGGCTCTAACGTGATGCCACTGACCATCATTTAAGGCTGTGACAGACTGCAGAGAAACCTCTACTGGTCCATTTCCCGCATCGAATGAGAACATCACCTGGTGGGGAGCTGTAAAGTACACAACACGATCAATACCGCAATCAATATCTATTTCCATTGATTTACTGTATGTTGATGTATTTTTTTGATGATGTCCATGAATATGGCCTTTCTTATTTTAGTAATGTTTTATTTATACTTCGTATTCTCACTCCTTCTGTAATATAATCTAAAATTAACTTGTACCTAAAAATATACATCCTAAATGAGCTATTTAAAACTTCCCACTCAAACCCAATCTTATTGATGTCATCTTGGACAAGCAGGCAATATTTCTGACCAAAATAACAAAGACAAAGTATTGGGATTTAGGCTTTAGTCCTGATTAGGGAATTAGGGGAGTGGTTGGAATGCAAGCTTGGTCCAGCTTTGAGAAATAAGGGGAGTGGCTTGGCATGCAGGCTTCAGTCCTGCTTAGGGATTTAGGGGAGTGGCTCAAGATGCAGGCTTCAGTCCTGCTTAGGAAATTAAGGGGAGTGGCTTGGAATGCAGGCTTGGTCCTGCTTTGAGAAATAAGGAGATTGGCTTGGGATGCAACCTTCGGTACTGCATAGAGAAGTAGGGGGATTGGCTTAGAATGCAGCCTTCAGTACTGCGTAGAGAAATAGGAGTCGCTTGGAATGCACGTTTCGGTCCTGCTAAGAGAAGTAAGGGGAGTGGCTTAGGACACAGCCATTGGTCTTGCTAAGAGAAGTAAGGGGAGTGGCTTGGTAAGCAGGATATGGACCTGCTTAGAGAAGTAAGGGCAGTGGCTTGGGATTTAGGCTTTAGTCCTAATTAGAGAATCAGAGGAGTGGGTTGGAATGCAAGCTTGGTCCAGCTTTGGGGAAAAAGGGGAGTGGCTTGGGATGCAACCTTCGGTACTGCATAGAGAAGTAGGGGGATTGGCTTAGAATGCAGCCTTCAGTATTGCATAGAGAAGTAGGGGGATTGGCTTAGAATGCAGCCTTCAGTACTGCATAGAGAAGTAGGGGGATTGGCTTAGAATGCAACCTTCGGTACTGCATAGAGAAGTAGGGGGATTGGCTTAGAATGCAGCCTTCAGTATTGCATAGAGAAGTAGGGGGATTGGCTTAGAATGCAGCCTTCAGTATTGCATAGAGAAGTAGGGGGATTGGCTTAGAATGCAGCCTTCAGTACTGCATAGAGAAGTAGGGGGATTGGCTTAGAATGCAGCCTTCAGCACTGCATAGAGAAGTAGGGGGATTGGCTTAGAATGCAGCCTTCAGTACTGCATAGAGAAGTAGGGGGATTGGCTTAGAATGCAGCCTTCAGTACTGCGTAGAGAAATAGGAGTGGCTCGGAATGCAGGCTTCGGTCCTGCTAAGAGAAGTAAGGGGAGTGGCTTAGGACACAGCCATTGGTCTTGCTAAGAGAAGTAAGGGGAGTGGCTTGGTAAGCAGGATATGGACCTGCTTAGAGAAGTAAGGGCAGTGGCTTGGAATACAGGCTTTGCTTGTTTAGAGAAGTAAGAGGAGTGGCTTGGGAAACAAGCTTTGGTCCTGCTTAGAGAAATAAGAGGAGTGTATTGGAATGACATTCCACAGCAAAACTTTTTTGGTTTATATAAAAAATCTCATGTTTTATTGACAAAAACTAAAAAAGGGTACAGAGACCCAATGGACATAAATACAGTAATATATTTGTAAAAAATATCATAATGATAGTACATATATCAACTAAACCACCTAACAAAGCACACTCGCATAGAATTGGAGCGGAGTGCTACCCAACGCATTTCGAGGTTATGCGTTGTTCCTCTTCATCCGGGGAAGTGGTGGTAATGTGATTAGTATCTATGATGAGCAAAAGGAAAAATATAAATACAAAAAAAATAACAAATGTATATCATTACAATATTATAAACTGTATAGAATGTGTAAATACACCGTGGTTACCAACCGTTTTAAGGAGGTATCAACAGTAGAGAAGATTTATTCAGTTTCTGGGGCCTCCCCTCTCCTTTGTGGTGGAGCCTCTGGGCCTGTGGACGCTCTCCACTCCAATCGGATGGTCCGGAATATGCCGTAGCAGCATATGTCTCCTGTTTTCTAAATACATGAGAATAAATCTTCTCTACTGTTGATACCTCTTAAAACGGTTGGTAACCACGGTGTATTGACACATTCTATACAGTTTATACTGTTGTAATGATATAGATTTGTTATTGTTTATTTGTATTTATATTTTTCCTTTTGCTGATCATAGATACTAATCACATTACCACCACTGCCCCTGATGAAGAGGAACAACGCATAACCTCGAAACACGTTGGGTAGCACTCCGCTCCAATTCTATGCGAGTGTACTTTGTTAGGGGTTTTCGTTGATATATGTACTATCATTATGATATTTTTTACAAATATATTACTGCATTTATGTCCATTGGGTCTCTGTACCCTTTTTTAGTTTTTGTCAATAAAACATGAGATTTTTTATATAAACCAAAAAAGTTTGGCTGTGGAATTTGTGCCCATTAAAGTCCCAATTAAGACGGCTGTGTGGTAGGATTTTTTTTGTCAGTGGGCAAACATAGAAAATCAGTAGGTGATCAAATACATGTTGTCCCTCACTGTAGATCCCATGAAAAAACATCCAACATATTAAAACCATATTACTTAGCAATCACTCTTAGAGTGGAAGTCAATGGTATAGAAGTTATCAAGCAGAACTGAGAATAAATGACCAATTTTTTGACTCAACCACTCTCAATGAGTGATAATTGGTAAATCATGACAACTCACTGGGCTTAGTCAAACCAGAATTGTATTATCAAATAATAGAAATATGTTAAACTTTACTAAAAAGGGCACCCAAACACATAATTCCACACACACCTAAAACCACACACATCCGCCTCACTCACATACAAAGGAACGGTGACCCAATGATGTCTATAATAGGTGATATCACAATTAATGTGTTTCTATACACACAAATAAGATATAGAAAATATGGGGTTGATTTACTAAAACTGAAAAGTGCAAAATCTGGTGCAGCTCTGCATAGAAACCAATCAGCTTCCAGGTACCTCCCCCCTCACTCGCACCATCGCCACCACCCCCCCTGCGGGCAATGGATGGGAAGGCGGCCTTACTTTAGGAGATGAGGAGGGGTAGGGCTGCTGCTCCTCGCTCCAGCTGAGGGAAGAGCTAGGGCTTCTCCTCCCGGCCGAAGAGACAGGCTTCTCCTCCCGGGCGAACAGACAGACTTCTCCTCCTGGCCAAACAAGAAGTGGGTCCTGAGACTCCCTGGCTAATCGGGTCTCAGGACTTGCTTCCTGATTGGCCGAGAGGAGAATCAGGAAGACAAAAGCAAATTTTTATATTACTACCGTCACCCTATTTTGGTTTAGCCCTGTGTTTCTTTTTACTTTGGTGCTCCTACTTTCCACCTGTCCCTTTGACACCGCTGCATTCCCCCTAAGGGCTGTAGCTTCATGATCTGCCTACTGTGCAGTCCTACAGCTATTCATACATTGTTTTTCTCGCAATAGACAACTGCCTGGTGGGGACTCCATTCCTATTATTGTTTTGTACACTGCTCTATGATGAACCGTGTAGCCGTGGATGTGGCCGCCTCAGCTCCCTGGAGATGCCGGTCCCTTGGTACCTCCAGGTGCCAGCCTTTGTATTATATTATCCTGTGAACACCTAGTCTCAATTTAGGTAAGAATGTTTGGGTACTTTCATGTCCCTCCCGTTTCTTACTCCTTTTCTTATGCCAACCATTGGATCACACTGTAATGTTTGTATCATTCTAGTCATAGCCAATTAGTTGAAACGCGTCGAGCCCTAGCCTATGCTGCATCCTTGCAATCGTGTGAATTAAGACTCTTTAGTACTATGGGAACATTAAATTGCTATCATCACCTCCAGAGAATCGCTGTCCGCCATCAATTGAAACAATGAATTTTATACTATTTTTACAATGTTTACTACTTATTGGAACAATGAATTTCACACTATTGTATGTATTACTTATGCCATGAATCACGTGGTTACTATGTACATTAATTGTTAAGGTGTTAGTATTGCCAACTATGCTTTTATATAGAGATTTATTTATTTATCTATATCCATGATGGAACAATAAAACATGTTTTGCACATATACCTTCTTGGCTGTGTTTCATACAAAGTCCCAATTCCCCCTGCTTATTTCAGTGTATTCATGGATGGAGGCTAATGAATCTACCTACTCATTGCCTCATGTAAAGTCCCATTTTTCTTCCCCCCCTTCTTTTCTCCTAGTGCTTCCTGATTGGCCGAGAGCAGAATCAGGAAGACAAAAGCAAATTTTAATTTGCTATTGTCACACAACTGGGTGGGCTCAGGGCGCAGTGCTTTGCGACCCAAGCCCACCCTTTTTTTAAGCCAATTAAAGCCTCCGGAACTAATCATGTGCTTCCATAAAAAAAAAAAAAAAACATAGAAATGCATGAGTCTGGTGCCCTGCAAGTAGATTAGGGACCAGGCGCATGGATTAGGGGGGGGGCGCGCCCCTGCTCCCGGCATGGATGGGCCGCCACTGACAAGGAACCTAATTTCTTCAACATGGCAAATTGAGAGCAGATTTGTGGTTGTGCTGATAAGTTATATGTGGGAAGCATGGACATCCTTTAAGAGAATCCCTAGTATAGAGAAATGCAATGAAAAGTCTCAGGTACAAACTGGTTAACCCCCCCCCCCCTCCCCTCAGAATGATTGTCAGGGGGACAGCAAGGGTATAGTGGTCCAGAGGAGGAAACGGTAACAGCTTGGGATAACATCAGATATAGTTATATATTTGCAAAGTCCATTCCATCTTTAACTGCAAGCATATGATGAGCCTCCCTCACACTCCAGGAATAGGCCAGACTAATGAAGAGCATTCCCTGTATCCATGAACCATAGGATTCGTCAATCCATGTCTTCCAAATAAAAAAAAAAAAACGCAGTTCCATAAAGTTCACATGACCAACTCAAGAATACTGGCATCAGTTCCACATGGGGTGCATGTGCATTGATAGGTATCGGATCCTGATGCTTATAATGGTTCCAGTCCCAAGTTGCTCAACAAGATGGACCTCCAGTTCCTGGATGGGTAAGCATGGGGTCACTGTGAGGAGGTGTTCAGTGGGTCCAAGCCTGACCGGTTTCGCCGGACACAGGCCGGCTGCTTCAGAGGCGCATTAGAGGATATCACCTATTATAGACATCATTGGGACTGAAAGAAGTAGACACCAGCCACCTTTCCCCATTGCCCTCCATGATATTTACCAAAATGGCAGCATTTTGTTAAACTTTTGGGGAAATGAAAATTCTCGATTTCATACGTTTGTTGATTTTTATCTGATAGTGGTAAATGATTGGCTTTCAGACAACAGACGACTGACACCCCATCTTTTAAACTGATGTGACCCCTTCACTCTTGACTAGAGTTGAGTGAACCCGAACTGTAAAGTTCGGGTTCGTACCGAACTTTGCGGTGCTCGGGACCCGAACCGAAGTTCGGGTTCGGGTTCGGGGTTCTGGTATTTTTTTCCTGCTTGTCGAATAGTTGCAGGGAAGCCAATCAACAAGTGTTTCACTGGTTTGCCCTTAGAAGCCATCACAGCCATGCCTACTAATGGCATGGCTGTAATTGGCCAGTGCATCATGTGACCCAGCCTCTGTATAAGCTGGAGTCACAGTGCTGCATGTCATATGCTCTCGCTAGTGTAGGGAGAAGATGCTGCTGGTGCTGTAAGGGACAGATTATTGTTATTTCCCTATCCCCATTTCTTTGTAGGGCACTTGTCCTACTCTTACCCCCACTTTTCTTCCTTTTGCAGCCCTCTAGCACTTGCCAGGACTTTTTACAGCCATTTTTGTGCCCAAAAGTTCGGGTCCCCATTGATTTCAATGGGGTTCTGGGTCCGTGGTCAAGTTCGGACCGAACCCGAACTTCTCCACGAAAACCCAAACGCGAACATCCAGGTGTCCGCTCAACTCTACTCTTGACTCTTGATTTCTGCCTTCACTTGCAGCATGCTTGCTCCAGGTCAGTTCAGTAAAGGGCGACCCCATACAACCCTTGTAGTAAGTTTGCTTGAAAGGCCATAAAACACCATTGGAGATTGGCATTCCTTGGATAATGCCAAAAGAATTTAGTAATTTAAAAGATACAAAAGCATCTTTCAACTTTGAAATGACTTTCCAAAGAGTTCTATATTGCAGTTCTTTTGCTGTCTTCAGTTTTGACACTTCAACTTAAAGCATTTGATGAGCAATTTATGATGGATCAAGGAGGGAAAAAAAAAAAAAAATTAACTCCAAATTGTTCTTTCTTCCTCCCACGCAGAACGCATCACCAGATAAATCCGCTCTGACTTGGCACCCTTTGTTAAATTGCGTTCATTATGTTATTATTTTGCAGTTCTGAAAAGGTTATTATTCAAATGTAGCAACATTATTATTTTTTTTTTTTGTGTTTTTACAAGTTGCGCGTCGTTACCGTCGGAGGGCTGATGTCACTTCGCTGTAAGTGATTTGGAGCTTGAAAATATACCAATGCGCCAATTAAATGAGAGCACATAATAATCATTAAGATCGAGATTTGGAAAACACTTCCATCACGCTGCCTAAATTGCCTAAAAGTGTCTCTTCCCACATTGAACGTAAAGGTCAAGACACTTAACTAAAATAAAGAAAACAAAAGGATCTCAAATACTATAATTGAGGTGCGGGGAGCGATTCTCTCAGTAGTATGTGAGAAAAAAACAAAAAACAGAATATTAGAACATAATTGGGCAAGTAATTAAAAAGTAGCATTAAATAAAATCTTGGGGCAGCTCCAAACAAGAAATTTCCACCAAAAATGCAAAAAAACATAGAAAATATATATATATTTTTTTTTAGAGAAATAGTAATAACAGTCAATAGGTCACCTTATTTCTGTGGTTAAAAGACCTACCCAGTCATGTTTGTTTGTGATTAATTATGAAGAAAAATTAATTAAAGATGGGGGCATCTTCAAACAAGACATTGACACCCAAAATCCCCCCCCAAAAAAAAATGATTTATAGAAAAGGTATTTATAGTCAATAGGCCACCTTGTTAAAAACTTTTTAAACATTTGCTTGTTTAATAATTATAAAGGAAAATTAAATAAAAGCTTGGGGCAGCTCCAAACAAGAAACTTCCACCAAAAATGCAAAAAAAAATAGAATATATATATATATATATATATATATATTTTAGAGAAATGGTAAAAACAGTCAATTGGTCACCTTATTTGGGTGGTTAAAAGACCCACCCAGTCATGTTTGTTTGTGATTAATTATGAAGAGAAATTAATTAAAGCTGGGGGGCATCTTCAAACAAGACATTGACACCCAAAATCCGGGGGTCGAAATTAATTAAAG
>BLSH010432038.1:163611-176611 GCA_018402905.1 Glandirana rugosa
GGAGGGTGACTGTGGGATGGGAGGAATAGTGCCCCATCATTGGTGTCAGTGGGAGGAATAGTGCCCCATCATTGGTGTCAGTGGGAGGAATAATCCCCCATCATTGGTGTCAGTGGGAGGAATAGTGCCACATCATTGGTGTCAGTGGGAGGAATAGAGCCCCATCATTGGTGTCAGTGGGAGGAGTAGTGCCCCATCATTGGTGTCAGTGGGAGGAATAGTGTCCCATCATTGGTGTCAGTGGGAGGAATAGTGCCCCATCATTGGTATCAGTGGGAGGAATAGTGCCCCATCATTGGTGTCAGTGGGAAGAATAGTGCCCTATCATTGGTGTCAGTGGGAGGAATAGCGTCCTATTATTGGTGTCAGTGGGAGGAATAGTACCCCATCATCGATATCAGTGGGAAGAATAGTGCCCCATCATTGGTATCAGTGGGAGGAATAGTGCCCCATCATTGGTGTCAGTGGGAGGAATAGTGCCCCATCATTGGTATCAGTGGGAGGAATAGTGTCCCATCATTGGTGTCAGTGGGAGGAATAGTGCTCCGTCATTGGTGCCAGTGAGAGATATTGTGCTTCATTGTTGGTGTCAGTTGGCAGAATAGTGTCTTGTATCAGTGGGAGGAGTAGCGTCCCAAGAGCCTGAAAAAGAGCAGGCAAAGTGCCACATTCTGCCCCAGGGCCGCAGTTTGGAGACTACCGACTTAGACAGTACTGAATACTCTGAATAATGACAAATACCAGGCAATCAGAATGTTCAGAAGAAGTCACCAATGCAGCTTCTATACGACTGCTGTACAGGTTTCCTCAAATAGTCAGACTCGTATTCTGTGAGCTTTCTGATTTATGATAATTGCATTCACTGTTTCCAGGTTCTTGTATTCATTTAAATATCTGCTGTGCTTATTCATGCATGGTAAATTTTCTTTAATCCGCTCCAACAAGACGAGGCAGCGACTTGAATATCTTTGTATTTCTCATATTCTGGATCATTTGACTCTTTAGGGCTCAACGTCGACCTGAACTAGAAAAAGTGAAGCTTTGCCATCTCGGAGGGAACATTGAAAATGTTTAATTGTTGCCTAAGCAATGCACTGAAGATTAATTTTTTTTTTTTACCATGACCGGAGCGGAGCGGGCTGAAAAAAGTATATCCATCTTCCTTATACAGGTTACCTAGCAGAGGAGTGACGAGGGGTTAGCAGACATTCATAAAATGGCGTTTATTCAGAGGGTCAAAGGCACCTTCATCCCTTAAAACAATATATAAAGAATGATGAAGAAGAATGGGATTTTTATGGTGCCAAAAAACTTGAACAATCAAAAATATTGAATAAAATCGTTAAATCATTTTTATCTTTTTTAAAAAAAATATTTTTACAAGAAATTGTTTTAAAAGTTTTTAGGAGAACAATTATTCATACTTGAGTGATAATACATGAAAAATGATTACCACTTAATGCATTTACATTTAATAACAATGGTAAAGAAAAGCGGAACTTTGTCAAGTTGCCTGTATGTTCAACATGTTTCGCAAATCTTAGCTTCATCAGGAACTTTAAGGCGTGCAACGATTCTAGATAAATATGAATACAGTTAATAATACATAATTTGGATAATACAAACGACATATAAAGTACAAAAAAATCAAAAAATGCATTCATCCTGATTGAATATTAGGTAATTATCAACCAATTCTTAGATTTCATAGGTTTTGTTTTTCAATTTATTGGGATATATATGTATGTACTGAAAAAGAAGGGGGTTTCGCTTCCAAATAATAAATGCAAATTTTGACTTTTTGTACTTTATATGTCTTTTGTATTATCCAAATTATGTATTATTAACTGTATTCATATTTATCTAGAATCTTTGCACACCTAAAGCCTCGTACACACGGGACGACGATCATATACAACAGGTCTTACTAACGACCGTTGTATGCGATATCGATCGTTCGTATGCGCGATTAGAACAGCCGAACATACGACGGTCATACAAGGGAGTTGTATGAGCAGACTAGAAAACTTGGTCGTACCAACAAGCGCTCATACGACCGTTGTATCGTATGTACAGAGCAGTTGGTACAACAAGTTGTATTGTGCAAAACCTCCGAAGCCAGGAACGGCCGGATGCTAATTACATGCACCTGAACGTTCTTTCTGTGGTCGTACGATCGTGTAGTGCAGTCAGTATGCAAGTTGCATTATGCAACATATGATTTGAGACGATCGTCGTCCCGTGTGTACGAGGCTTTAAAGTTCCTGACGAAGCTAAGATTTGCGAAACATGTTGAACATACAGGCAACTTGACAAAGTTCTGCTTTTCTTTACCATTGTTATTAAATGTAAATGCATTAAAGCGGAGTTCCACCCAGAATTTTTTTTTTTTTTTACATCATTCAAGTCCTTTGCCTATATAAACTTACTTTTGAAGAAAAAAAAATGTATACTCACCCTAAGTTGTTTGTTGCTAGGTTGTCTCTGTAATCTGCCCCTATTAGGTCCAAGGCTCTTTTCCTCACTTCCTGCTTCCACTGGCCTCCTGGGAGATGTGATCCATCATTTCCCAGGAGTCAGTGGGCTTCCCTGTACTGTAAAATCGTGTTATTTCCAGACAGGAAATGACACGATTCAAGGCGGACCGAGATCGAGGAGTGCATGATGGTTACCCACCATGCACTTCTTTCAGGAAGAGAGGCCAGGAGACCCAGGATGGGCTTCAGGTGCCCTCACCTAAAATGGAAAAGTCCAGCAGTGAGAGAAATGAAATTGTGAGTAAAAAATACATGGAATTACTAGGCGGTTTGAAAGTAAGGAAACAAAAGGTTACATCTATTTGGTATTAAAAGAGTGGATGCCAAAAAAAAAACAAAAAAACATTTTTCTGGGTGGAACTCCACTTTAAGTGGTAATAATTTTTCATGTATTATCACTCAAGGATGAATTATTGTTCTCCTAAAAATGTTTAAAACAATTTCTTGTAAAAATAAAGGTTTAATGATTTTATTCAATATTTTTGATTGGTCTAGTTTTTGGCACCATAAAAATCCCATTCTTCTTCATCATTCTTTATATAGGGTTAGGAGACCTAGTTAAGTGGTAGCCTGGAAATCCCCAATTGTGGGTTCCCCCAAAAAAATATTAGAAGGGGAAACCTCCAATGGGGACACTGGTTCCCCCAAGGGATTCCCTTAACCACCTCCCGACCAGCGCGGCAAGGCGGCTCGATCCCGCAAATCACCGTAGGTGTACGTCGGCTCATGTACCCGCTTTTGTGGGTGCTGGGGCACTCCCCTTGGCCAGCGGGGGAGCCAGTCAGTGGGTTGGGCGGATTCTATGTCCGGCGGTTACCCACAATCATTCCCCGCAGTGACGGAATGGGTATCTGCAAGGCAGATCTCCCTTCTGACATGGGAGATCACACAGCTCTTTTCTTTCTGCTATGCAGGAAGACGGATCTGTATTTCCCCAGGCAGCCCATCCACCATACAGTTAGAAAACACCTCCCAAGGAACACATTTCGACCCTTGATCGCCCCTGCCAGTGCCATTATTACAGCGACAGTACATATTTTTTTAGCACTGATCACTGTAATAATGTCACTGGTTCCCAAAAAAGTGTCAGTTAGGTGTCTGATCTGTCCGCCGCAATGTCACAGTTCCGCTAAAAATCGCAGATCGCCGCCATTACTAGTAAAAATAAATAAATGAATTAATAGAAATGCCATAAATCCATTCCCTATTTTGTAGATGCCATAACGTCTGCGCAAACCAATCAATATACGCTTATTGCGATTTTTTTTTACCAAAAATATGTAGCAGAATATATATCGGCCTAAACTGATGAATATATTTGTTTTTTACTTTTTTTTGTATATGTTTTCTAGCAGAAAGTAAAAAATTTTGCTTTTTTTTTTTCAAAATTGTGGCTCTCTTTTCGTTTATAGCACCAAAAACAAAAACCACAGAGGTGATCAAATACCACCAAAAGAAAGCTCTATATGTGGGGAAAAGAGGACATAAATTTTATTTGGGTACAACGCTGCGCAACCACGCAATTGTCAGTTAAAGCGGCGCAGTATCGAATCGCAAAAAGTGCTCTGGTCAGGAAGGGGGTAAATACTTCCAGCGCTGAAGTGGTTAAAGAGGTTGTAAATTCTGAAAAAAAAACCCCTGTAAGACAAAGGCATAATGAGCTAGTATGCATCACATACTAGCTCATTATAAAATACCTTAGAACGAAGCTGTTGCAGCAGCACCCGCACACCGCTGAGACGGCCGACATTTTCCCCGGAGTTTCTTCCGGGTTGGAGGGCTCCGCTACTGTGATTGGCACGGGACTCATAAGGAACGGCGCGGATGGCCACTCCTTCAGCCAGTGATATCACCGGCTGCATGCAATGTAAATATCTCCAAACAAAGTTTGCCTCCTCTTTAACCACTTCAGCCCCAGAAGGATTTACCCCCTTCCTGACCAGGCCATTTTTTTGCGAGACGGCACTGCGCCGCTTTAACCGAAAATTGCACGGTCCTGCAACGTTGTACCCAAATAAAATTGATGTCCTTTTTTTCCCCCCATAAATAGAGCTTTCTTTTGGTGGTATTTGATCACCTCTGTGGTTTTTATTTTTTGCGCTATAAAGAAACAAAGAGCGACAATTTTGAAACAAAACAATATTTCTCTTATGTTCACTGACAGACGCAGCCCTTCATTAGACAAGTGGGGTTTATGCTCATCCTACTAGGAGTAAACTAGGCAAAAAAAAGCAAAAGGATAGGATGGCCCCTCCCAGGGGGCCGTCCTCACTTCAGCATATAATCCCCCTGCTGTGCATAGCATATCAGTTTTATTTTGCCTAGTGCAAGGAGTTAGACCTGGCTCGCTTATGGGACCTGCGGTTCACCGTTTTTGCTACCGCTTTTTTATGTTTCTCAAGCTATCTGATGAAGACTGCTATCAAAAAGCCGTCTGGGGCACAGAGGATATCTGAAAATCCTGAACTTTCCCCAGCACGGCCGACGGATGCGAGCTACCCTTAGCCTTGGCAGGGTCCGCCGCATAGTGCCCGTTCCGTGCGGGTGGATGATCCCCACTTGCGCCCAGTGACCGGACTCGTTTCCTGTCCAGAGGCCTTGGCCTGCAGCATCCCTCTCCACAGTGGGAGGAAGGTCTACAACCGGGTGTCTACCCGCTACGCCCGTCGGACTGGTGAGTGACCCCCCTCTCCCCCCCTAGGGGCGTGAAGGGTGGCAACTGGGCGAAAATTTTGTGGATAGCCGGCCGGTGGACAGTCTATTTTGGGGCTCAGGCCTTCCCTGGGTGTCCTCGTCCCCCTCCTATCCCCCCCTCTTTTTTCTTCTCTCCTGACCCTTATTTCCTTACTTCTTTCCTTTCCTCTTTTAGAAACATAGAAAAGTGACGGCAGAAAAAGACTGAGTAGTCTATCGAGTCTGCCCCTTTTTATTTTTTTTTTATTCATTTATTTATTTATTTATTTTTACATTAACCTTGTTGTCTGACTATGGATTTATGTTTATCCCAAGCATGTTTGAAGCCATTTACTGTTGACTGTCTCACAACCTCTGTTGGTAGTTTATTCCAATCATCAACCACCCTTTCAGTAAAATAATACTTTCTAAGATTAGTTTTGAACTTCCCCCCAGTTAGTTTGAGGTCCCCGTGTTCTTGATTTTGGTTTCTCCTTTTTGCAACCAGGGATCGTGCCTTGGGTCGCCCTCTGTCTTTCTTGCCTTGGGGTGACCTTGGATCCTCGGATTCAGGGCTGCCTCCAGTTGATATGCGGCCACTGCCGCTTCATCGCAGATTTTCTGTATCCCTCTACCGAATGTTTGTCCTGCTCTGTGTTGGGGGTATCTAAGGGAACAGTATAAGCAACTCCCTTTGTTGATACTCTGGGCACCTGCATTTAGGGCCCCAGTTAGCTGGCCCTAAGTCTCAGGAGTTTATATGGACCCCTGGGTTAGCCCATGTGGTCGCCCGGTGGATAGCTATTACCAATAACAGTCGCCTCTATGTTTTACTCTTTGCACCATACCCCTGTGCGGGTGAACGTTTGTCAATATGCTATTCCTTTTTTACAATAAAAAATGATTGTACCAGAAAAAAAATATCTAATACTCACAGATTAACTCGACTCTTATGAAGTCCTTTACCCCAAGGATTTCTAGAAAGACCCCGGAGGAGCTGGTGGTTTTGAAGAAGAACACGATATCAGTGCTGAAGTCCACATGGGGTGCCGGGAAGTAGAGGTAGGACGCCAGAGCGGTGAAAGACGCAGAGTTCCAAAAATTTCCTGCAATGGGAACAAAGGTATTTTTGTACAGTGAATATCCCCAGCAGGGACACAGATAACAATGAAAACTTTACAGGAGTTCCCATCCCCAAGATAAAAAGGAGCTATACATGCAGTCCATTTTAATGATTCGTCTACCAGTGCCATTTATAGACGGAGGTTGGTAGACTGGGATTTTCAAGACACTCCCAGGTGCTACAGCAGGGAGCAGGTGGAAGTAATTCAGGGGGATGTAAGGCCACTTAATCCCTTCAACAGCCCACCAAAGACACTACCTCTGCCATGAATCCTAGGCTCCCTTGTCCCACCCGGGGACCCAGGAGTGGCATGATGGAACAGATGGAGAATGGCGTGAGACCAGTGAACATTTATTCACTGATCTCCCCTCTGATGCATGAACACAGAAGCGACAGTAGGGTAGGGCATGATATGTTCAACATTAGCTTCAGTGGAGTGCAGGAGAGACATCAGGGGTCTAATCAACCCCTGAGGTCTCAGTAAAGCTGGCTTGCTCACAGGGATACCGAGGTCTTCCAGCAGTGGTGAAATGCATCAAGGAAGGTGGTTTCGGGTGGAGGCATTAAGCTTTCATCTTTTGATGAATTAAACACAGAAAGAGGAGCTAAGTTTAGGAGTTTGGTTTATATTTACTTTCTTGCAGAAAGGGGAGATGGGCTGTTGTAGCCAGCACCTGGGTCATCCGTGTGGGTTGAAAGGAGCAAATCTGGAGCAGAGCCATGGGTTTGGTTATGAGTCAGACCTGAAGCTCAGCAAACAACAACGCTCATGCTCCCTGCTGAATGCACATCTCTAGGTGGTCATCCTAGGGTTAGGGTCCAAGGCATTGGGAGAGGGGTCGTTTTTCCTCTAATTTCTACACTTAGGCTCCATGCACACTAGGAGCTGAAAAAAACAATGGAAACATACTGGATAAAAAATGCTCAATATTAGCGATTTCTGTTTTTGTGCCAGAGTTGGGTGTCTAGCAGTATATAGCTGGTTGTTAAGGAGCGGGTTGGCGAGCCGGTCACTCGCGTCCTTGACAATTGATGACTTATCAGCTGTCAGCGGGGTTCCCCACTGACAGCTGATAAGTCTTCAGCTGTTAAAGAGTGTGCCCAGCAAGCTGGCCTCCCGCATCCTTAACTGATGACTCATCAGCTGTCAGCAGGGTTCCCCATTGACAGCTGATGAGGCATCGGTTGTTAAGGAGTGAGCCTAACAAGTCACCCGCCCGTGTCTTTAACAACAAATGACTTATCAGCTGTCATCCGGGTTCCGCACTGACAGCTCATGAGTCATCGGTTGTTAAGGGGTGAGCCTAGTAAGCCGTCCGCCTGCGTCCTTAACAACCAATGACTTATCAGCTGTCAGCAGGGTTCCCCACTGACAGCTCATGAATCATCGGTTGTTAAGGAGTGAGCCCAGCAAGTCATCCGCCCGTCTCCTTAACAACCAATGACTTATCAGCTGTCAGCTGGGTTCCCCGCTGACAGCTGATGAGTCATCAGTTGTTAAGGAGTAGGCCGGCAAGCTGGCCTCCCGCATCCTTAACTGATGACTCATCAGCTGTCAGCAGGATTCCCCGCTGACAGCTGATGAGCCATCGGTTGTTAAGGAGTGAGCCCAGCAAGTCATCCGCCCGCGTCCTTAACAACCAATGACTTATCAGCTGTCAGCAGAGTTGCACGCTAACAGCTGATGAGTCATCAGTTGTTAAGGGATGAACCTGGCAAGCCGTCCGTCTGCGTCCTTAACAACTGATGACGTATCAGCTGTCAGCAGGGTTCCCTGCTGACAGCTGAATGTAAACAAAATAATTGCCAGCAATTAAAACCTGAGAATAAAAACAGCGAGGGGGTCCCCCCAGATTCATGCTAGATTAAGGGGGGTACCCCACGTTGTTGTTTTTTTTAGATTTTGGTGGGGGGTACCCCCCTAAATCTATACCAGACCCTGCTAGGAGTACTAGTGTGTATGGAGCCAAAAATTCACATGTTTCGTGTTCTGTCTAATACTTCTACAGGTATTTATGTTTTTTTTTTATGGATTGTTCAATGTGATTGGCTTAGGTCCATCACATGTACGGTACATTTTAAAACTACAATACAACTGCAAAATAAAAATGAACTTACTGTCTCCGTAACAACGCAAAGGACCAATTTTCCACGCCACCTCGGACCCGGATCTGTTTGTATCAGTGATGACAATCTGAGAGACCGGCAAATGTTCTTTGAAGGTTAGAAATCCGGTGTCATTTGTCCTGAAATACATAAAAATAAAATATTATATATACACAACAATAATAATAATAATAATAATAATAATAATATGCCAAATAAGGAAATAACCAATTCATTACAATATATAAATCAAATATGTAAATACACATGGCGCTCCAGTGCAGATAAGTTCACCTTAAGTCCAATAAAGAATTAATCCATAATGATATGTAAATCAAATCTCTAATTAAAAAATGCTCCGGTGCAGGTCAGTTCATCTTAAAGCGGTACAATATTAAACCCAAAAATAATATGGAATTTATTGCAGCTTGCCAAGCATTAGATGTGGTGGCTGCATTTATTTTCCTTTTTACAGGCTTATTTTCTCCTCAGTTTTCACCTGGGTATCCTGAAAATTAGTCTATTTTACTTGCATTTTACTTGCACATATTTAACCACTTGCCCTCCAGAAGATTTACCCCCCCCCCTTCATGACCAGGCCATTTTTTTTTATTTCGATTCGGCACTGGCAATTGCGCGGTCGTGCGACGTTGTACCCAAACAAAATTGATGTCCTTTTTTTCCCCACAAATAGAGCTTTTTTTGGTGGTATTTTGCGGTGCTGTTTTTATTTTTTGCGCTATAAATAAAAAAAGGCCAACAATTTTGAAAAAAAAACTAAATTTTTTTTTTTACTTTCTGCTATAAAACATCCAATAGAAAAAAATGAAAACATCAAATTTCTTCATCAATTTAGGCTAATATTCATTCTGCTACATATTTTTGGTACAATAAAAAATCCCAATAAGTGTATATTGACTGGTTTGCACAAAAGTTATATCGTCTGCAAATATAGGATTTCTTTTTTTTTTTTTACTAGTAATGACGGTGATCAGCGGCTTTTAGGGGATGGCGAAATTGCGGCAGACAGTGGGGACACTAAGTGACACTTTTTGGGGATCAGTGACAATAATACAGTGATCAGTGCTAAAAATATGCACTGTCACTGTACTAATGCCACTGCCAGGGAAGGGGTTATATTTGTGCCTAACATGTTTTTTACTACAATGGGGGAGGTGCTTGTACTAAGGGAAGGCATGGATCGGTGGCTCTGCTTAGCAGAGACACAGGATCCATGTCTGCTGTAGTGACAGAACGGCGATCTGCGTTGTTTACATAAAATCCGCCATTTACGTAGAGTCCGCCATACCCACCAATCAGCTTTCGTTGTTTATAATCATAGTGAGAGAGGACCGTCAGCAGTGTGCATGTGGGCACGCAGGCAGCTCATGTACAGTAGGATGTCTCTTGACGCCTTTCCGGCAATTAAGGCCCGTGCTGCAGGCGTATTTTGGCTATAGCGTCGGTGGGAAATTGTTAATTTAAACATGTTTTGTTTTTTTCTTTTTTTTTTATCATTATTTATTTTTTTTAGTTTCATATTTTTTTTTTAAGATAGAGGGCCGTCAATGGTGCGTGTGTGTGTGTGTGCAGGCAGCTCATGTCCGGGAGGACTACTTCTGACGCCCTTCCGGCAATTAAGGCCCACACTGTAGCCGTATTTTGGCTATAGCGCGGGCAGTAAATGGTTAATTTAAACATGTTTTTGTTTGTTTTTTATTTTTTTATATTATTATTCTTTTTTTTGTTTTGTTTAATTTTTACATTTTAAATAGCGGGCCGTCAGCGGTGTGCGTGTGGGCACATAGGCAGCTCATGCATGTCTTTTGACGCCCTTCCGGCAATTAAGGCCAGCACTGTGGCCGTATTTTGGCTATAGCGTGGGTGGGAAATAGTTCATTTAAACATGTTTTTGTTTTTTGTTTGTTTTTTTTTTATTTTTTTTTTATTTTATTTCGTTTATTTATTTATTTTTTTTAAGATAGAGGGCCATCAGTAGTGCGCGTGTGGGCATGCAGGCAGCTCATGCACAGGAGGACGTCTGCACTGTAGCCACTATAGCGCGGGAGGGAAATGGTTAATTTAAACATGTTTTTGGTTTTTTTGTTTGTTTTTTTTTTTATTTTTTTAAGATAGATTTTTTTTTTTTTATCTGAATATAGATCTCTATTTGTCTGCATGTTTAAATCCACTTACTGTTGATCGACTCATTACCTCTGCTGGAAGTCTGTTCCAAACATTAATTACCATTTCAGTAAATTAATACTTTCTAATATTAGTCTTGAACTTTTCTCCTGCTAGTTTGCGGTTGTGTCCCCGTGTTCTTGATCTTTACTTCTGCCCTCCTGAACCTTATTCACCCCCTTGATGTATTTTGTTATATACTATGTGTTTTTTTTTTCCCTGAAGATTGCATAGAAAATAAAATATTATCAAGAGATTTAATTAAAAATAAATATTTTTGCAAACAATATTGCCATAAAAAAGGCTTGTATGTCCTTGAAAAATAATATAGGCATCACTGTATATAATAAGCAATAATCATGTTATTGCGGAATCACCAGAGCCATAATGGAAATATTGGAATATGGAAGTGTAGAGGTGGTGGGGTGAAGCGGTTGGGTTCCAGGTGGTGGGGTGAAGCGGTTGGGTTTCAGGTGGTGGGGTGAAGCGGTTGGGTTCCGGGTGGTGGGGTGAAGCGGTTGGGTTCCAGGTGGTGGGGTGAAGTGGTTGGGTTCCAGGGTGTGGGGTGAAGCGGTTGGGTTCCAGGTGGTGGGGTGAAGTGGTTGGGTTTCAGGTGGTGGGGTGAAGCGGATGGGTTCCAGGTGGTGGGGTGAAGCGGTTGGGTTCCAGGTGGTGGGGTGAAGCGGTTGGGTTCCAGGGTGTGGGGTGAAGTGGTTGGGTTCCAGGTGGTGGGGTGAAGTGGTTGGGTTCCAGGTGGTGGGGTGAAGCGGTTGGGTTCCAGGTGGTGGGGTGAAGCGGTTGGGTTCCAGGTGGTGGGGTGAAGCGGTTGGGTTCCAGGTGGTTGGGTGAAGTGGTTGGGTTCCAGGTGGTTGGGTGAAGTGGTTGGGTTCCTGTATGCAGCTTTCTCACAAACACTCAGAATTCCCCTTTAGAAGCTTGTAGGGCCGGAGCCATCCCCCCTCCCCTCGGCCTCCCTGCGCGAAGTCATCAGAAGAGAAGAGCAATTTCATTTCTTTTTAGCTCTTGCTGGTGTGGTGGAAGTTTTTTTTTTTTTTTTTTTATAAGGGAATGCCATGGAGACCACCCACACATCTTAGATGGTTGGAAAGCCACACAGTCGGTGGGTGGGCGATATCTTTCACAGCGCGGCGGGACACACAATCCAAAAGTCATTTTGTATCGGGAGGTCAAATGGAGCAAGAGCAAAGCTCATTTACTGGGGAAAAAAATAAAACGATTCAGCACAAAATAAATAAATAAATACATAAAAGAGTTTTGTCTTCGAGCAACTACAGAGATGTGATTTTTTTACCTTCTAACCTTGGCTTTTTAAACAATTTAACCCCTATACAGTGAAAGCATTCTATGCACAGATAGAAGCACTGTACTCTATATATGTATTATGGTGTATTCTATATACAGTCAGGTCCATAAATATTGGGACATCGACACAATTCTAATCTTTTTGGCTCTATACACCACCACAGTGGATTTGAAATGAAACAAACAAGATGTGCTTTACCTGCAGACTTTCAGCTTTAATTTGAGGGTATTTACATCCAAATCAGGTGAACGGTGTAGGAATTATAACAGTTTCTATATGTGCCTCACACTTTTTAATGGGCCAAAAGTAATGGGACAATTGGCTGCTCAGTTGTTCCATGGCCAGGTGTGTGTTATTCCCTCATTATCCCATTTACAAGGAGCAGATAAAAGGTCCAGAGTTAATTTCAAGTGTGCTATTTGCATTTGGAATCTGTTGCTGTCAACTCTCAATATGAGATCCAAAGAGCTGTCACTATCAGTGAAGCAAGCCATCATTAGGCTGAAAAAACAAAACAAACCCATCCGAGAGATAGCAAAAACATTAGGTGTGGCCAAACCAACTGTTTGGAACATCCTTAAAAAGAAAGAACGCACCGGTGAGCTCAGCAACAAAAAGAAGACCACGGAAAACAACTGTGGTGGATGACCGAAGAATTCTTTCCCTGGTGAAGAAAACACCCTTCACAACAGTTGGCCAGATCAAGGACACTCTCCAGGAGGTAGGTGTATGTGTGTCAAAGTCAACAACCCTTTCTTAAGAAGCCAGTAGGTGGTGTCAACAAAAGGCACCAGAAGAAAAACAACGACTCGAGTGGCCACGCAAGAAAGAAAAATTCCTACAAGGTTTGTCAACCAAACCGGTGTGGATTACAAAAACGATAGAGAGCCTACCCAAACAAAACAAAAAAGTCGGATTACTACCGAACGAAGTGACTATCACTGTCGAGAAACCTAGAGTATAACTCTCAACTGTCGTTGTCTAAGGTTTACGTTTATCGTGTGAACTTTAATTGAGACCTGGAAAATAGACGAGGAACATTTACCCTATTAC
>BLSH010432038.1:187818-224310 GCA_018402905.1 Glandirana rugosa
GTAGGGTAGTTATAAATATTCACTAATTATGGTCCTCCGACTCCACTGGACTCTATAACCGTCGTCTCTGTGTCATCTCTGCGTGTTAACGTACGTCATTATGTAAACATAGACAGTCGTGATGCTGAAGGTGTTACTTCCAGACGTCACGGGTACGTATAGTAATCTGCTAGATATAGATGAGAAGGTTCTTTTTGTTGTTCATCGATTAACATTAACTAACGTGATGGAAATTACCTATCAGTATAGTGTGCTAGTGCTGAGCACCAATAATCGAATTTCTTCTTCGGAACTTTCTACTAAATGTGGCGATCGTTCGGGTTCCGTCCGGACCCGGACCCGGACTTTGTCCCGAAGTTCGGACGGACCAGCAGAACCCGAACTTCCAGGTGTTCGCTCAACTCTAGTCAAGAGACCAATTCAACCAATTGCAATACCTAATAAAGTTCAATGTAGTGTAAATCATCTTTCAAGGCTTCTTCTTTAAGCTAATAACCACGAGTCGTGATCGTGTGATATGACTATCCATTAAAGGTAGTGCAATCAATTACAATTAGCTACTTGTTGTTTTTCTTGGAAGAGTAGATATAGATCGTCTAATGATATGCATGGGCACTGCAGACCTTCATTGTGGAAGTCGTAGTGCTGACAGATACAAATGTATTACTGCATGCAATTGTGCGTCTCTACTGTGTCTCTGCTGCCAATATCTCAGGTCACCTCAGCCTCCTGGTATTAATCACTTATAAATATTGATGGGATGCATTGATTTAATACAAAGCTACAGGTCACAATTAATTAATATTTCATTATCGAGGTTATTAGCTTTTGTGACATTAAACAAAGAAAAAGCGATAAAACTGAAAAAGGCGGCTTCATGTTGTGTTTATCTCATGGACCTGAAATGAGGTTCACAAGGTTTAAAGTGGTAGTAAACCCTCCTATCATTTTCCATGGCCATCTTGGCCTCTGTTTAATCTACAACTGCCATGATGCTGCACATGTGATCAGCTATGACACCAGCCATTGGATGGTTTGACAGTTTGGTTTAGAGCACAACCAATGGGAGTGTTACATTTGAGGCACGTGCCGGAAATGGAACTGGTTTTTAAACTGTTAAATGGATGGGTTTACTACCGCTTTAAAGAGCATACATACGGAGAAAAAACACTTAGACCCCTTTCACACCAAGGTGTTTTTCAGGCGCTTTTGCGCAAAAAATAGCGCCTATAAAGCGCCTGAAAAACTTTCCCCAATACACCCTAGTGTGAAAGCCGGAGTGCTTACATACTGGGGCGGTGCACTTGTGGGATGGAAAAAAAGTCCTGCAAGCAGCATCTTTACAGCGGTGTGGGAGCGGTGTATTCTCCCCTCCTATACCGCCCCTGCCCATTGAAAACAGAACACCGCTTCGGGAGCGCTGCAAACCGGCACTTTAACCCCTGTTTAACCCCCAGCCCCTCTTTACTTACCTGAGCCCAAAACAAACCCATGGTGGGGATAAGCCTTGCAGCTCGCTCAGTTCTCATTCGCTGGATTGATAGCTGGGGAGCCATTGGCCCATCCCTAATAGACATATGCATTACAAGGGCGGTAAAGGTTAGCAAAGCTGAGAAGGGCCATATTAAACAATATGTACATTCACCTTATCTATATTTATTTCCCAAGTGTTATTGCTACCTGCATTATTCACTTCATAGCCAAACAGTTCCGGGCCCCTCTGGCGTAGCCCATTAGAAGTCACATGGCCTTTACTTAGTTCACCTTTGGCTCAAGGGGTGAATATATTGCATCATAATCTTTGTCTTACCAGTCTTGTCTGTCGGCGTCACAGTTGCAGTAATATCTCATATCGATGCAGCTCTCCTCCAGACCGCAGGCGCACTGCCCAGGCAGGGACCCACCCCAGTAGGTGTGTCTCTCATTACCTCTTCCAATCCACCACGTGTATGGGCTTCCACCTGCAAATAATGTAGACTGATGGTAAAATGTCTGACAACAATCCAACTGACACATAAATCAAATATCACTCCCATTTATAGTTAGTGTGCTTGTAAACCTCAGACATGAAATATGAACAAAGCATATCCCTCTACAGTGTGTGCTTCTCTCAAATCTAGAGCTCTTAGACTGATTCATGTCTGCTGCCTCCTTTCTCTGCTATTAGCAAGCTTACCTGACACTAAGAGAAAAAAGGTGACAGGGGATGAAGCTCCAGCACACAGCCGGTGATTGACAGCCTCAGCTCTGTTCCTGTGTGCCGTGTGAAGGGGGGGTGGCCGTTCCCTCCAATCAGCTCTCAGCTCTCCTCACTGAACTCTACAGAGTATAACTCCAGCTCTCCGCTCCCTGCTTTCTGACTGCTCAGACAAGCTTTATCAACTCTGGACTTTGAACAGACGTAGAGAAGAGAAGATGCAGATAAACAGGTACAAATTATGTAGGGGGATTTTTCCATCTCTATGTATCCCCTGAGCCCAGTCACTTCACTGCATATATGGAAAGGTTTACAACCCCCCCTGTACATACACTGTGACAGGGCAGCCGACCTGCGCCAGATCACCTACCTAGTGCGTGATCCAACACTTCGGGTCTGGGGCGTACATATGCTCCGCCCGCGACCAGCTCCCGCTCTGATCACACACAGCGGGATCCCAGCGGTGGGCACCGCAGACATGATGTCCGCCGGCATCCGCCGATTGTACGGTACACAGGCAGAACGCCGATCTGTCAGTAGGGAAGGCATTGATCCTGTGTTCCTGCAAAGCAGAGACATAGATCCATGCATTCCCTTGGTTAAAAGCCCCTCCCCCACAGTACACAAGCACTGGCTAGGCACACAGTGAACCCTTTGATCCCCCTGATGTTAACCCTTTCCCAGCCAGTGTCATTATTACAGTGACAGTGCATATTTTTTAGCACTGATCACTATATTGGGGTCACCGTTCGCCAAAAAGTGTCAAAAGCGTCAGTTAGTGTCAGAGTGCCCGCCGCAATATCGCAGTTCAGCTATAAGTCTCTCATCGCCACCATTACTAGTAAACAAAAATATCCTATAGTTTGTAGACGCTATAACCAATCAGTATACGCTTACTGGGATTGTTTTTTTACCAAAAATATGTAGCAGAATATATATTGGCTTAAATCAATGAAGAATTTAGATTTTTTTTACATGTTTTTATTGGAAATGTTTTATAGCAGAAAGTAAAAAATATAGTTGTTTTTTTTTTTTAAATTGTTGCTCTTTTTTTGTTTATAACGCAAAAGATGAAATCAAATGACATCAATTTTATTTGGGTACAACGTGGCACGAACGCGCAATTATCAGTTAAAGTAACGCAGTGCCATATTGCAAAAAATGGCCTGGTCGGCAAGGGGGGGTAAATCTGGTCAAGTGGTTAATATGTTCTAAGGACCTGAAGTGATTAACAAAACAGCAACAAATGTGTTATTTTCGCATGCAAATGGATTTTCTATGGTTTAGTTGCATCAACAGCTCCCTTAATGGGGCCCCTTCCACCTCCGGCCCCATAGCAGCAGCAGGGGCTGCTATGCCTATTGTCATACCACTGAATCCTGGTCCCTGAGCAGTCTTTGGCTGTGTTCACAAATGCCTTAAACCAGGGACCTCAAACTGGCGGCCCTCAAAGTTGTTGCCAAACTACAAGTCCCATCAAGCCTCTGCTTGTGGGAGTCATGCTTGTAACTGTCAGCCTTGCAATGTCTCATGGGACTTGTAGTTTCGCAACAGCTGGAGGGCCACCAGTCTGAGACCCCTGCTAACCCCTGCTGCAATCTCTCACCTTGCTACAAAGTTACAATTCTGCAGTCTGATCACTGGGGGGGACGGGGGACTGAGGAAATGCTTCTTCCTGCCCGCAGCAGACTGATGACATCATCTCAGCTTAGGCACAGTTAGGTTTCTAAAGGCAAAGGATGGCTTTGGTGGACTGTTGCCATATTTGATGACATGTCCGGAATTAATGGTTGCCAAGTTACTAAAAAGGTCCGCATAAACATAAAATCCCCACCCCCACTTCATGAAATGAATACATTGCAAGAGAATCCTTGGAATATTTGTGTTTAATTTGCTATCCAATGGCGGTCAGATGATTTCCTAGGCATTTGCTTGAATGATCTCAGCTGAAGACGAAGATTGGGCGATCCAGAATCCCACCCAACAATTGTTCCAGGAAATGATTAACTAAACTTTGTTTGTAGATGGCTGACGTTCTTCTTTAAATAAATCTGAGACTTATTTTTAAGTCACGACTTTTTTTTTATGTGATTAACACAAATAATAATTTCTTCCAATGGGACTTAAGAGCCTGTTTCCCATAGAGCACTGCAGGCTAAGCTCCCTGTGAAGTTTTGCTTCTTGAGAGAACACAATCAAGACTAATTAATTCAGTGACTAATTAACATGAAATAAAAAACCCAAAATAACAACCCGAGTTCCAGTCTTTCATTTACCTTAAATTAGATTCCCGTAACTCAGCAAATTCACATTAGACATTAGAATTTTGTTCCAAAAAGATCACAACTTTTTTAAAAGGCATAGTCCACCTTTCATAGCGTGTTTCAAGCAATACCCATATTTAGGGTGCAACATGAACCATGGTTGCATTCTCCAACCCCCACCCACAAACCAGAGCAATGATACAGCATACATAAAAGCCCCCACCCAAATGAAAATAAACCCCCTAGTAAAAGACCCACCCAAGTAAAATTCTTTGCAGGCCTTAGAAACAGAGTGATGCCCACTCCCAAGTGAGAAGAAGTCCTCCCGGGCTTTCCCACAGGTATGTGTCATATCACATGTCAAAGCCAAAGAGGAGCTTGGGAGAACTTCCCTCAGTTCTGAACTGATAGCCCACCGCAAGTAATAATCAGCCCCCCAGTAAAAGTCGTATATGTGTTATATAAGTCAAAGCCAACTTCCCTTCTGAACTGATCTGATTCTGGGGTTTGTACAGTTCAGGTACGTTATAGTTATGTAGGTTCTCCTGCATAGCACGAAAGAACTCCGACATACTGGCGAAGTGCACTTCTTGACCTGGCCCACCAAGAAGAAAACCCATGGAAATGTGTCCAGATACCCTGAAAAAGCTGAAGTATCCTTGAGCACCCTAAGGAGAGCGATGATACAGCATACATAATAGCTCCCACCCAAATGACAATAAACCACCCTAGTAAAAGACCCACCCAAGTAAAATTATTTGCAGGCCTTAGAAACAGAGTGATGCCCACTCCCAGGTGAGAAGAAGTCCTCCCGGGCTTTCCCACAGGTATGTGTCATATCACGTGTCAAAGCCAAAGAGGAGCTTGGGAGAACTTCCCTCAGTTCTGAACTGATAGCCCACCGCAAGTAATAATCAGCCCCCCAGTAAAAGTCTATACCCAAGTAAATCTTCAGTAGACCTCAGAAACAGAGTGAGAAAAAGTCCTCTCAGCCTTTCCCACAGCTATGTGTCGGATATGTGTTATATAAGTCAAAGCCAAGAAAAAGCTTGGGGTAACTTCCCTTCTGAACTGATCTGATTCTGGGGTTTGTACAGTTCAGGTACGTTATAGTTATGTAGGTTCTCCTGCATAGCAGGAAAGGACTCCTACATACTGGCAAAGTGCACTTCTTGACCTGGCCCACCAAGAAGAAAACCCATGGAAATGTGTCCAGATACCCTGAAAAAGCTGAAGTATCCTTGAGCACCCTAAGGAGAGCGATGATACAGCATACATAAAAGCCCCCACCCAAATGAAAATAAACCCCTTAGTAAAAGACCCACCCAAGTAAAATTCTTTGCAGGCCTTAGAAACAGAGTGGCACCCACTCCCAGGTGAGAAGAAGTCCTCCCGGGCTTTCCCACAGGTATGTGTCATATCACATGTCAAAGCCAAAGAGGAGCTTGGGAGAAGTCCTCCCAGGCTTTCCCACAGATCCATGTTCCATATGTCAAGTCAAAGTCAAGAAAGCACTTGGGATAACTTCCTCTGGTTTTAAACCACCCTACTTCTGGGGTTTGTACAAGTCAGGTACTTTACTGCTATGTAGGTGCTCCTGCATAGACATATGCAGAGCAAAAAAAATTTGTTTAGTTTTGTTTCATTTAGATTCGTTATTTGCATAAGTTCATTTAGTTAAATTTGTTTCATTTGTTTCATTTGTTTTCGGAATGCGTTTCCTTTATTTGTTTTTGAATCGATTAGTAATGTTTTCGAATCAATTTGGAATAGTTTTCAAACTGATCTAGTCCACCATCCATCCATGGGACACCCTAAAGACCTGAAACATTCTTGGGCACCTTGAGGAGAGCAATGATATAACATGCATAATAGTCCCTCCAAAATGTAAATAAGTCCCCTAGTAAAAGTCCCCACCCAAGTAAAATTCTTTGCAGACCTCAAAAACAGAGCGAGAAGTGAAAGTCCTCCCAGGCTTTCCCACAGCTATAAGTCATAACACATGTTAAAGCCAAGGAAGGGTTTGGTTGAACTTCCTTTAGCTCTGAACTGATCTGCTTCTGGTGTTTGTACAATTCAGGTACTTTAATGCTATGTAGGTGCTCTTCCATAGCTGCATCCAGGGATGGATCAGGGGGTGGGCAGGAAGGATGATTGCCCTGGGCACAACAGAGCAAGGGGACAGAAAAAGGAAACAGGACAGTAAACCCATTCTACGACACGCATTAACAGTAGGGGAGAGGGGGCACAGTTTTGCATCCTTGCCCTGGGCACTAGACAAACCTGTCCCAATACTGGCTGCATCAACTCTCACATAGTAGTAAAGTGCACTTATTGACCTGACACACCAAGGAAGAAACCCTGGAAAACCAGGAGGAAAGTCCTAGGTACCTAGGCCCAGCAATCCGCTTGGTGGCCACAGAATCATTTTAAACATAGAGATTGCCATGTGTTATGACATAATCCTCCACTGAAGAGCTGCATCATGCAGAGAACAGTGACACTTTTCTGTGCTTGCCTGGTCTTGCGATCTGTAAGGTCATGTGACAAAGCACAAAGGAAACAAGGGGAAGCATCTCAAGCCTAGCATGACCCCTAACAAGGCCCCAGCCTAGCATGGCCCTTAGCAAGACCCCAGCCTAGCATTGCCCTTAGCAAGACCCCAGCCTAGCATGGCCCTTAGCAAGATCCAAGCCTAGCATGACCCCTAACAAGGCCCCGGCCTAGCATGGCCCCTAACAAGGCCCCAGCCTAGCATGGCCCTTAGCAAGACCCCAGCCTAGCATTGCCCTTAGCAAGACCCCAGCCTAACATGGCCCTTAGCAAGATCCAAGCCTAGCATGACCCCTAACAAGGCCCCAGCCTAGCATGACCCCTAACAAGGCACCGGCCTAGCATGGCCCCTAACAAGGCCCCAGCCTAGCATGGCCCTTAGCAAGACCCCAGCCTAGCATGGCCCTTAGCAAGATCCAAGCCTAGCATGGCCCCTAGCAAGACCCCAGCCTAGCATGACCCCTAACAAGGCCCCAGCCTAGCATGGCCCTTAGCAAGACCCCAGCCTAGCATGACCCCTAACAAGGCCCCAGCCTAGCATGGCCCTTAGCAAGACCCCTGCCTAGCATGGCCCTTAGCAAGACCCCAGCCTAGCATGGCCCTTAGCAAGACCCCAGCCTAGCATGGCCCTTAGCAAGATCAAAGCCTAGCATGTCCCCTAGCAAGACCCCAGCCTAGCATGGCCCTTAGCAAGACCGCAACTTAGCATGGCCCCTAGCAAGACTGCAGCCTAGCATGGCCCTTAGCAAGACCCCAGCCTAGCATGGCCCTTAGCAAGACCCAAGCTTAGCATGACCCTTAGCAAGATCAAAGCCTAGCATGGCCTCTATCAAGACTGCAGCCTAGCATGGCCCTGAGCAAGACCCCAACCTAGCATGGTGCCTTGCAAGACCCCAGCCTAGCATGGCCTTAGGAAGACCCCAGCGTAGCATGGCCCTTAGCAAGACCCTAGCCTAGCATGGCCCTTAGCAAGATCCAAGCCTAGCAGGGCCCTTAGAAAGACCCCAGCCTAGCCTGGCCTCTAGCAAGACCCCAGCCCAGCCTGGCCCTTAGCAAGACCCCAGCCTAGCATGGCCCCTAGCAAGACCCCAGCCTAGCATGGCCCTTAGCAAGATCCAAGCATAGCTACAGTTCAATTTCATAGTCATAGGCGTACCTACAGCTCACCATCAGGTGTCCAAAATCCAAATTCAGTAGCGAAATCTTGAATAATAGCATCCTATCCCAGTCCTGCACTCCCATACCCAGATAATATATTCTGCAAAATTGCTGAGTCTCCTCTCTGCAGAAACAGTATAAACAATGTCGCTTTATATTGTTCCTGCTGGAGCCTCCAAGTTTATAAATCTCCATTTTTATATCTGCAAAATATTCGTCCTTAGAAAACAAATATTAAACTTTTGTCCCGAGCAGATCTGTGAACTAAATTCACCAGCAGACTAAAACAGATATCCAAGCAGGGTGAAGCGATGTCTTGAGGAGTCTCTTCTTCATATTGGAGGGCGGCAGAAAATTGGATATAAAATAAATTACATTTTACGCTTATTGGGTTTGTATGAAAAAAAAAAATGACAGCATGGCAGAGGGATTCCGTAACAATTTCTTGCTATTGTAGTGTCAAAGTGAATCTAGTAACGGCATTTCACATAAATAAATACAGCGCATGGTAACATTTCTGAGCTCCAATATTATTTTAAGTAAAAAAAAAAAAAAACAGCGAAAAAAAACAAAAAACGTTTCTAATGCTTAAAAAAAAAGAAAAAACTTATCTAAACGAACTAACTTGATGGCATTGAGTGTGCATGGTCTCTCACTCAATTGGGGACTTACATTTCTATTCCTGTTTGTGGATTTATGTCCTAAGGTTGCAAACCTACCCTATAAATTGGACTGGATATATTCTAACAGGCATTTGTTTGAACTATATATTTTTAAATGTTATATCTTTATAATATGTGCCATTTTGATATAATTTGCATATATCCGTATATACGCATTAATGTACTTTGGTGTAGCGCAGCCCATTTTTGGGAATATTGTTTATTATACATTGTTGTGGGTTGGGGTTGTTGCTTGCCCCTTTCTTTATAGCGTGCTATTAGCACGGTATGATGTTAATTAATTAATTAATTAAACAGTCACTATATCTGGTCTCCTCAGGAGCCTGCAGTCACTATAACTGATCTCCCCAGGAGCCTGCAGTCACTATATTTGGTCTCCCCAGGAGCCTGCAGTCACTATATCTGCTCTCCCTAGGAGCCTGCAGTCACTATATCTGCTCTCCCCAGGAGCCTGCAGTCACTATATCTACTCTCCCCAGGAGCCTGCAGTCACTATATCTGCTCTCCCCAGGAGCCTGCAGTCACTATATCTGCTCTCCCCAGGAGCCTGCAGTCACTATATCTGCTCTCCCCAGGAGCCTGCAGTCACTATATCAACCTGGAGCAGTGGGTGTTCCTAAGAAGGCTGTATTTGCCTGCAGACCACCCTAAGTAACAGCCGCATGCGATCCTGGGCCTTCGGGGGCAAAACAACCAAAACCAAATGAATGAAAGGGTCTGCGGAGGAAAGGGATGATGTTGGACTTTCTCTAGCCAGCAGGGGCAGCCCGTCCATTGTGGGCGCACAGGCGTTGCCCTCCCTATCCATATGCACGGCCCCTTTCAGAACGTCGATGAAGTCTGACCGCGTGGGTGGTGGGGGTGTGGTTTTTGAAGCACTAATTAGAGCCAGAGGCTCTAACAGGCTTCAAAACAGGGTGGGCTCTGGGCGCAGAGCATTGCGTCCGGAACCTACCCAGGTGTGTTGCAACAGCGAATGAATATTCACTGTCCACAGTCTCTGGCCATCTCCTGTACTATGTCCACAGTCTCTGACTGTCTCCTGTACTATGTCTGCAGTCTCTGACCATCTCCTGTACCATGTCTGAATTTTCTGGCCATCTCCTGTACCATGTCTGCATTCTCTGACCGTCTCCTGTGCCATGTCTGCAGTCTCTGACCGTCTCCTGTGCCATGTCTGCAGTCTCTGACCATCTCCTGTACCATGTCTGCATTATGAATGACCATGATAATGACATTGTCGAAAAGGGGCAGAGAGCATGGATGACCTTAAAATGATGCCCCCCCCCCCCTGAAAAAAGTTCTGCAGACGCCCATGGTCAAAAGAGATGCAGCAAAAAAAATAATAATACTTTTATAAACTTGCCTTTCCCAGAGACTCTTCTTTCAGTAATTCAGCTCTGGCTGAGCCCAAGCCAGAATAATCATTTGCATTGTAAAATCCTCAGGAATGCCAAACACAACTTTATTTTTTATTTTTTTTCCCCCGTTAAATGCAGAGACGGATTGCTTTCACTATTCTAATCATTATAATACCAGAGCTGATTAAAAGGAAACAGCGGGAGGTTCAGACTTCTTATTTCAAAGCATGGCATGAAAATCCTCACTAAATTTAACTTTATTACCGCGCGGCAAAACAAGACGGCTTCCAGCGACGGCGGCTGAGACATCTCATTACAGGGAGGCGGCTGGGACTTCTTTACGGGGGAACTTGGATGCTGCTCACTACTGACGATTCGATAAAAAATTATTTATAGGGAAAATATTTTCTGATAAAATACAAATATGGCTTTTATACAAATTATAACATATATATATATATATTTTTTATAAACAACCAGGACAGTTAGGATTTATAAACAGAGTTGCAGTTCAGAGAGTAAAATAAGTATTTGATTCCCAAGCAAAACAGGACTTAGTAGTTGGTGGAGAAACCCTTGTTGGCAATCACAGAGGTCAGACGTTTCTTGTAGTTGGTTATCAGGTTTGCACATCTCAGGAGGGATTTTGGTTCACTCTTCTTTACAGACCTTCTCTAAATCCTTAAGGTTTCTCGGCTGTCGCTTGGCAAATTGAAGTTTCAGCTCCCTCCATAAATGTTCTATAGGATTAAGGTCTGGAGACTGGCTTGGCCACTCCATGGTCGCAATGTGCTTCTCCTTGAGCAACTCCTTTGTTGCCTTGGTGGTTATGTTTTGGGTCATTGTCATGCTGGAGGACCCATCCATGACCCATCTTCAGTGTTCTGGCTGAGGGAAGAAAGTTCTCATCCAAGATTTTACAATACATGGCCGCATCCATTGGCCCTTTAATGTGGCAAAATCGGACTGTACCTTTAGCAGAGAAACAGCCCCAAAAGCATCATATTTTCACCTCCGTGCTCGACTGTAGGGATGGTGTTCTTAAGGTCATAATCAGCATTTTTCTTCCTCCAAACACGGCAAGTGGAGTTAATGCCAATTTTGGTCTCACCTGACCACAGCACTTTCTCCTAATCCTTCTCTGAATCATTTAGATGTTCATTGGCAAACTTCAAACGGGCTGTACCATGTGTCTTCTAGAGGAGGGGGACCTTACAGGTACTGTAGGATTTCAATCCATGGCGGTGTATTGTGTTACCAATGATCTGTTTGGTGGTTGTGGTCCCAACTGCCTTGAGACCATTCACAAGTTCCTCCCATGTAGTTCTGGGCTGATCCCTCACTTTTCTCATCATCATCCTCACCCCATGAGGCAAAACCTTGCATGGAGCTCCAGACCGAGGGCGATTGATGGTTATTTTGTATTTCTTCCATTTGTGAATAATCGCCCCAGCAGTTGTCTCCTCACCAAGTTTCTTGCTGATGGTCTGGTAGCCCTTTCCAGCCTTGTGCAGGTCTACAATCTTCTCCCTGACGTCCTTTGACAGCTCTTTGCTCTTGCCCATGATGGTGAGGTTTGAATGGATAAAGGATTCTGTGGACAGGTGTCTTTTATACACATGAGTTGTCGTTAGGATCGCCTATCTTACAGTGAGAGGACTAATCTGTGTACCACATGAGCACCTACTGTAGCCAGCCTGTGGGAGCCGGAATTATTGTTGGTTAGTAGGGGACCAAATACTTATTTTACTCACTGAACTACAACTCAAATTATAACATTTGTATCATGTTTTTGTCTGAATTCATGGTTGATATTCTGTCTCTATCATTTAAAATACACCTATGATAAAAATTATAGACCCTTCATTTCTATGTAAGTGGGCAAAGTTACAAAATCTGCAGGGGATCAAATACTCTAATTATTTCCCCCACTGTATATATATATATATGTGTGAGAGATTGGGGTGATGAAACCCAAGCAGCAGGTGCATTTACAATGAGTTGCGCCAGTCCAAACTGTAATTTTAGGGCGTGGCAGCCCACTTTTATTGAATGAATGAAAAGTTCACTTGTACATCAGTTGCCCACGCAGGGGTTTCTTCCACATAATCATGCACAAACCAAACTACCAAGCCACCTGGCTCACATGTTGGCAGCACTGCTACTCCTCTTATCCAATCCTATTGACTGTGTGTCTTCCAGCTTTCCTGGAAGACTTGGCTCTCTAGCCTTCTGTTGCAGTGCCCTGCTGCATGGCCCACCTGTGGCCTATGGATTGGGGTTCTCCTGACACCCCCGATAGGAGCTGACCTGACTCCTGGAGCCGAGACCTGCTGTCTCCTGGCTTCTGGTTGGGTCCTCTGACCCCTCAATGAGACCTCTGTCTCATGGCTTCTGGTTGGGCCCTCTGACCCCTCGATGAGACCTCTGTCTCGTGACTTCTGGTTGGGTCCTCTGACCCCTCGATGAGACCTCTGTCTCCTGGCTTCTGGTTGGGCCCTCAGACCCCTCGATGAGACCTCTGTCTGGTGACTTCTGGTTGGGTCCTCTGACCCCTCGATGGGACCTCTGTCTCGTGACTTCTGGTTGGGCCCTCTGACCCCTCAATGAGACCTCTGTCTCGTGACTTCTGGTTGGGTCCTCTGACCCCTCGATGAGACCTCTGTCTCCTGGCTTCTGGTTGGGCCCTCTGACCCCTGATATTCACTGTTATAAGCAAAAAAAAAAAAAAATTTAAATCCTGATCACCTTGCTAGTGTGGTACAGCGTTATTAAGGTAACACTCTATTGCTCTGGTCACTGCATGTAAAAAAAAAAATTGTAAAAAAAAAAAATATATATTTTTACAATTTTTTTTTACATACTGTCACCAGCCAGTGTCCTTGATCACCGCCACACCAGTTATATGATGATGCTGTAGTGCACTGGTGACAGCATGTAAATACAATTAAAAAAAAAAAAAAAAATGCTATAACTTTTTTTTAAAACATTCATTTTACAAAAAAAAAAAAAGTGAAAAAATTACAGCTTCAAAAAACTTGCCATGCCTCTTACTAAGCACCTTGTACTGTCTACTTTCCAAAAAAGGGGTCATTTGGGGGATATTTGTGCTGTCCTGGCATTTTCGGGCCTCAAGAAATGAGATCGGCCGTCGGTACATCAGGATCGATCGATTTTCAGATATATATCCCATAGTTTGTGGACTCTGTAACCTGTTGACTCCTACAAATAAAATATTTTATACACTGATTTGGGTTATTTCCAATAAGAAATGTAGCAGAATAAATTTTGGCCTAAATGTATTAATTATTTGTATGAAAAATGTTATATAGCATGTTGTTTTTTTAACCTCCCGTGCCCACACTATAGCTGAAAGACGGCTACAGCACGGGCCTAGATTTCCGATAGACGTCGTCCCGAGCATGCACTGCAGAGCACCCCCTGGGGGGCACGGGCGGCACGCTCTGTGATCAGTGAGTCCATGATATTGTGGCCCCTTACCATGTGATCAGCTGTCAGCCAATGACAACTGATCACGTGATGTAAACAGAAGCTGGTAATCAGTGCCCACCAGTGCCACCTACCAGTGCCACCTATCAATGTACACCAGTGCCACCTATCAGTGCCCATCAGTGCTGCCAATCAGTGCTCATCAGTACCTCATCATCAGTGCCACCTATCAGTGTCACCTACCAGTGCAAATCAGTGCCCATCAGTACCACCTATCAGTGCCCATCAGTACTACCTATCAGTGCCACCTATCAGTGCCCATCAGTGCCACCTATCAGTGCAGCCTCATCAGTGCATCCTGATCAGTGTTCACAAGTGCTGCCTCATCAGTGACCATCAGTGCCACTTATCAGTGCCCTTCAGTGCCGCCTATCAGTGCCCTTCAGTGCTACCTATCAGTGCCGCCTCTTCAATGCCCATCAGTGCTGCCTTGTCAGTGCCCATCAATGAAGGAGAAAAATTACCCGTTTGCAAAATTTTATAACAAACTATGAAAACAGTTTTTATTTTTTCAAAACGTTGGTCTCTTTTTGTTTGTTTAGCAAAAAATAAAAAACCCCAGTGGTGATCAAATGCCACCATTAGAAAGGTCTATTTGTGGGAAAAAATGATAAAAATGTCATATGGGTACAGTGCTGCATGACCACGCAGTAGTCTTTTAAAGAGTGTGACAGCGCTGAAAGCTGAAAAATGGCCTGGGCAGGAAGGGGGTTTAAGTGCCCGGTAAGTAAGTGGTTAATAATTAGTCTTTTATCATTTATTTAGCAAAAAATAAAAAGCCCAGCTGTGATTAAATATCCACATTAGAAAACTCTACTTGTGGGGAAAAAAAATGTCATATGGGTACAGTGTAGCATGACTGAGTAATTGTCTTTCAAGGTGTGAGAACGCCGAAAGCTGAAAATTGGCCAGGGCAGGAAGGTGGGTGAAAATGCCCGGTATTGAAATGGTTAAAGTAAAAACACGCACGTTTCTTATATTTAGACAATATTTGCCTATCCCAGAGCTCAGCTTTGCTGTCACTTTATCTTGCATTCGCCATCAGTGACCCGCCACCCCCTTCTCCAGCCTGTATGTGTGCAGGTTCAGTGTAGAAGGGGCTGTGCTGGGCAAGCCTAATTCTTAGCTGTCAGGACAATTTGTCTTGTTAATAGCCATCCGTGCACGGGCACCACGCTCAGCGCCAACATGCGTGCCTGGAGACAGATTGGAAGAGACGAGGGTGTGACCGCGCACGGCCTCTATTACATTGGCTGTCGCCATGCATCACGCTGAGATCCCCCCCCTCTCCGCCGGTGATTCCTCATGACTCCGCGCTGCTTCCCTCCATGAAAACAAACCGCCGTCCCGGGGCATCCATGAATCAAATGAAACCTGAACAGCTGTCCTATGGCATCAGAATATTATTTCATGATCCCGTAACCGAGCGCTGGTTTTACATCATGGTACCCGGTCACGGGAACAACTGCTTCCGAAGCACCCAGAGCTTTCTGTTTAACCACTTCACCTCCGGAAGAATTTCCCTGTTTAGGACCAGAGCCCTTTTTGTGATTCGGCGCTGCGTCGCTTTAACTGAAAAATGCGCGGTCGTGCGACGTTGTACCCAAACGAAATTTGCGTCCTTTTTTTCCCACAAATAGAGCTTTCTTTTGGTGGTATTTGATCACCGCTGCGTCATTTCTGATTGCCGCTATAAACAATAGAAGAGCGACCATTTTGCAAAAATGTCTTACTTTTTTCTAAAATTCAAATCCAAAAAAAAAATTAAAAAAAACATTTTTTTTCACCGGTTTTGGCCGATTTACATTCTTCCTCATATTTGTGACAAAAAAAAAAATCACAATCGGCGTTTATTGATTGGTTTGCGCAAAAATGGCCACGTTTACGGATGGTGAGAATTCATTTCTGGGTTTTTTTTTATTTTTTTTATTTTTTACTAGTAATGGCGGCGATCTGCGATTTTTAGCGGTAATGCGATATTGGGGGGGACATTTCGGACATTTTTGACACTTTTTTGGGACCAATGACATTTATTCAGCGATCAGAAATTTAAATGTCCACTAATTACTGTATAAATGTCATTGGCAGTGAAGGTGTTAACCTTCAGGGGGAGATCTAGGGGTTAACTGTGTTCCCTGGGTGTTCTTACTGTGGGGGGGCTGGGCTACCATGGGCATGAGAGATCTAACTGATCCCAGTGACAGGAATCAGTAGATCACCCATGCCCGCACTGTCAGAATGGGGAACCATCGTGCTTACATCGGCGGTTCCCCATTCTTTGCCTGTGGCCGCTCATCGCGGCTCGCCGGCGGACATCGGGTCTGCCTGAGCCGCGGGCACACTCCTCAGGAGTGCAGCCGGCGCGCGCGCCCCCTAGCGGCCATTCGCAGATTGCCATAAATATGCGGTAGGCAGTGTGGAACTGGTTAAATTTACTTTAATTGTACCGGTTACTTTCTCACCAATCACAGGTTACTCTGGCTGCGTCAATGTTTTAGAATTGCCCCCAGTTACTTTGTAGCACTTTGGAAGGTGAGGTCATAGAGTAGATCCATGCAATTCGTTTCGTTCCAAATTCGTTTTTTAACAAATTTCGACAAATTCATTTATTCAGAAGTATCCGAATTAACGAATATCCGTTTACCAAATTTTTCTGAATATTCATAAATTCATAAATTGGGAAAGTCGAAGATTTGGAAAATTCAAAGATTCGGAAATTCGGAAAGTTGAGAATTCAGAAATTCAAAAATCTGAAATACCTAATTATAATAACTTAACTATTACAAACTATTAGATTATAGGCATTGGAATTTCCTTTCAAATGTATCTGTTAGTGAACATAACGAATGCGAATTTATTTAAAATTGCAAAGTATTCGAAATAACGAATGCCGCATCTAAACGAATGGAAAGTAATGAATCAATAATAATAAGCAATAATAATAATAATAAAAACATTTTATTATTTTTTATCATTAATTTCTTCTAAGTGAAAAGATAGACGGCTCCAAACAACCCAGCCCCTAAAGTACCTTGAGCTGTCTCCGAGGGTGCTGGCCCAGTATGCACCTTACATGTGGAAAATGAAAGAAAACTCCGGATGGCTGCACTCCTTGCAATGCTATGAGTAAGCACCCTTAGGGGGGGCGTGAAACGCGTCAGTTTTCTTCCCCAATCCTTTATCGCATGGACCTACTTTTGAAAGAAAAGCATTGCAAGGAGTGCGGCCATCCGGAGTTTTCTTTCCTTTTCCACATTCATTTCTTCTGTTCCATTTGTTTAGATGCGGCATTCGTTATCTCAAATAATTAGTATCTTCGGATAAATTCGTATTCGTTACGTTCACTAACAGCCATATTTGGAAGGAAATTCTCATACCTGTAATTAACCACTTCAATACCGGGCACTTAGAACACTTTACTACCAGACCAATTTTCAGTTTTCAGTGCTGTTGCGCTTTGAATGACAATTGCGCGGTCGTGCAACGCTGCACCCAAACAGATTTTTTTTATCATTTTGTTCCCACAAATAGAGCTTTCTTTTGGTGGTATTTGATCACCCCTGCGGTTTTTATTTTTTGCGCTACAAATAAAAAAAGACCGAAAATTTTGAAAAAAAAAATTCTCTATTTTTGTCACAAAACTTTGTAAATAAGTAAATTTTCTCCATCACTGGTAGGCACTGATGAGGCTACACTGACGGGCACTGATGTGGCAGTACTGATTGGCACTGATGAGACGGCACTGATGAGGTGGCACTGATGATGAGGCACTTATATGCAGCAATGATGAGCACTGTTTGGCGGCACTGATATACAGCACTGATGGGCACTGATATGCAGCACTGACGGACACTGCTAAGTGGCACTGATGGGCACTCATAGACAGCACTGATTGGCACTCATAGGCGGCACTGGGCACTGATAGGTGGCACTGATGGGCAATGATAGGTGGGCACTGGTAGGTGGCAATGGTGGGCACTAATATGTGGCACTGGTATGCAATGATAGGGGCACTGGTGGGCACTGATAGGGGCACTGGTGGGCATATATACTGATAGGGGCTCATTCCCTGGTGGTCTAGGATGGCATCTGAAGGTGGCACTGAGTGCCATCCACACTGGGCACTATGTCACTTACCTGGTGGTCTAGGGGGGTCTCCCTGGTGGTCCAGATCAGCTCCCTGGTGTTCCCTGGTCGGCTCCCTGGTGGTCCTGGGTGGGCACATCCCTGGTGGTCCCTTGGCAGGCTCCTTGGTGGTCTGGGTGGCGATCCGAGGGAGGGATGTGCTGATAAATCATCAGCACAAACCCTCCCTGTCAGGGATGCAGCCGATCGGCTCTCCCCTCATCAGGTCTGCAGACCCGAGTACAGGAAAGCCGATAAACGGCTTTCCTGTGTTACACTGTGACCAGCCATGATTGTTCACAGCTGATCACATGGTAAAGTGCTTTGGATCGAATCGCTTTACCGAGGTCTGTATTGCGGGGGGTCAGACTGACCCCCCACACCACCGATCGCCTCGATGCGCGCCCCCCCGGGCGCGCGGCGGCTTGTTAGCCTGAGGACGTCATATGACATCCAGTCAGGATAACTAAACCACTTCCTGGCCGTCATTTTGCATACGGCGGTCGGGAAGTGGTTAAATAGTTAATTATTATTAGTTAGCTAGTTAGTTATTATTTCAAATTTCCGAATTTACAAATTTACGCATTTACAAATCACGGTCATAACGAATGACCCAAAAAAAAACGAATGAAACGAAAACGAACAAATATTTTCAGTAGTGCACAAGTCTATCATACCGGCACTGAACAAAGCATCACCATAATTTCCAATTGTTCCTGGAATTCCTCCAGGGATCAAATGCAGGGAGCACTTTATTCAGTTCTGATCCAGGCTGTGGTTGCTGAGGGCTAGCAAGGTCAACGGTATGTCACCCCTCCCCCCACCGCTGTTCAAATAAACTGTTCAGACCTGTGAGTGACAGCGCTCGTCTTAGGTAACGCACGTGTGCTGGAGATGAGTGCCGTCATTCACCACAGCTGTTAGGAATCAGCAGCAGGATGGCCAAGTCTGTGTAGCTACACTCAGGAATAGAGTTGCCACCTGTCTGGGATTCACCTGGACAGTTCGGGTTTGGAATCATGCGTCCGGGTTTTAGACTGCCTGAAACCTGGGCACATTATTCAGACCGGACTTTGGCTTCCCAGAAGAGTTGCTGGCTGCAGTTGTCTAAGCCAAGAGTGTCTGTTACACCTCCTTTCACACTGCCCAAAGCCAGCACTAACAATCCCCCCCAAACACACACAAAGACAGGAGAGGAGAGAGAACTCAATCTACTCCTCTTCCTCCCACCCCTGCCCACACTCCAATCCCTGACTCTGTGCCTCAGAAAAAGATAGTTGGGGCCAGAAATTTGAAGTCCAACAGCCTCAGATACATCTGGATGAGAGGTGCTGACTGCCAAGGGGTGAGTGAGCTCCCCATCCATCCCTGTCTGTGACTGAAGTCTCCCCTCTTCTCTTTCCTGCCTCTGAGTGAGTACACTAAGGCAAATCAGGGTTCTCAGAGCACCCCTTACATCAGAGCTCCCCCTTTACACCAGAGGCCACAGCGTTCGCCCTTACACCAGTCCTCTCCATACATCAGAGTTCCCAGTGTTCCCCCTTAAATCAGGGTTCCCAGAGCATCCCTTATGTTAGAGTCCCCAGAGTTCTCCCTTACATTAGAGTCTGCAGAGTCCCCCCTTACAGTAAAAGGGAACTCTGTGAGTTCAGATGTAAAAGGAGAAATCTGTGTATTCAGATGTAAATTGGGAACTATGTGAACTCTGATGTAAAGGGGGATGCTTATTATTAACTTCAAATGTTATTTAATAGCAAAATATATGTATAGTTTATACTATAAGAAAAATTGCTGTGCGCCGTTAAAGTGTTCGGGTTTGACTTGAAGAAAAGGTGGCAACCCTACTCAGGAAATTGGGACCAGACCATATACTGTATATTTAAGATTAATTTACAGTAAACCAAAATCCATCCAAACACCAGCACACAGCACATATAGAGATATACGTGAACCAAAAACTCAGTGACAGAATACCTAACTAAGTGACCTAAGAAACAGAACGCTTAACTTAGCAACTAACTATACACAATGTATACAAAATGGGGAACACGGAAAGAAGGGGAAAACTGGAATCAAGGAAGCAGATTGGAAGGAGGAACCACAACTGGGATCAGGAACAAAGGGGGGGGGGATACAAGGCAGCAGGTTACAGGGAAAGAGCATTATTAGTTAACACTATCTGGCAGCAGCAAAACATTGGAGCAAAAGGCACTTAGTAGGCGAGGACCTAAATACACTCCCAGCAGCCAGCATCAGGTGGAAACTGATTACTGGAGGAGACACCCGCTGGTGGACACCGGAACTACAACTTTCTGTTCTGGGAAGCACAGTGCCACCAGCAGGTGATCAAAGTCCTGACAACAGCAGAGGTGGGGGGGGGGTGTCTATGTGTTCATTAAGACATATCTAGCACGGTCAACTCATAAAGACATATCTAGCACGGTCAACAGCACACCACCCTTTCCCCCATCGCTGTTCAAGTATACTGTTCAGAAGGTGATTCATCTTTAATAAGGTCTGAGTGGCAGCACCCATCTCTTGTAGCAGTAGTTTGCTTGAGGTGAGCACTATCATTCACCACAGCAGAGGTAAGGGTGCCTGCCTATGTGTTTGTAGGGGCATAGCTAGCATGGTTGACAGCATGCCACCCCTACCTCCACCGCTGTTCAAATATACTGTTCAGAAGGCGATGAAATTTGAATGAGGTATGAGTCTAAGGTAACAGGCAAATGCTGCAGATGAGCACAATTATTCACCACCACAGAGAAGGGGGGGGGGGGCTGTTAATGCCACACTCCTGTCTATGCATTCATAGGGGTATAGTTGGCATGGTCCAAAACACGCCACCTTTTCGTTGTTCAATAACAGTGTTCAGAAGGAGATGAATTTTCAATGAGGCATAAGTGACAGCGCTCACCTTAGGCTGTGGGAGATAAGTGCTGTTATTCACCACAGCAGAGGTAGGAGAAGCTGTTAGCATGATGTCCTGTCAATGTATTCATAGGGGTATAGCTATCATGGTCGACACAGCACACCACCCCTACAGTTGTTTATCCAAACATCTCTAGTAGACAATAGTATAGGAATGGGGTTTAGATGGTCTGAAATTACTCCATGACAACATACTCAAAGAAGCACTGGGAACATTTTAGCTTTACATGTGTAGCCAGATGAAGGAGAATGTCAAACAAGTGCAATAGGCGGCTCCCAGACAACATGGTTTCCCTCGATGAGCACCCAACAGTAACTGAAATCATAGAAGTACAGAAGGGAGTGCCAGACCAACCTTGGATAAAAGAGTCAAAGATATTTTTAATTGTTGATGTTTTTGTCAAATAAAAACATCCAACATGCTTCGGGGCAACAACACTCCCCCTACATTAGGGCACGGGATAAAAAAGGATGGATTCAGAGAAACCAATGACTGTACAGATCTATTAGGACCAGTATTGGACTTTTGTTTCCTCATGGAGGAACAATCTGACAGCAGTGCCTGAAATAATCTGGATGCTGTTATATTTTTTTATCAACAATTAAATTATCATGGATGCTTTTCTCACATTTTGGTCTGGCGGTACTTTCTGTATTTCTATAGATGGCCTGAAGGTCTATCTTGATGAGATTGTATCTGAGCAAGAGCCTACCTTGAAGTCTTAAGTTTTCCATTGTGCTTCTTAGAATTTTCTTGTGAATACAGTCAAAAATTATATTCAGTTTAACTCAACTAAGCTTTAGAAAATCAAACTTTTCAAAAACAAACATTCTTGCATGAATTTCAACCAGTTGTCAGGATCAAGGGTCAGGCTCAGAGACCAGTAGCTATAGCAGTAAAGAGGCTCCCACTGACCAGCTGGCTAGGCACAGAATCCGGTCACCCTGGTGGATGATGCAGGCTCACTCGAGGTGTGGGGTCTGAGCACTAACTGGTGTTCACCAGAGCTTCTGATGGAGGAGTTTTGTTGTACCAGGTCATGGTCCTCAAGATCGCCTTCCCAGGAGGTGAGCAAGCTGGGGTCCAGTGACAGATATAGCAGGTAGGGATCAAGCAGAAACATAGTCAGTAAACAAGCCAAAGGTTGGTAATGAGTGGTTGCAGGTTAGGATCAGCAGAAGTGACAAGAGTAAGATATTGGCTGGAGAAAGCACAGTAATCTGGCAAACAGGAAGATCAAAGGCATGGCTAAATTATGAAGTCCATGGGAGGAGCAAAAGGTTCAAGAATCAAGAGAAACAAGGTTCAAGGCAAGATCATTCAAGGAACTTATCAGGAACTATAAATCAGACTGAGACAGAAGTGCAGTAAAAAAATCACACTTTTAATAAAATGGTAAAATATTGCAAACAGAGCAGACGTAGTCAAAACATAGCCAGGGTCCGTTAACCAGAGCGGGTAATCAGAACAAGCCAGGAACAGGAATCCAGAGATCAACATAGCCAAACAACAGCATACAAGATCAGGAGCCAGAAGGGAAGTCAGCCGGGCAAAGTCTTTAATCCAGGAACCAGAAGGTAAGTCAATCAGGAAAAGTCTTTAACAGTAAAACACAGCAGAGTTTATATGTTGACCAAGATGAAGGTGTAGGAGATCTGATCCAGACAGTTAATATAACCAGCAGAGCAGGCTTGACAAGCAGGATATGATCATCAAGTGAGTGACTGTGGAAACTGAGTACTGGCAATTAACTGACAGCTGAGCAGCCTGCTCTGAGAAGGGAGGGCTGAACCCAGCCCTGACAGCACCCCCTCCTCAACGACCCCCCCCCCACCAGATTTTAGGGGAAATGTCTATGGAAAGCATGGAGAAGGACAGGAGTACATCTGAGCATGAAGCTCAAGAGTGCTCCTCCAGACCATACCCTTTCCAATGAACGAGGTACTGTATGCGCCCACGGAAACTACGGAAGTTAATGATAGAATAGAGTGAGGATGTGGCACAGAGGTGCTGAAGCGGTTGCATACCAAAGGTTTTAGTAAGGAGACATGGAATACATTCGAAATACGCATATTAGAAGGCAGGTCTAAAGCGTAATCCAGTGGGTTGATCTTACGGAGAATACGGAAAGGCCCAATAAGCCATAGCACCAGCTTCAGTGAGGGAACATGGAGTCGAAGGCTGTGAGATGACAGCCAGACCCTCTCCCCAATGTGGTGGGAAGGGGCTGGTAGGCATCTGCTGTTAGCATGGAGTCTGTACCTATCATTGGCCCATCGCATGGACTTTTGGACTTGTACCCAAGTGGAATGAAGACCATGGAGATGCTCCTCCAACACAGGAATTCTCTGAGGAACAAATGAGTCAGGCAAAATTGATGGTTGGAACCCATAATTCACCATAAACTGAGACAATCGTGAAACTGTATTGATGGTACTATTGTGAGCAAACTCTGTTCAAGGTAACAGGTCAGACCAGTTGTTATGGTGGTCAGAAATGCAGCAACGTAGAAACTGTTCCAAGGACTGGTTGGCTCACTCTGCGGCCCCATTAGACTGCAGGTGATACGCAGAAGAGAAGGAAAGCTGAATTCCCAACTGTGCGCAAAAGGTTTGCCAAAACCTGGACACAAACTGGCTACCCCGTCCGCGACAATAACCTTGGGTAGCCCATGTAAGAGAAAGATCTCCCAACCAAAAATGGATGCCAGTCCCTTGGAATTGGGCTTCTTCTTGGAATACAATGTGACCTTTTTGAGAACTGGTCAACCACCATAAGGATAACTGTGCAGCCCTGAGAGTTGGGTAACTCCACAATAAAATCTATAGACAGGTGGGTCCAATGCCTCTCTCCATTGGGTATGGGTTGAAGAAGGCCCACTGGAAGATGTTGTGGTGTCTTGTTCTGAGCACACATGGAACAGCGGCAACAAAGGAGGCTAAATCAACATGGAGACTAGGCGACCAGAATTGTTGGGAAATAGCCCAAATTTGTTGATTCTTCCCTGGATGGCCAGCAGCCTTGGGAGGATGGTACGTCTAGAGCACAGCAGTACAGAGAGTATCAGGGACAAAGCAGCGGTGACAAGATTTCTTGGGAGGAGAATGGATCTGAGCGGAAAGGATCTTATCACCTAAAGGAGAAGTGAGACTGGTATGAGCCGTAGCCAGAATACAATCAGAAGGTATGACAGGAACAGGTACCAACTCCATCATGGAAGTGGAGGAAAACTGATGTAACAATCCATTAGCCCTTGCATTCTTAGAACCAAGTAAGAATGAGACTATGTAATTGAAGCTCGACAAGAACAGAGCCCATCGCGCCCTTCTGGGGGAGAGGTGTTTAGCCTCAGACAAGAATATGAGATTCTTGTGGTCAGTCAAAATGAAAACCAACACAGTGGTACCCAAGAGGAGATGTCTCCATTCTTTAAGGGCTAAAATGATCGCTAACAACTCTCTGTCCCCAATCTAGTAATTGAATTCCGCAGGAGACAATTCTTAGGAAAGTAACCACAAGGATGCATAGCACTCTCGGAGGTGGGACGTTGAGACAGAAGGCCACCAAATTCCAGTGTCAGATGCATCAACCTCAAGGATGAAGGGTAACATAGGATCAGGATGTGCCGGAGAAGTGCGATTCGGGAGCCTCTAACGCTATGGCAAACTGATCCATGTGGTAATCCTGGTCATCCAATCTGGAAAATATATTACCAGCAAGTGAATTGCCTACATCTTCTGAATTCATGGCTTAGATCAGCTTAGTCAAACAACAGCATACAGGATCAGGAACCAGAAGGGAAGTCAGCCATGCAAAGTCTTTGATCCAGCAACCAGAAGTGATCAAAGCAGGATATGATCATCAGGTGAGTGACTGTGGAAACTGAGCACTGGCAATTAAACGACAGCTGAGCAGCCTGTTTTGAGAAGGGAGGGTTGAGCCCAGCCCTGACAGAATTATCCAGGGAGCAAGCCAGCATCATAGGTGGCTCAACAAAAAGAGACACTGCTAGACACAGCAGGTAAAGTGGAATAAAGATAATAGTCCATCCATTTCAACCTGTGTGGGTGTTAGTGTCGATAATAAATTTCCCATATCCCTGGATGTTGTGTTTACTAAGATACATGTCCAAGAGTCTTTTAAAAATATCAATACTGCCAGCTGACACCACTGATTGTGGAAGAGAGTTCCACATCCTTATTGCCCTGACAGTGAAAAACTTCCTACGCAGCTTAAGTTTAAACCACTTCTTCTCCAATCTCATTGCGTGGCCCCCGTGTCCTCTTACTCTCCCTGAGACTGAAAAGTTTTTTTATTTCCTACGCTGGGATAACCATTGAGGTATTTATGTACCACTATTACACTGTTTCTCCTTTCAAGCATCTCCAGGGATATTTAATACATTTAGTTTTTGTGGTCGTTGTTCATATTTGAAGTCCTCCAGTCCCCTTATTCATTTTGTTGCCCTTCTCTGGACTCTCTTCAGATCCAGAACATCCTTCCTAAGACTTGTGCTGGTCGCTTCTTGCTCTAGTTTGTTCAATAAAGCCTCTCTCTCTCAGGGTTGTTTGCCCTGAACATGTGGATTGAAAATTATTTTAACCACTTGCCGATCAGTCGCCATCGCTATGCGGTGGCAGGTCGGCTCTCCTGCGCAAATCGCCGTAGCTGTACGGCAGTCCGTGCATAGGAGATAGCGAGCGCGTGCCCACGACTGCGGTGTACAGAGGCAGAATGGGGTTCTGCCCATAACAAGGCGGATCCCCGTTCTGCCAGATGACAGGTCAGAGATCTTCTGTTCCCAGTCATCAGGAACAGCGATCTCTGCCATGTCCCTGCCAGCCCACCCCCCCTACAGTTAGAACACACTGAGGGAACACACATAACTCCTTGATCGTCCCCTAGTGTTAACCCGTTCCCTGCCAGTGCCATTGATACATTGACCACTGCATTTTTATAGCACTGATCAATGTAATAATGTCACTGGTACCCGAAAAGTGTCATTTGGGGTCAGATTTGTCCGCCGTAATGTCGCAGTCCCGCTAAAAATTGCAGATTGCCGCCATTAGCAGTAAAAAAAATAAAAATAAACAAAAGCCCATAAATATATCCCGTAGTTTGCAGACGCGATAATTTTTGCGCAAACCAATCAATATTTGCCTATTGCAATTGTTTTTTTACCAAAAATATGTAGAAGAATACATATTGGCCTAAACTGATGAATAAATTTGTTTTTATATATATATATATATATATATATATATATATTTTTTATATGTATTATAGCAGAAAGTAAAAAAAATTTTTTTTTTTTCAAAATGATCACTATTTTTTTGTTTACAGCGCAAAAAATAAAAAAACGCAAAGGTGAACAAATACTACCCTCTATTTCTGGGAAAAAAAGGACTTCATTTTTGTTTGGGTACAACGTCTCACGACCGCGCAATTGTCAGTTAAAGTGACGCAGTGCCAAATCACAAAAAATTGGCCTGGTCAGGAATTGGGTAAATCCTTCCAGGGCTGAAGTGGTTAAATTCTCCAACACTTTATCACAACATGGAATTCCATTCATAAGTATGAGAGAGACCTTTGGGCAGAGGCGTAGCTACAACCTTCAGGGCCCCGGTTCAAGAAATTATGAAGGGCCCCCCTGACCAGGGCCCCTCCCTCTTCCCACTGATCCTGGGGCCCTTTACTCCCATCGTGGGTCCCTTTATTACAGTCTCATGGTGGGACCCTTTCACAAGTTCTGCCGCGGGCTCCCTTTCTGCCATCTTCGGGCCTCCCCGTGGTGGTGAAATGCCAGGGCGCAAGTGTGACCTTTGCAGTCCTGATAGTTCCCACACTGGTGTCAGGTTTTAATTTTTGTTATTTTAATTTTATTATTTTTACCATTTCATTTTATTTTTTTACATTTTTTTTTTTATACAATTTTTTTAGGAGCTCTGTTGGGGGGCTTTGATGAGATATCAGGGGTCTAAACAAACGTCGGCCCTCAATCTCCATCTGTGTAACCTCAGTTGCACAGAATGAATGGACAGGAATAGCTGTGTACCGAGCCTCCCACCACAGCAGCTGGCAGGAGAGAGGAAGGGGGGGAGATGGCAGCACTGCGGGGAGGACCAGGGGGCACACGGACCCAGGAACAGCAGAAAAGTGAACTGGATAGAAAGGGCAGTAGAGGCAGCATATAGAGGAACCAATCTATTCCATTAGGAGGAAAATGGAGGAGATTGGTTCCTCCAAATGCCTCCCCCTCCATCCCTCCTATCCAGGTGTACAGGGGAGGCGCATGGCCCCCTAGAGCATGGGGCTTGGTTGCAATTGCGACCCCTGCAACCCTTGTATTTACGCCCCTGCCTCTGGGCTGTAAATTAGCAGAAAAGCTTCAAAATAAGCAATATTGATAATTCGGAGTGCGCCAAAATTTCAGAGGTGTAATTCAATGTCGCAATCTACCGCTGATTACAGTTAGTCTGCCCCTACAGCACTCCCTATCTCTTATCACGGAACACTCAGACCAATTATCACATCACAGAACACAGGAACAACACAACAGAGGCCAGGCGGCAGTAAATTCTGAAAATTGCACTTTAAATCAATAGCTTTTCTCCCGGATTCTGATAGCACAATCAACAGAAACTCAGAAAAGACACTTAGAAAACCAGATAAAAGGTCACCCTGGGCAAATAAACTATTCTAGGTCTTCTACCCAAGGATGAGGAGTCATCAGTGACAATCTATCTTCATTCATGTGTGCATTCAGCACCGGACTGACTCAGGATCATCGCTCTTATCAAGAGAAGAGAAAACACATCGGTTTGATTTGTAGAGCCTTCCTTTACAATGTCTGGAAATACAATACAGGCTTTCTCAGGTTTGCTGTTTATCAGATGAGTCTGTATACAATGGATCTGTTATTTTCTAGCTTTTCACTGGGTTTTCTGTGCACACAAAAAAAAAAAGAATCCTTGAAGTTGAGGATCCCATTCATAGGAAGACATAGGGTGACCAAAGGCAGAAAAATGGTTGAAGCCGAACTCCATCTCCGTGGCCAAAATTTCAAACAGTAAAATGGACATGAAGAAAACATGAAGAAAATAAATATATCTGCGCTTGAAATAAAATAAGCAGCTGTGCGCCATCACCTAGATACCAGGCACATTAGACCTTCATAAACAAAGTGCAGCCCTCAGTAGCAAATAAATACAGACAACTAAAGTTCAAATGCTGTGCAAATAAAGTGCATAAATCAACACAATCAGTAAAGATAATCAAACCACAATTCATAAATAAAGTGCAAATGCTGTGCAATAAAGTGAAAATGGTCAAACTAAAGTCCACAGATAAAGTCCCATAAGAGAACCCATGAATCAGTGTTTAGGGATATAGGATCTGTGCTGAAGGTAAATATTAGAAAACCACCAAGGTGACACCGACCACACAATAAACCTAGAGGCTTACAGGAGAACCAACGACCAACCCTTACTCAGGGGGGGTCAGAAAACGATTGATCGGGTCACAGATGTGTCCTCACAGATAGCCGTGGATGGTGAATGACAGGAAACTCACAAGCACGCCAGGAGGCAGCGTCCGGAAACCCTCAATAGTATTCAGTAATAAGGGGAGGTTTTTTACCGCGCTATGCCCAATGAAATGTGGAAGTGGGAACAGTAAGCAGCCACCTATATTGACCAAACTAAATCGTATAGCTATTCCTTCGCCTGAAGAAGTGACGCTGGCTACCCACGTCATCGGAGCCTGCTGTCAAGGAAACGCGTCGCATCTGTGACGTCATCCGCCTGAGACGATCGCTCCTGCGCTCTCAGCCTCGTTCCCACACCGCTTCAGCCGGCTGTTTACCATCCTTCGGTAGTGAACGATTGGAGATGCTGCAGCCACACTGCTGATCATCTCCCCTAGCTGGATTGGTGTCCTACACCTGCCCCTTCTCCATGTCTTTGGACTGTGATTGTGCCTGTATATACCTGGGATCTTATCGAGGCACTCGAGGATCTTCAAAAATCCCCACCTTCCCCCTTCCCCCCCCCCCCCCGTTTTTTCTTGGATACCCCCCCACTCGTTACGGAAGACCAAGGCCGTTCTAGTCCGGACCAACCCGATCCAGAACACGGAAAAAATACGTGGACGCCAGGAGAGGAGCCAGACCCACCTGAGACAGGAGACCAGGCTGTGTGACGCGACCGGAGTTGGAGTTCCACGAACTACCCTGACGTCCCGGGCCGGATGGTCCTTATTTATCTCAAGGCGTTTAAACTTCTGAGTTCTGGTAAGCCTCCACACAGACAAAAGTTGGAGTTCCTTTTTTACCACATTGAATATTCACTTCAAAGAGTCACCAATTTTTTGAAGATTCACTATCTGGATATAGCACTTGGATTTCCCTCCCATCAAATGGACACTTTGCACTTTACGCACTAAATATTATTATTGTTGAATATTTTCTAATGAATTTTAAGTTCTATTATCAATTTATGTATTGCACTCTGTTTCAGGGAGTTGATCACTGAAATTTATATACCGTGATACTTATTTATATTAATATTGTCATAATGTATCATCACAAGATATCTCTCACATACTCAGTTTAGCGCTACCACCACATAATAATAGTATTCAGTAGCATGAGTATATGCGAAATATAAAACTCCAATACTGTAGAAATCCTCACAGTTAGAAAAAAAAAATCAGGGTACACCTAATGACGTCACGTATGGTGAAATGCGTTGGAAGGAGCTACGTGCACATGCTACGACGCATGCACGACTGACGTTCGTCCGTTTTACTTGTGGGAAAGTGACCAGTCTGGGATATGATCTGTGTACACGCTCATTACTGATGTTTTAAATGTAAATGCACTACTTTTTAATAAATGTGAGGATTTCTACAGTATTGCGCTTTGGAGTTTTATATTTTTCATATACTCCGGCTACTGAATACTATTGAGGGTCTCCGGACGCTGCCTCCTGGCATGCTTGTGAGTTTCCTGTCATTCACCATCCGCGGCTATCTGAGAGGACACCAGGTCTGCCATTAAGTGGATCTGTGATCCGATCAAGCGTTTTCTGACCCACCTGAGTAAAGGTGGTAGTTGGCTCTCCGGTAAGGCTCTAGATTTATCGCGTGGTCGGTGTCACGTTGGGGGTTTTCTAACCTCCAGCACGGATCCTATATCCCTAAACATGGATTCATGGACTCTCTTAAGGGGCAGACTCGATGGACTACTCAGTCTTTTTCTGCCGTCACTTTTCTATGTTTCTATGTTTCTCTTATGGGACTTTATCTATGGACTTTAATTAGACAATTTTCACTTTATTGCACAGCATTTGCCCTATATTTATGAATTGTGGTTTGATTACCTTTACTGATTGCATTGGTTTATGCACTTTATTTGCACAGCATTTGCACTTTAGTTGTCTGTATTTATTTGCTACTGAGGGCTGCACTTTGTTTATGTATTGTTAAACAGACACGATAGTCAACAAAAACTTTACTAAGCACTATTTACTAATAACCTGACAATAATATTTTAATACATATCTTGCTTGTTTTATTATAAGCTAGGTAAGGGACACATTGTTTCTACATTATTTTACATTTTTTTAATACTGTAGTTGTATCTGTTTTTGAGAAAGGCACCAGTGTTCATTTTGGCAGCAAATTTCAATTTAGTTTTTAGTCTTACTCTCAGGACTAAAATGGTATTTTAGTTTTAGTCCCATTTTAGTTTTCTGCAATTGTTTTCAGTTTAGTCGTATTTAGTCGACTAAAATCTACAGTACATTTTAGTCGACTAAAATCATTTTAGTCGACTAAAACACATTTTAGTTGTCTAAAATTGAATGGGTGTAGTTAAATTGTAATGCATTATTTAAGCATTTCTCTACAATTTCCACACTCATTATATACTGCTGGAGTGAAAAATCTATGTTATTATTTATGGTATTGAGGCAGGGCTGGTGCAAGGACACCCTAGGCAAAACCTAATTTTGCAGCCCCCTTTGACCCCGCCCCTTACTCCACCCCCTTTGCCTTGTGCAAGTATACAATGAAGCTGGCAGAGGTGGAGATTTTTTCAGTGCCTCTCTACCTATTTTCTCGCTTCCTCATGCCAGCTGTGGTCTGCAGGTATATGGACAGGCTGGGGTAGTATATGGACATGCTGGGGTAGTATATGGACAGGCTATGGTAGCATATGGACAGGCTGGGGTAGTATATGGACAGGCTAGGTTAGTATATGGACAGCATGGGGTAGTATATGGACAGGCTGGGGTAGTATATGGACAGCCTGGGGTAGTATATGGACAGGCTGGGGTAGTATATGGACAGGCTGGGGTAGTATATAGACAGGCTAGGGTAGTATATGGACAGCCTGGGGTAGTATATGGAGAGCCTGGGGTAGTATATGGACAGCCTGGGGTAGTATATGGACAGCCTGGAGTAGTATATGGACAGGCTGGGGTAGTATATGGACAGGCTGGGGTAGTATATAGACAGGCCGGGGTAGTATATGGACAGGCTGGGATAGTATATGGACAGGCTGGGGTAGTATATGGACAGGCTGGGGTAGTATATAGACAGGCTGGGGTAGTATATAGACAGGGGCTGGGCGGCAGTGCGCCCTAGATGGCTGCCTACTCCGCCTAGTGGTAGAGCCGGCCCTGTATTGAGGTCTGAACATGCACTACAGACCAGTGTTCATTTTGATGTCAAATTTCAATATAGTTTTAGTCTTAGTCTTTTGACTAAAATGGCATTTTAGTTTTAGTCCCATTTTAATCTTACCCAGGGTTCCCGTGACTGACCAGCCAGCTGCAGCGGTGCTTTACATCACAATGTTGAGCGTTGTTTTAACCTTTATCTTGTAAGATGCCAATCTGTTGACTTCCAGTAAAAGTGCTTCTATTTGCTACACTCAGAAAGTGCTGCTTCCTTTTCTAATTTATTTTAACACTCCACATTTGATATCCATATTTCGGCAGTTTGTTTTCAACCACATTAGCTCTCATACATATACACCCCTTATGGACCCTAGCATTTTTAAAATTTCTGCTTTGGGCTTGTTTTTTTTTTTTTTTTAACTTTGCCATTGCTTAAAATTATATTAAATTAAATTAATTTTAATTAAAAAAAAATAACAAACATGTTATACTTACTTGCTCTGTGCATCGGTTTTGCACAGAGGAGCCTCGATCCTCCTCTTCTCAGGTCCCTCGCCAGCGCTCCTGGCTCCTCCATCCTGCCCTGTGCCCCCAGAGCAAACAGCTGGCAATGGGGGGCACCCAAGCAGGCTCACTCCCGAGCCGCGGCTCTACGTGACCATTCACACCAAAAGGTGCAGCTCAGCCCCGCCCCCTCTCTCTTTCCTCATTGGCTCACTGTGTGTGATTGACAGAAGTGGGAGTCAATGGCTCCCTTTGCTGTTTCAGGAGGAGGGAGAGTCCCTGGTGAGCAGAGACTCTTCTGCACATCACTGGATTGCGATGGGGCTCAGGTAAGTTTTAGAGGGGCTGCTGCATGAAGGTAAAAAACCTGGAGTCTTTAGAACCACTTTAAAATAAGGTAATACACATAGGTGTTGATTTACTAAAACGGGTGAGTGCAAAATTTGGTGAAGCTGTTCATGGTAGCCAATCAATGTCTAACTTCAGCTTGTTCAATTAAGCTTTGACAAAAGAAAAAAAAAGTTAATTGGTTTCTTTGCAGAGCTTCACCAGGTTCGGCCACATCTGGAGTATTCTATCCAGTTCTCAGGAGGGACGTAATGGGGCTGGAGAGAGTCCAGAGAAGGGCAACTAAATTGGTAAGTGGACTGGAGGACCTCAATTACGAGGAACGATTGCAAGCACTGAATATGTTCTCAGTAGAGAGAAGATATGATAGCCGTATACAAATACCTCAATGGTGATCCCAGCGTAGGAAAGAAACTTCTCAGTCTCAGGGATTGTAGGAAGACACGGTGCCGCACAATGAGATTGGAGGAGAAGTGGTTCAAGGGAACGGGTAGGGTGGACTCAATGTCCCGCAATCGCTCCCCCCCAGTGACAGAACGGGGATCCGTGAGTGTAAACAATGGATCTCCATTCTGACAGGGGAGAAGGAGAGTGATTGCAGGCTTCCTGTATATGGGAGCAACGATCACTCTCCTATTGGTCTCTCCTATTGGTCTCTTTCCAAGCACCACTCAGCCCAGCCCCCACACAGTTAGAAACACCTCCCAGGGAACCCAGTTAACCCTTTGATCGCCCCCTAGTGTTAACCCCTTCCCTACCAATGACATTTGCACTAGGGTTGCCACCTCATCCCTTAAAACCTAAAAAACTGATTAAGGTGGTAATTAAACTCACTTGGTACCTCTGCATTAAATTAACCTCAGAACCTGTGTAATTCATATGTGTTCGGGTTTAAAGGGATGAGGTGGCAACCTTAATTTATACAGTAATCAATGCATTTTCATAGCACTGATCGCTGTATAAATGCCAATGGCCCCAAAAAAGTGTCAAAAGTGTCCGCTGCAATGTCATAAACATAAATGAATTCTCATTGTTTGTAAATGCAGTAACTTTTGCGCAAACCAATCAATATACTCTGATTGCAATTTTCTTTTAACCAAAAACATGAGGAAGAATATAAATAAGCCCAAAACTGATTTTTTATATATTTTTTTGGATTTGGATTTTAGCAAAAAGCAAGAAATATTGGGTTTTTTGCAAAATTGTCACTCTTTAATTGTTTATAGCGGTGATCAGAAATGACGCAGAGGTGATCAAATACCACCAAAAGAAAGCTCTATTTGTGGAAAAAAAGGACGCAAATTTAGTTTGGGTACAACGCCGCACGACTGCGCAATTGTCAGTTAAAGCGACGCAGCGCCGAATCGCAAAAAGTGCTCTGGTCATAAAGGGGGAAATCCTTTTGGGGCTGAAGTGGTTAAGCTGCATAGGGGATTTTTCACTGGCAATACGGATGTGGAACTCTCTTCCACAATTGGTGGTGTCAGCAGGGAGCATGGATATTTTTAAAAGACTCTTGGACATGCATCTTAGTGAACACAACATACAGGGATATGGGAAATGACTATCAACATTGACACACATACATCTACACAGGTTGAACTGGAGGGACTATCAACCTTAACAACTATGAAAAACAGGTTTTGCACTCTCCTGCTTTAGTAAATCAACTCTAGTTTGATTTTATTTTTAATGCAAGACACAGGCAAAAATTGTAACACAATCATGAGGTTTTACCACTCCCAAATTTCACGTGTGAACAAGCCCTTATGTGTATTGTGCCCTCTTTGTTTGACAATAGTACACGTGTATCATCGGAATTATCTCCTTAATGCTGCAGCTGCCTATCGAGAATCCTTCCAGCATCAGCGTCTCTCATCAATGCTTTATCAGCCAAAGTGGATTGCACAATCTTAGCATACAGTACCTGTAAATTAAATATTGGCCTCACGCTGGGAAAGAATAGCAGAGAAGTGCTGCAAACGTTATTCAATCTCTTAACAACCATAACTAACCAGGCAGAGTTTTGCATGAAATTTATTTTAAATGAGATTCTTGTTTTTGTTCAGAAACTTAGATTTGCTGCTGAGGAGAAGTAAGTATCTCATTACCTATTGACTTGTATCATTGCATCCTGTATTCCTAATGGGGGCCTCCTGGACCCCGCGCTCGCCAGAAAACCACAGAGGAAGATGCAAAGTTTTTATAAGTAAAAGAAGCTGAGCTATTCAGGTTCAATGTTTTTATTTAGTTTTGAACATAAAGAAATAGAGATCTTGTACAAAGAGTTGAAATGACTCATAACTGCCGGACTTTACATGCATATATTTTACAAAATTAGACAGTTGGTTCTTGAACCATATATATAACTATTGGTCTCTTTCCAAGCATGACAATAAGCTCGGTTGCGCTGAAAATAGTAACACCCGTCAATGTGGGCACCCCTAATGGGAGCATTCTGTGCCCACATGGATCTGATTGTTTCAAATATATCTTAGCCGTTTAACAATATCGCAATAGCAACTTGGGAAGAGTCTGTGATATGCTTAAAGCAGAGTTCCACCCGGAATTTTTTTTTACATCATTTAAGTCCTTTGCCTATATAGACTTACCTTTGAATGAAAAAAACATTTTATACTCACCCTAAGTCACTTGTTGCTAGGTGGTCCCTGTATTCTGCCCATTTTAGGTCCTAGGCTCTTCTCCTCACTTCCTGCTTCGCCTGGACTCCTGGGAGATGTGACTCATCATTTCCCAGGAGTCAGTGGGCTTCCCTGTACTGTTAAATCGTGTTATTTCCAGACCGGAAATTACGCAATTTAAGGCGGACCGAGATCGAGGAGTTACCCACCATGCACTTCTTTCAGGAAGAGATGCCAGGAGACTACCGATGGGCTTCAGATGCCCACACCTAAAATATAAAAGTCCAGCAGTGAGAGAAATTAAATTGTGAGTAAAAAATACATGGAATTACTAGGCGGTTTGAAAGTAAGGAAAGGTTACATCTATTTAGTATTAAAAGAGTGGATGGCAAAAAAAAAAATTCTGGGTGGAACTCCACTTTAAGTACGGATCTAGTTAAGCTCTCTAGTAGGAGAATATTTAACTTATATGAATATTACATTGAGAATCCAACAGGACGACAAACAAAGTGGATTGAGTTAAGAAGAGAGCGAAACTGGTGGATACATGAACATAATCCGGCCTATTAACATTGTTCACTGCTGAAACCGTAAACTAGTGAAGCTAAGATCTTCTATAAATAAAGATAGAGAGAGATGGAAAATGGGTGAACTGTGGAAGACAGGTGTCCACCTCTGGTGTCTGGACCAGGCAGTGATAAAAATCAAGAGAAATGAAGTGATGGGTGGGAAAATATAGAGGGCTGAGTTATGAGTAAAAGCAGTGGTGACTCACCCTGGGAGGTAAGAGAAGAATAAAGTAAGGTAGAAGAGAAAGAAAGGTTTTCGGGGATCGGTGGTGCAGAGACCGTACACGGGGCAGGGCAAGTGTTTCTAATGTTACCAGGGCAATGGTAAAGATTCATTGAAGTTCGGGGGTAGATAATGTTTAACCCAGGGATGCCATTTACTTTCAGGGATCATACACATGGACGTTTTTTGACGCCGGCGTTTTCTGGCGTTTTTTGCAGCTCTCCATGTTAGTCAGTGGCCCCATAAAAACGCCAAAGTTTTTGAGCTGTAGATGGCATCGCCATTAGTGAGCTGAAACTAGAACAGTTTTCAGAACAGTGATATTATATCACTGATATGATATCACTGTTCTTCAAACATCTGCAAACAGTGTGTAAAGAGCAAAACCATATGCCTGTTCTCTATGCTGTAGTTTCACACACAGATTACAGATGTTTGAAGAACAGGTGTATGGTTCCTCCCCGGTTTTAGGTAAAGTGTTCTAAACTATTTCCAGATGTGTGCAGAAAAGATGTTCTGTGTGAAGAACATCTGTTCTAGTGCAGAACATCTGTTCTGTGTGAAGAACAGATGTGCACGTATTAGCGGCTATAATAAAAGTGACACAGACTAAACAGATGTGTGAAGAACAGATGTGCACTGATTAGCGGCTATAATAAAAGTGACACAGACTAAACAGATGTGTGAAGAACAGATGTGCACTGATTAGCGGCAGACACAGTGAAAATAATATCGGCGATT
>BLSH010432038.1:224568-239855 GCA_018402905.1 Glandirana rugosa
GGCCCAAGCCCAGTCCCCAAGACCATTAAAATTACTTTTAAGAATTTTTACGACATTTTTTCAGGTCCTTCCAGGGTCTCCAGACGTTTTCCTTCCTTGTACCCCCATTCCCACCCTGTTCACGGGATGTTTCTTTACCCCTGTCCCTTTATTGAAATTTATAATTTTTTTTTTATTTTTGTATTTTTTCGTTTTTACCTCCACTTACCCCTAGTAGAAGTTTGACCCAGACTTTTCATAATTAATTGTAATCTCCGGTATCTTGACAAGATTTTAGTAGAAGTTTGACACAGTTTTTTCATATTTATTCGGCCCTCCCTTACCCCCATGTTCCTTCCTTTTGCAGACCTCTGGGACCTTCCTGGACTTTTTTACAGCATTTTTAAGAATTTTCATTAAAATTACCAGAACCCCTGACCCGAACCCGGACTTTTTTTGAAAAGTCCGGGTCCGGGTCCTGGACACCCCAAAGTTTGGTACGGATCCGAACGTTACAGTCCGGGTTCGCTCAACTCTACCCAAGAGAAACCTAAACACCCATTCCAGACAGAGTCTTAAAAAACATCCCAGGAGAAAATTTAATATCTAAATGAAACAGAACCATAGATAACCCAAGAGAAAACTATGAACAAAACAAAGAGAACCACAAAAACATTGAAACCCATTGCAAACAGAATCATTAAAAAACCTGCCCAGAATAAAACAATAAAACCCAATGCAAACAAAACCATAAACAACAACCCAAGAGAAAACAGAACATCCAACCGTACTACAACCATAAAAACAATAAAAAAACATATACAATTCACACAGCGCTCTCTAGATTAGGTTATGAAGACGAACCTATGAGCCATATAAGCTGGAATGGCAGAAAGTCCAAAAAAACAGTCCAATGATGGAGCAATGAAGTGGGGAATAGAAACAGTCCTTAGTGGCTGTAGGCTTAAATGGAGATAGGAGCGACTCTGGAGTAGACAATTAGATAAAACGCAGCGCCTACTAAGCGCAATATAAAAACAATTTAATGAATGAAATCACATAAGTAAAAATATAAACATAAAAACAACCCAAACAAAGAGAAAACATTAATGCCCAAGACATACAGAGCATGAAAAATAAAAAAATAAAGAAAGAAAGAAAATACAGAACACCCAACCCAAAAAGAGTAATACTAAACAACTGAGCCCAAAGAGAACCATAAAAACCAACCCAAGCTAAAATAGAACACCCAGCCCTGAGGTAATCCTAAAAACAATTCCAAGAGAAAACAGAATATCCATCTGAAAATGAACCATAAAAACAACTTGGGAGAAATCATAATAGCCAACCCAAAAATAGCCATAATAAAGAACTCAAGAGTAAACATACCACGCCGTAGCTGGAGTCCATATAAATCAATGGGCCATCAGTATGTTGGCCTCTACATATAACGATTTAGGTTGGGTACTTCCACCAGAGATAAAGCACCATGGAAGACAACTCAAGATAAACCAAAACAGCCAAACCAAGAAGAAACAAAAACATCAACACAAGAGGAAACATAAAACCCAAACCTAAGAGACATATAAAAAAAAGAACAACCGCCACGCTCAACTCATAAAGAACCTTAAAACCAGTCCAAGAGAACACCCAGCCCAGAGAGAATCTAATAATCCATCCCATGAGAAAACTTAACATTTAACTGAAATAGAACAATAGAGATCCCAAGATAAAACATTTAATCCCAAAGCAAACAGAACCATAAAAAACAACCCAAGAGAAAACTAAACACCCATTGCAGAGAGTTTCTTAAAAAGACATCCCAGGAGAAAATGTAATATCTAAATGAAACAGAACCATAGATAACCCAAGAGAAAACTATGAACAAAACAAAGAGAACCACAAAAACACTGAAACCCAATGCAAACAGAAACATAAAAAAACAGCCCAGAGTAAAACCCAATGCAAAAGAACCATAAACAACAATGCAAGAGAAAAAAGAACATCCAACCGTACTACAACCATAAAAACAACCCAAGTGAAGAGAAAACATTAATGCCCAACACATACAGACCATGAAAAATAAGTAAATAAATAAATAAAGAAAATACAGACCACCCAACCCAAAAAGATTAATACAAAACAACTGAGCGCAAAGAGAACCAAAAAAACCAACCCAAGCTAAAATAGAACACCCACTCCCGAGGTAATCCTAAAAACCATCCCAAGAGAAAACAGAATATCCATCTGAAAAAGGACCATAAAAACAACTTGGGAGTAGAGTTGAGCGAACACCTGGACGTTCGGGTTCGGCGGGTTCGGTACCGAACGTTATCCAAATTTTACCCCGGACCCCGAACCCCATTGAATTCAATTGGAACCTGAACTTTTCGGCACAAATATGACTGTAAAAAAGTCCTGGAAAGTGCTAGAGGGCTGCAAAAGGAAGAAAAATGGGAGATGTTATTAGATCTGCAATCTGTCCCTCAAAGCAGTAGTAATCTCTACCTAGTCCAGTATCAGATCGTTCTGTAATGCAGGATGAGATGTTATAGATCTACAATCTGTCCCTCAAAGCAGTAGTAGTAATCTCTACCTAGTTATTATCACTGCAATCTGTCCCTCACAATCTGTCCCTCACAGTGCCGGCAGCATCCTCTCCCTACACTAACCTGAGAGCATGTGACATGCAGCACGGTGACTCCAGCCTCATATAGAGGCTGGGTCACATGGTGCACTGGCCAATCACAGCCATGGCATTAGTAGGCATGGCTGTGATGGCTTCTAGGGAAAACCAGTGAAACGCTTGTTGATTGGCTACCCTGCAGCTATTCAACATGTGTGATAAAATACCAGAACCCCGAACCCGAACGTTTTTCTCAAATGTTCGGGTTCGTATTCGGGACACGGACACCCGAAAGTTCGGTATGAACCCGAACGTTACAGTTCGGGTTCGCTCAACTCTACTTGGGAGAAATCATAATAGCCAACCCAAAAATAATCATAATAAACAACTCAAGAGTACACATACCATTCAGCCCAACCAGAGAAGCATAAAAACCAGCCCATGAGAAAATAGAACACCCAGCCTAAAGAGAACCGTAAGAAAAATAACCCAAGAGAAGCCATAAATTCCATCCCAAGAAGAGCAAGAAACACCATTAAAGACTAAAACCTGATGCTAAACAGCAGCAAGATTTTTCACATATTATATACCCAATGGATGAGCATTGATGCCGTATCCAATTTCTATAGCTAAGCATTACAGTACACAAAATGTAATATGGAAACAATCAAGCAGATAACATGACCAGATAAAATAGAATAATGCAGTGATTTTTTTTTTTTACTTACTAGGCGAATGGAGCAGCCGTGAATGTTTGCAGTGGTAGACCACTTCCTGTTCGCAGTATTCCACATTATTGATCATGGCCTCCAGCTGTTCAGCACTGGTGCTGTAGTTAAGTATGGCTGAGTATGGCCTCCCGGAAATGAATCCCTGTACAGACGTTGGATCGGTGATGTTGTGCTGAGCAACAGTCCAGATTTTCTCTTCTGTAGACAACATTTAAACATATTCAGTGTTGAAGCGACAGCACATACTCAAATATTGACATTTGTGTAACAAAGTATACCTTAATTTTTAAAGGGAATCTGTCACCCCTCTTTGTCTGCCACCCCTCTCTGCCAACCCCTTCGCAGGCCTACGATTGCCCAGGAAATTAAATTCAAAATACTTACATCATACAAAGCCACCCACAACTCTGCCTGAAACGACATTGCCAACCCTATCTCCAAATATCACCCAAACCATCTTCTCTGCTCCTCCCAAGACCTCCTATTTTCTAGCTTCCTAGTCTCCTCCTCCCGTGTTCAAGTCCAGGACTTCTCTAGAGCTTTTCCCACCCTCTGGAACTCTATCTCAATCTACGTGATTCTGTCTTACTCTGTCCACCTTAAGGCGATCCCTGAAAACTAATCTGTTCAGGGAAGCCTATCACCAGGGCTGGATTACGAGCATCATGGGCCTGGTGCTGAGGATTTTGGTGGGCCTTTTCATGGAAATAAACAACATGAAAATGCAAACAATTATTTGTTAAAACAAATTAAATATGCCACTGCAATTTACATATCAATCATGTGTACATTGCATACAGAGCAGGGCTGGGCAGCATTAGTGACCCACTCATACCATTGGACTGGGCCTATCTTAAGGAAGGGGCCTGGAGCTGCAGCTCCAATAGCCCCTATGTTAATCTGGCCCTGCCTATCACACCTCCAACTATCAACTGAGCTTTTAATTCTTCTATCAGCTCATCGCTCACAGTTGTTACCTTTTGCATCACTTGCCCCTCCCCATTAGATTGTAAGCTCTTATGAGCAGGGCCCTCTTAACCCTCTTGTATTGAACTGTATTGTAACTGTACTGTCTCTCTTTATATAGTAAAGCATTGCACAAACTGTTGGAGCCATATCAATTCTGTGTAATAATAATTGACCATATACAGATGTACCGTTTTCACTGGGAGGTAAGAAAATCTCTCATGTTGGGTTGTCACCAGAACAGGAATAGAGGGGAAAATCATTAATCGTGGCTACTAGTTCTGGTATTCCCTCACTCTGGAGGAATTTCCCCTCCAGGGATTCTCTCACTATGGAGGGATTCCCTCTTCTGTTTGACAAAGGGAGACAGGAAGAGAAATCTCCCCAATGGATGAATTAATAAGGACTCAAACCCCCCCTCCCCCCTCCCACTGGCACCACCATCTTTGATTGTTCGGTGCATGTGCAGATACACCCTAAGGCAGGGGTAGGCAACCTGTGGCCCTCCAGCTGTTGTGGAACTACATTTCCCATGAGGCATTGCAAAGCTGGCAGTTACATTTACTCCCAGAGACATGATTGGACTCATAGTTCTGCAAAAGCTGGAGGGCCGCAGGTTGCCTACCCCTGCCCTAAGGGTTCTGAACAGCCTTTAAGGCCCAGCAGAGCCATTCAGAACATGTCCACATGTGCAGGGGATTTTTTGTGCAGGCACCGTAGCTTTGAAACATCCACAGCAGCCCTGTCTTTGTGAATGCATGGTAAAACCGCACGTGCACAAATGGGTCAAAGGGTTCTGCAAGGATCTTAAACAGTGCATATGCAAAATTAGGGGGGTGGGGCAGGGATGTTAGTCTAGTCTAACACAAAAATGATTAGGGTGCTATATAAACTATATTATCAAAAGTATTGGGACACCTGCCTTTACACGCACATGAACTTTACTGGCATCCCAGTCTTAGTCCATAGGGTTCAATATTGAGTTGGCCCACCCTTTGCAGCTATAACAGCTTCAACTCTTCTGGGAAGGCTGTCCACAAGGTTTAGGAGTGTCTATGGGAATGTTAGACCATTCTTTCAGAAGCGCATTTGTGAGGTCAGGCACTGATGTTGGAAGAGAAGGCCTGGCTCTCAATCTCCACTCTAATTCATCCCAAAGGTGTTCTATGGGGTTGAGGTGCAGGTCAGTCAAAGTCCTCCTCCTCAAACTCGCTCATCCATGTCTTTATGGACCTTGCTTTGTGCACTGGTGGGCAGTCATGTTGGAACAGGAAGGGGTCATCCCCAAACTTTTCCCACAAAGTTGGGAGCATGAAATTGTCCAAAATGTCTTGGTATGCTGACGCCTTAACAGGGGTGTTAAACTCCATTTCATCGAGGGCCGCATTAGCTGTATGGTTGCCCTAAAAGGGCCGGTTGTATCAGGGGTGCGATACTTAAAAAGTGCTGGGTTCAAGAGGACGTTATGTACAGAGTGCAGAACCAAGGTTAATGCTATGTACAGAGTGCAGGGTTCAGGAGTGCATTACATACAAAGTTCAGGGATGTGCTGTGTACAGAATGCAGGGTTTAGGGGTGCGCTATGCACAATGTGCAACACTAACCCCCTCACTGAAGCATCCTTGCATCTCTCTCCTACCTTGCCTTGCTCTACTACCACCCTTTTGTAGGTGGCTTTGTCTCACCTTGCAGGGAGCGGAAGCGGAGGGTGAAAGTTGGAGGTGGCAAAATGGAGTTCTGACACATTTTGGCTGCAAAACTTTGTGCGAGTGCCACATGACAAGGCCTGGAGGGCCGCATTCGGCCCGCGGGCCTTGTGTTTGACATATGTGCCTTAAGAGCTCCCTTCACTGGAACTAAGGGGCCAAGCCGAACCCCTGAAAAACAACCTCACACCATAATCCCCCCCTCCACCAAATGATTTGGACCACTGCACAAAGCAAGGTCCATAAAGACATGAATGAGCGGGTTTGGGGTGGAGGAACTTGACTGGCCTGCACAGAGTCCAAAGAATCCCCTGCAATGCAGAAATGAGGCTGAAAACCACTGCACTGTAATCCCATTAGGTGCTATCATAGAGGAGACTGCTAGCATTCTGATATGTTTCAGGCACTGGTAGCTAGAAGCATTCAGACAGCTTCATGGAACAGAGGACAGAAAGGATTTCACCAGTGCCCAGTCAGAAGGCTTATAGAAGGAACATGACACAGGAATCTGCAAATGATGGCATTTACCTCTACACAGGGAAGTAGGGATGCATTTATTACAAGATCTGCTTTAAAGTGAATGTAAACCCTTACATATTCTCAGTGAAGTGACTGGCCTCAGGTGATACACAGAGATGAATCATATCCTTCCTCATAAGTTGTACCTGTTTATTTGCAGCGGGCTCTCATCTACAGCCCTTCAAAGTTTAGAATTTACACAACATTTTCCAGAAGGCAGGAGATGTCATGCACTACACAGCATAGAGGGGGGAGCTGAGTGTAACCTGAGACTGGAGTGGAGGGAATGGACACACCCCTTTCTCTACAGTCTCTTAAAGAAACAAGCACAGCCGAGGCTGTCAATCACCTGCTGTGTGCTGGGGAAGTGGGCAGGACATCTCCCAGAATTGCATGGTGTCAGCTTAGACTGTCAGGAGTGACTCATGCAGATAGCAGAGGGAAGAGAGAGGAGACAGCAATTACACTTGGTGCTTTGGATAGTAGTACACTACAGAAGGATATGATTTATTCATTTATTATTTCAGGGGTTTATAACCACTATAATTCATCCACTTAGTTTATATTTTTAACTTGAAAAACATTTTTATTAGTCCTTTCCTACAAAGATACCCTTCACAAGGTCTGTTCAGTCTACCTTCATCAGAATAGCCCTGTCCCCGGTGCATTTCATTTCTCGTTTTTTTTTTTTTTCCCGACCAAATAGTTAATGGATGCTCCGTGGCAGAGAATGCAAAGCTATCACAGAGCCCTTGCAGATTTATGGAACATATAAACTAAGATAACCTTCCTCTCCTCATTATCCCTGTCGCTTTAATATCATTTGCCGCCATTAAGCCAGAGAGATATTATTTTATCACCCTTCACCGGGTGCCATTCCGCAGCGCTCCTGGAAAACCGCAGAAGAGAAAGAAAAGGAGCTGGGCAGTAAATATCTCAGGATTCATGGCTCAGTCCACCCATGGAAAGGTAAATTCATCTCGGGAAAAGAACATTTCGGCAGAGCCGCTTATACTGCTTTCTAATGCAAAGGTGACAATGCTTTTATTCTGGGCTAATGCTGCACCTTTACGACTCGCTGCTTCTAGTTCTTTGTCCAATTTAGCCGAAGGCGCTGAGGGTGTTCGGTCCAGGGAGACAGTTTTATGGCTGGGAGACTCCGGTGTAGGCAGATAAGCTCACATCACTCTACTCAAGATGCTTCTTTAAAGCCCCCATAATGAGAAATTGAAAATGTTGGCCCCCGTAGACACTAAGAGACACACCTCATCCTGTAGTTAGGAGAATTAAGGAGAAGTTGGGGTTCCCAGGTGGGACTGTAGCGGTGCCAGCAGACAAAGGAATTATTTTACACAACTTCATTTAAAACACAAGTTTTATTTTGTCCATTAAAACATAAATCATAAGTAGAGTTGAGCGAACCCGAACTGTAAAGTTCGGGTTCGTACCAAACTTTGGGGTGTCCGTGACCCGGACATTTGAAAAAAGTTTGGGTTCGAGTTCTGGGTTCGGGTACTTGATCATGCATGTTGAATAGCTGCAGGGCAGCCAATCACAGTGCGTTATTGGAAGCGTGACGTCGTTGCAATCACATGACTGCAGGCGTCACGTTTCAATGGTAGGGTTTATTCCTGCCTTGAGGTGCTTTGCTCTGCGCCTCAAGCCGCCTATTGGCTCCCGGTACTGTCAATCAATCACTGCTGTCCAATAGACGACGGTGATTGATCTGGAGGAGCCTCAGCATCACTTCCGGCCATGGAGACTGGAGAGAGAAGCCGGTCTCCAGGCCTCAGCATGCTCACCGCATGCGCTGTCTCTGCATAAAACAACTGCTGGCCGCATGCCGAACTCTGCACACTCCTGCCTGCCTATTAGATGGGGTAAATGTGGGGGGGGGGCCACCGCGAACCCCTATCTGGTGACTGTATATACTATCTGGGACCCTGTATGTCCAATATTCTGCATGGAGCTGCCTGTGACATGTAGTATATTCAATACTCTGCATGGAGCTGCCTGTTACATGTAATATGTGCAATACCCTGCATGGAGCTGCCTGTGGCATGTAGTATGTGCAATACTCTGCATGGAGCTGCCTGTGGCATGTAATATGTGCAATACTCTGCACGGAGCTGCCTAAGACATGTACTATGTGCAATACTCTGCATGGAGCTGCCTGTGACATGTAATATGTGCAATACCCTGCATTGAGCTGCCTGTGACATGTAGTTTGTGCAATACTCTGCATGGAGCTGCCTGTGACATGTAATATGTCCAATACTCTGCATGGAGCTGCCTATGACAAGTACTATGTGCAATACTCTGCATGGAGCTGCCTGTGACATGTACTATGTGCAATATTCTGCATGGAGCTGCCTGTGACATGTAGTATGTGCAATACTCTGCATGGAGCAGCCTGTGACATGTAATAAGTGCAATACTCTGCATGAAGCTGCCTGTGACATGTAATATGTGCAATACTCTGCATGGAGCTGCCTGTGACATGTACTATGTGCAATAATCTGCATGGAGCTGCCTGTGACATGTACTATGTGCAATATTCTGCATGGAGCTGCCTGTGACAAGTACTATGTGCAATACTCTGCATGGAGCTGCCTGTGACATGTAATATGTGCAATACTCTGCATGAAGCTGCCTGTGACATATAATATGTGCAATACTCTGCATTGAGCTGCCTGTGACATGTACTATGTGCAATACTCTGCATGGCGCTGCCTGTGACATGTAATATGTGCAATATTCTGCATGGAGCTGCCTGTGACATGTAATGTGTGCAATACTCTGCATGGAGCTGCCTGTGACATGTACTATGTGCAATACTCTGCATGGAGCTGCCTGTGGCATGTAATATGTGCAATACTCTGCATGGAGCTGCCTGTGACATGTAGTATGTGCAATACTCTGCATGGAGCTGCCTGTGGCATGTAATATGGGAAATACTCTGCATTGAGCTGCCTGTGACATGTACTATGTGCAATATTCTGCATGGAGCTGCCTGTGACATGTACTATGTGCAATACTCTGCATGGAGCTGCCTGTGACATGTAATATGTGCAATACTCTGCATTGAGCTGCCTGTGACATGTAGTATGTGCAATACTCTGTATGGAGCTGCCTGTTACATGTAATATGTGCAATACTCTGCATGGAGCTGCCTGTGACATGTACTATGTGCAATATTCTGCATGGAGCTGCCTGTGACATGTACTATGTGCAATACTCTGCATGGAGCTGCCTGTGACATGTAATATGTGTGATACTCTGCATGGAGCTGCCTGTGACATATAATATGTGCAATGCTCTGCATGGAGCTTCCTGTGACATGTAATATGTGCAATATTCTGCATGGAGCTGCCTGTGACATGTAGTATGTGCAATATTCTGCACGGAGCTGCCTATGGCATGTACTATGTGCAATGCTTTGCATGGAGCTGCCTGTGACATGTAATATGTGCAATACTCTGCATGGAGCTGCCTGTGACATGTAATGTGTGCAATACTCTGCATGGAGCTGCCTGTGACATGTACTATATGCAATACTCTGCATGGAGCTGCCTGTGGCATGTAATGTGTGCAATACTCTGCATGGAGCTGCCTGTGACATGTAGTATGTGCAATACTCTGCATGGAGCTGCCTGTGGCCTGTAATATGTGCAATACTCTGCATGGAGCTGCCTGTGACATGTAATATGTGCAATACTCTGCATGGAGCTTCCTGTGACCTGTAATATGTGCAAAACTCTGCATGGAGCTGCCTGTGACATGTAATATGTGCAATACTCTGCATTGAGCTGCCTGTGACATGTAGTATGTGCAATACTCTGCATGGAGCTGCCTGTTACATGTACTATGTGCAATACTCTGCATGGAGCTGCCTGTGACATGTACTATGTGCAATATTCTGCATGGAGCTGCCTGTGACATGTACTATGTACAATACTCTGCATGGAGCTGCCTGTGACATGTAATATGTGCAATACTCCGCATGGAGCTGCCTGTGACATGTAGCATGTGCAATACTCTGCATGGAGCTGCCTGTGACATGTAATATGTGCAATGCTCTGCATGGAGCTTCCTGTGACCTGTAATATGTGCAATATTCTGCATGGAGCTGCCTGTGACATGTAGTATGTGCAATACTCTGCACGGAGCTGCCTATGACATGTACTATGTGCAATTCTCTGCATGGAGCAGCCTGTGACATATAATATGTGCAATACGCTGCATGAAGCTGCCTGTGACATGTACTATGTGCAATACTCTGCATGGAGCTGCCTGTGACATGTACTATGTGCAATATTCTGCATGGAGCTGCCTGTGACATGTAATATGTGCAATACTCTGCATGAAGCTTTCTATGACATGTAATATGTGCAATATTCTGCATGGAGCTTCCTATGACATGTACTACGTGCAATACTCTGCATCGAGCAAACCCCTACCTAGACTGTATACACTATCTTGGACCCTGTATACTCTATCTGGTGACTGTATACACTATCTGGGACCCTGTATACCCTATCTGGTGACTGTATACACTATCTGGGACTCTGAATACCCTATCTGGGGCTCTGTATACCCTATCTGTGACCCTGTATACCCTATCTAGGGCTCTGTATACCCTATGTGGGAGCATGTATATCCTATATGGGACTCTGTATACCCTATCTGGGACTTTGTATACTTTATCTGGGACCCTATATACCCCTATCTGGTGACTGTATACACTATCTGGGACTCTGTATATCCTACCTGGGGCTCTGTATACTGCTATCTGGGGCTCTGTATACTGCTATAGTGGGAATCTGAATACTGCTATATGGAGACTCTGTATACTGCTATATGGGGCTCTGTATACTGCTATATGGTGACTCTTTATACTGTTATCTGGGGCTCTGTATACTGCTATTTGGGGCTCCGTATACTGCTATCTGGTGACTCTGTATACTTCTAACTGGTGATGCTGTATACCACTATCTGGTGATGCTGGGCTGTATACTCCTGACACAAGGGGTGGAAACTATAAGGGGTGGGGCTTACGAGAAGTGGGAGGGGTCAAAAAGGAAGGGCGGGGTCTGGCGCCCCCCACCCTAAAATTTCACCAGCCGCCACTGAGTTTACTACTGCTTTAAGATCAAAAACAAAAATGTTATATATTGCAGTTTACCAATCCTTAAATGCAAATCCTGATCAGATAAAGTGAGGGAAGGGGAGAAGTCATACTTCTGACTTGCAATCTATGTGTGTAAATTTGAGATTGAGCTATTGGGCTCTGTAAGCTGGTTTATTTTTAAGAAGCCAAGGCAGGCTTTTCTACTCAGGCTGTGGCTGCTTTCTTCCAAAAAAAAAACCAAATTGTTGCACTTTGCCAGGCAAAAATAGTTTATTTAGCGGATTTAAAATGTGAGTTCATTGGGTCTTAATAAAATTAGGAGGGAACTGCCTGCCCCAGGTCAAAGAAAAGCTTGTCAGTTAATTGTCTGAGTATTTTTGGAAGGGGGCTGCCTATAGAAAGTGCTGTAATTCCCAAACTATTCACCCAATTTGGAGACAATCACCCTGTCTTACTGTAAATATATCAACCTATTAGGGGTAGATTGTCCACATCCATCTGACTACTATTGCATCTGAAAGCTGCTTGTGACCAGATGGAGTTTCTGGAATATTGAAAGGCCAGAATAAGGCTGATCAATCACTTCACAGCATAATCAATGTAGCTGGAATAATTTATCCTTAATGGCTAACTTAGTGGTCACCCAAATTGGGAGTCCGGTGTGGGCAGGCCCTCTGACTTCCAGATTCACATACAAGCCCATCGCACCCAGCAGCTCAGAGTCTGGCCTGCCTGCCCCCCTCTTTTGTGCCCGGGTATGGTTAAGCAGGCCTTTACGACCACTCAACCTCCCCCCATGTCCACACCCTGAACAATAGTAGATCCTCTTCTCCAAGGAGCTTAATGCCCAAAGGGTTATATATAAGATAACTTACAGATCCCAAATAGGACAGGGTAACTCATCCATCTGACATACACTATATTGTCAAAAGTATTGGGACACCAACGCACATGAACTTTAATGGCATCTCAGTCTTAGTCCGTAAGGTTCAATAATGAGTTGGCCCACCCTTTGCAACAGCTTCAACTCTTCTGGGAAGGCCGTCCACAAGGTTTAGTAGTGTCTATGGGAATGTTTGACCATTCTTCCAGAAGCGCATTTGTGAGGTCAGGCGCTGATTTTGGATGAGAAGGATCGGCCCGCAGTCTTCGCTCTAATTAATCCCAAAGGTGTTCTATTGGGTTCAGGTTAGGTCTCGCTGCAGGCCAGTCAAGTTCCTCCACCCCATGTGTCTATGGACCTTGCTTTGTTCACTGGTCCAAATCATTTGGTGGAGGGGGGATTATGGTGTGGGGTTGTTTTTTAGGGGTTGGGCTTGGCCCCTTAGTTCCAGTGAAGGGAACTCTTAAGGCGCCAGCATACCAATTTTGGACAATTTCATGCTCCCAACTTTGTGGGAAGAGTTTGGGGATGGTCACTTCCTGTTCCAACATGACTACGCACCACTGCACAAAGCAAGGTCCATAAAGACATGGATGAGCGAGTTTGGGGTGGGGGAACTTGACTGGCCTGCACAGAGTCCTGACCTCAACCTGATAGAACACCTTTGGAATGAATTAGAGCTGAGACTGCGAGCCAGGCCTTCTCATCCAACATCAGTGCCTGACCTCACAAATGCACTTCTGGAAGAATGGTAGGTATTGTGCTCCTCAAAGAACTTTCCCTGGTGGTACATTTCAAAATCCCACTTTTGGTTTTCTCCCCTTTATGGAAGGTCTTATTTTGTTGACCCACTGGTATTTCTCTTAAAAAAAAAAAAACGTTATTGTATGCAGGTAGTTCCAAGCAGGGCTGCTGTTATAAATCACGGGGCCCCATCCAGCCTACCTGACAGCCCCCCCCCCCCCCAAAAAAAAAAAATTGATATTTTCCCTAAAATGCCATGGTGGTGATGCTAGGCAGAGAACTTCTTCCTTCCTTGCTCTTTCATGCTGGCAACAGATAACACTGCCAACTGCATTGGGGGAGATGGAGGGAGGGTTTCGGGACCCATCAGTGTACAAATTTGATTGCAAAGGCAGAGACCCTACAGTTGTCCCCACTGCTCCAAAATCGGGTCAAAGTCGGCATGGGACAGATAGCTAAATAAAGGGACAGTTGACAAGAACTGTATGTATGACCGATCCCCCTACAGAGCAGCCAGAAAACTGCTGGAGGATCCACAAGAGACGCAAGGCAATGCAGCTGGCCCTCCTTCTCAGCAGGCACCCAGACCCCCTTTTGAATTGATGGGGTCTGGGCCCGGTGCAGGAGTGCTGGCTATACTGCTTTATCAGTGGCCCTGGTTCCAAGGTGAGCACAAGGTTAACTGCTCCTCGGGGTGAGTAGACTTCATTGTTACTGTGCCAGGGAAGATCAGATACTGCTAAAATACCTTGAAAATTACAATTGGACTTATACATCACAAAGCCTGTGACGGAGGGGGTGTTTCAGGACAAATTTGATTGCAAAGGCAGAGAATCTACAGCTGTCCCTGCTGCTCCAAAACCGGCAAAAAGATGGAATGGGACAGCTTGTTATATAAAAGGGACAGTTGGCAAGTATGTAGAACCGATCTCCCTGCAGAGCAGCCGGAGGGAGAAAACTGGCGGAGGGATCCACAAGAGTCATAAGTAGAGTTGAGCGAACCCGGACTTTAAAGTTCGGGTCCGTGCCAAACTTTTGGGTGTCCCGGACCCGAACCCGGACTTTTCAAAAAAAGTCAGTGTTCGGGTCCGGGGTTCTGGTAATTTTAATAAAAGTTCTGAAAATTGCTGTAAAAAAGTCCTGGAAGGTCCTAGAGGTCTGCAAAAGGATGGAAAATGGGGGTAAGGGTGGGACAAGTGCCCTACAAAGAAATTGGGACAGGGAAATAACTAAAAGCATTTTTAAAAAAATATCAAAAATGGAGGTGGATTTGGACCATCTTCAAACTGTGTCTGAAAAGTATTAATTAACGGTAAAAGCCATATCACTGTTTTAAAATCATCTTCAAACTGTGTCAAAAAAGTATAAATAAGCAGGGAGAACCCATATCACTGTTCTGCAAACATCTGGAAACTGTTTAGAACACTACCTAAAACCGGGATGAACCATATCCCTGTTCGGCAAACATCTGGAAACTGTTTAGAACACTTTACCTAAAACCAGGAGGAACCATATCCCTGTTCTGCAAACATCTGGAAACTGTTTAGAACACTTTACCTAAAACCGGGAGGAACCATATCCCTGTTCTGCAAACATCTGGAAACTGTTTGGAACACTTTACCTAAAACCGGGTGGAACCATATCCCTGTTCTGCAAACATCTGGACACTGTTTAGAACACTTTACCTAAAACCGGGTGGAACCATATACCTGTTCTGCAAACATCTGGAAACTGTGTAGAACACTTTACCTAAAACCGGGAGGAACCATATACCTGTTCTGCAAACATCTGGAAACTGTTTAGAACACTTTACCAAAAAACCGGGAGGAACCATATACCTGTTCTGCAAACATCTGGACACTGTTTAGAACACTTTACCTAAAACCGGGTAAAACCATATCCCTGTTCTGCAAATTTCACAAGATGTGTCAAAGGTCTACAAACGTCTTGTCCATATACCAAGGTGGGCCAAAATCCATTTCACAAGATTTGTCACAGGTCT
>BLSH010432038.1:255468-266830 GCA_018402905.1 Glandirana rugosa
AAAGAAACGACGTTTGACCGTGGTCGAGTACCGGGAGTATAGTGGGGTGGTTTCCCTAACGATCCCGTCTTCACGAGACTACACTATCAACACATTCACTATAACGCGATTCCGTTTTAACACTATGCTCACTCACACATTTGCATCCACTCGACGATATAGAGTTAGTTTGAGTAACTTTTAGTTTATATCATGTTTGTTATTATATCGCGAGTTTGGTATATTCATTTTTATTAAGGGACTTATTTTAATATGACTACTCAGGTACTGTCAGTTATCAGTTTTGTCACTTCACTTCCAATGAAGATTTTGCACACCTGATGTTTGCATTACTATTGACTGTCATGGACTCATCAGTATAATTTTATTCAGGGAATTATTTTTACTTATATGGTTTGAGCGCTATATTATTGTTTGTACTATATTTGATTTTCAATGAGTTTGATTGAGATATAGCAGCTCACCTACGTTTACACACTCACTCGTATCACAATTTTGCCTTAGCGCAATATCACTTACACAACTATCACATCAGAGCACTTCTGCCCTAGCAATCCCTTTGGTGGGGTGATATGAGGGCCATGAGCTGGTGCCAGTTTGCAGCAAAGAAAACCAAGAAGCACTAGGTGTTTCAAGCTCATCTGTAATATCAGGACCTCTGGTGAAGACCAACTGGTCTTGAGTGAGCCCTTGGTACCTCCTGGGGGGGCATCATAGAAGAATCTGGGATTTATGGGGGGGTTCATGCCAATGGCAAAATTTCAAATAAAAAAAATAACGCACAGTGAGGAGAGGTTTTTTTTATGTGGAAAAAGCCCTGGGAGATGCCTTCAAATGTGAAAGGTGCTATAGGACATTATGATCTTTCTTTACACATGCTTTAAGTAAAAGAAAATAAGTCCCACTGCTTACCAGTTATATTGCAGTAGACACGCATAGGTCCAAGAGGCCCGCTGCCATCGGAGTCAATGTAGTAGTAGTCAGATGGGTAACCCTTGTGCTTGTAGGCTTCACATGACTGTTCATACAAAGCTAGAGGGGGAAATTAGATAACAATATTTATTAACAGTATTAAAAAAAAAACATTACTGCTGCTTCCATCCTTTCCTCATGCTTGTTTTTATGTTGTCCTTTAAATAAAATCTACCTCCACTTATAGTTAGAATGACACATCAGGGGAACAGTACAACCAACATGGCCGTGGTGAGGTGGTACAAAAGAACTTAATAAGCCCACCTCTAAAGTACTGGGAGATACAGCATTGTCCTCTGATAACATTAAATATTTACGTCTTCACATTCAGCCCAAAACCCAAAAACAGGGAGCTCAGTCCCTGCGTATAACTAAGTGAGTCTGGCAAATCATTCCATTTTGCCATCAGTGCATTCAGAATCCTTTAATGTATACCATATATAGCCATTTACAGAGCCAGAATTACCAACTTCACAAATCCACAAAAGTTTTTACACACACAAAAAAAAAAAATTACAACTATTGCCAAATTTTTGTCAAACAATTCAAGAATGAAAAAAAAAAATGATGGGGCACTATTTCTCCCATTGGTACCAGTGATCAAGCACCATTCCTCCCACTGACACCAACAATGGGGCACTATTCCTGCCACTGATACCAATGATGGGGCACTATTCCTGCCACTGATACCAATGATGGGGCACTATTCCTCTAACTGACACCAATGATGGGGCTTGATTCCTCCCACTGACACCAACAATGGGCTACTATTCCTCCCTCTGATACCAATGATGGGGCACTATTTCTCCCACTGACACCAATGATGGGGCGCTATTTCTCCCACTGATACCAATGATGGGGCACTATTCCTCCCACTGACACCAATAATGGGGCGCTATTTCTCCCACTGATACCAATGATGGGACACTATTCCTCCCGCTGACACCAATAATGGAGCACTATTCCTCCCACTGACACCAATGATGGGGGCACTATTTCTCATATTGATACCAATGATGGGACACTACCCCTCTCAATGATACCAACGATGTAGCACTATTCCTCCCACTGACACCAATGAAAGGGCACTATTCCTCCCATTGATACCAATGATGGGGAACTATTCCTTCCACTGATACCAGTAATGGGGCTCGATTCCTTCCACTGACACCAACAATGGGGCCCGATTCCTCCCACTGACACCAACAATGGGGCTCAATTCCTCCCACTGATGTCAACAATGGGGCACTATTCCTGCCACTGATACCAATGATGGGGCACTATTCCTGCCACTGATACCAATGATGGGGCACTATTCCTGCCCCTAATACCAGTGATTGGGCACTAATCCTCTCAATGATACCAATGATGGGCCACTATTCTTCCCACTGATACCAATGATGAGGAACTATTCCTCCAACTGACACCAATGATGGGGCACTATTCCTCACACTGATGCTAACAATGGGGCTCAATTTCTCCCACTGACACCAACAATGGGGCACTATTCCTCCCTTTAATACCAACAATGGGGCACTATTCCTTCTACTGACACTAATTATGGGGCACTATTCCTCCCACTGACACCAACAATGGGTCACTATTCCTCCCATTGACACCAACAATGGTGCACTATTCCTTCCACTGACACCAGTGATGGGGCACTATTCCTCCTACTGATAACAATGATGGGTCGCTTTTTCTCCCACTGACACCAATGATGTAGCGCTATTCCCCCCCACTGATATAAGCAATGGAGCACTATTCCTTCAACTTACCAATGATGGGGCACTATTTCTTCCACCAATACCAATGATGGGCTACAGCCCCCCCCCCTCCCCCCGAAGTCTGAAGTTAAGTTTAGAGCGTCTGGAGATTCCTGTCATACTGCAGCTAAACAAAGTTGTTTGCAGCATTACAGTGCACATTTTGTGGAGTGTCCTCAAAAATCCTTTAATTAGTCCAGTAATAATTACCCATGCAGCGGTTAAACAAAGGACAGTTCAGGCACAAAATTCAAGATGGCAAGGTGGGAGATCACTAGGCAGATGAACACTCCTGTAGTCAAGAGTAATAAATGTCAACCCTTGTTGAACAAACACTTGAGAAAGTGCTGAACATCGTCAAGGACTCTGCAGCCTTTGTGCTGCGCTTTTAATGTGACACATTTTATGGGCTTTAGAGTAACAGCTAATTAATTATTCACAGAGTTGACGAGCTGCCTGGAACTCAATTACACGATTTTTCCAAATAAACATTTTACCCTGACACAATATCATCTTTGTTCCAAAAATAAACCACTTTGCTGCATTAGACGCATTTCTATCAAATTATTAAGAGCTAATTTATATACAACTTTGTTTTTTAATACATCTTTATCACATTCTGCAGATCATTGAAAATAAACATTCGGAAAGTTTAAAGATAAATGTGTAAATTAAAAATCCTCATATCTCTAATTTTGGATGCCCATTTGGGAGTTAAAAAGATGGAGTAAGTTTTTGGGCCTGTGGCTGTAAATGAAGCCTATTGCTCAAAGAATACCTGCCAAGACTTTCAGTCGTATTCACAGAATCCCTGCCCAGGACTTCCAATGGTGCTCACAGAATCCCTGCCCAGGACTTCCAATGGTGCTCACAGAATCCCTGCCCAGGACTTCCAATGGTGCTCACAGAATCCCTGCCAGGACTTCCAATGGTGCTCACAGAATCCCTGCCAGGACTTCCAATGGTGCTCACAAAAAATCCCTGCCAGGACTTCCATTGCTACTTACAAAATCCCTGCCAGGACTTCAAAAGATGTTCACAGAATCCCTGCCAGGACTTCCTATGGTGCTCACAAAATCCATGCCAGGACTTCCAAAGGTGCTCACAGAATCCCTGCCAGGACTTCTAATGGTGCTCATGGAATCCCTGCCAGGACTTCCAAAAGTTGCTCACAAAATCCATGCCAGGACTTCCAAATGTGCACACATAATCCCTGCCAGGACTTCCAATGGTGCTGATGGAATCCCTGCCAGGACTTCCTATGGTGCTCACAAAATCCATGCCAGGACTTCCAAATGTGCTCACATAATCCCTGCCAGGACTTCCAATGGTGCTCATGGAATTCCTGCCAAGACTGTCAGTGGTACTCACAGAATCCTGACAGAACTTTCAATGGTTTCCCAAAGGTGCCAATCTTTGAATATGCCTGCTTGTTGCTGACCCAGATTGACCTGACTTATCTCTCGTTCACCCGTCTCAAGACCCTCACCTGGACCTGACTACTCCCTTGCTTACTGTCTCCTCAACCTTTGCTTAGACCCACACTACCCTTTTGCTTGTGCTATGGGGGGCCTACTTTTGCCTAGCACCAAGAAAAAGTTTACCAATTTCCAGTTTCATTGAGGTAAGTGGATCAACTGACATGGCAAACGGAATGCAGAGAAAAGCCCTGGGGGGTGGTGAATGAGAAAACTGAGGCTTTGAAGAAGAAGGTTGGTCCTTCGAAAACACGTCAGCCAGAAGCGTCCCATTTTGGACCCCCTACCTTGGTCTGGTAGTCCAAGCGATTTGAGAGAGGCTAGCCACCCATGTGGCTTAATGAGCGAGTTTACAAGTCTATGTTTGTGAGTAGACGTCTTTTTGGTTTTATCAGATATTTTTAATAAATGTGTTGGATAATGCACTAGACCAGTGTGCCCTCTTTCTTTTTACTTATATTCCTACAGTAGTGAATGAGAGCATGAGGTGCAGTCCCTGGATATGAATAGGGTAATATATGGGGGGTGAACCTATGTCAAGACGAAGCACACTAAAGTAGTAACATATTCTGTACAAGCAGTAAAGGCACTTTATAACAGGCAATCATCCACCACTGCAGCTGAAGGTATTGTTGAGAAATTCATCTTCAAACTTCACAACACAGCCAAAGAAATCTTAGCTTTTCCAAATATTCTCTATTGCTGCAATATTTTGGCAAGTTGAAAAGCTCCCAATGCCTTTTTGAGTATACTGTTCTAAAGACCATTGTAAGAGGTCACTTCTAAACTGACCACCAATGTAAGGAGTCACTTCCACACTAACCGGCATTATAAGGGATCACTTCTATATTGATGACAAATATAACAGATGACTTCTACACTGATCACCATTCTAAAGAGTCACTTCTACACTGAGCAACAATGCAAGGGGGCATGTCTACATTAACAACTTATCTAAGTGTTACTTTCACAGTGATCGCCAATGTAAGGGATCACTTCCAATGGCCACCAATGTAAGGTGTCACTTCTACATGGCCACCAATGTAAGGGGTCACTTTCACACTGATCACCAATGCAAGAGGTCATGTCTACAATTATAACCAATCTAAGCATTACTTCCACAGTGACCACCAATATAAGGGATCACTTCCACTGGCCACCAATGAAAGGTGTCACTTCTAAATGGCCACCAATATAACGGGTCACTTTCACACTGATCACCATTGAAAGAGGTCAAGTCTACAATTACAACCAACTAAGTGTTACTTCCACAGTGACCGCCAATGTAAGGGATCACTTCTACAGGGTCACCAATGTAAGGTGTCCCTTCTACATGGCCACCAATATAAGGGGTCACTTTCACTGGCCACCAATGTAAGGTGTCACTTCTATATGGCCACTTACACACTGATCACCAATGCAAGAGGTCATGTCTTCAATGACAACCAATGACAATCAATCTAAGTGTTACTTCTACAATCACCACCAATGTAAGGGACCACCAATGTAAGGGATCACTTCTACACGGCCACCAATGTAAGGGGTCATTTTCACACTGATCACCAATGCAAGAAGTCATGTCTACAATTATAACCCAAGCGTTACTTCCACAGTGACCACCAATGTAAGGGATCACTTCCACTGGCCACCAATGTAAGGTGTCACTTCTATATGGCCACTTACACACTGATCACCAATGCAAGAGGTCATGTCTTCAATGACAACCAATGACAATCAATCTAAGTGTTACTTCTACAATCACCACCAATGTAAGGGACCACCAATGTAAGGGATCACTTCTACACGGCCACCAATGTAAGGGGTCATTTTCACACTGATCACCAATGCAAGAAGTCATGTCTACAATTATAACCCAAGCGTTACTTCCACAGTGACCACCAATGTAAGGGATCACTTCCACTGGCCACCAATGTAAGGTGTCACTTCTATATGGCCACTTACACACTGATCACCAATGCAAGAGGTCATGTCTTCAATGACAACCAATGACAATCAATCTAAGTGTTACTTCTACAATCACCACCAATGTAAGGGACCACCAATGTAAGGGATCACTTCTACACGGCCACCAATGTAAGGGGTCATTTTCACACTGATCACCAATGCAAGAAGTCATGTCTACAATGATAACTAATTTGAAGATTACTTCTGCACTGGCCACCAATGTAGAGAGTCACTTCTACACTGCCCACCAATGTAAGAGGTTACTTCCACATTGACAACCAATGAAGGAGGCCACATCTACTCTGAACATCAATGTAATTGGGCATGTCTGCAAAAACCACCAATGTAAGTGTTACTTCCACACTGACCACCAATGCAAAGAATCACTTTGACACTGACTACCAATGTAAGGCGTCAACCAATGAAAAGGGTCACTTCTATACTTCAACACCAACCACCAATGTAAGGGGTCACTTCTATTCTGAATATGCATGTAAATAATTTCCTTTTGGGATTAATAAAGTATTCTGAATCTGAAGTATTACTTATATACTGGTCACCAATTTAAAGGCTTATTTCTACATGGCCACCAATGTAAGGGGTCATTTTCCCAATGGTCACCCACGCAAGAAGTCACGTCTACAATGGCAACTGAGAACAACCAATCTAAGTGTTAATTCCACAGTGACCATCAAAGTAGGGGACCATCAATGTAAGGGATCACTTCTACACAGTCACCAATGTAAGGGGTCACTTCCCCACTGATCACCAATGCAAGCGGTCATGTCTACAATGGCAACTAATTTGAAGATCACTTCTACACTGGCCACCAATGTAGGGGGTCACTTCCACATTGACAGCCAATGAAGGAGGTCACTTCTACAATAACTCTCAATGCAATTGGGCATGTCTACAGTACAATAACCACCAATGTGAGTGTTACTTCCACAAAGACCACCAATGTAAGGCGTCAAGTCTACAATGGCAACCAATGGAAGGGGTCACTTCTATACTGAACACCCATGTAAATAATTTGGTTCTGGGATAAATAAAGTATTCTGAATCTGAAGTATTACTTATACACAGGTCACCAAATGAAAGGCGCATTTCTACAAAGCTACCCAATTTAAGGGGCCACTACAATTTTCATTGTGTGTGTTTTTTTTTCTTTTTTGGCTGTTATTTTTTGTTATGGTTTTTAGGCACACCATATCCTTAATTCTTTTATTTAAAAAAAAAACTCTACAACCTACTCCTCATGTCAATGCACCTGAAAACTTTTTCTAGGGTTCCTCCATGGTAAAAAAAAAAAAAAGCTTGAGAAAGGTCATTCTAGGTGAAACACTAAAACAACCTCTGCAGGCACCAAACACGACCACGACATCTTCTTTACACATAATTAGCAGTTACTGTTTCTTTGCTGGACGTGACTGACAATCTGTATGGAGATGTCAAACGTGAAGAGGATGCAAAATGACATAAGGTGGTTCGTGAGCCTGAAGGGTTTGTCAAGAGGGAGCGGGGGACAGAATCTTATCGCAAAGACAGAAAGACTGCTAAGTGGCTGCAAGAAACATTTGGAGGTCGTGACCCCAGCCATAGGGCGTGGTAGTGACTACAGACTGACAGGACGCCACATTTCTGCAATTGCCACATTGGGTGTTTTCCAGTCTGTTGAATCCAGTAAATGTTAACCGCACATTCACATTTTCAGAAATACTATTTGTTTCAGTTTTTTCCCTGCAGAGGTTTTTTTGTGTTGTGTGCTCCAGGCATTGTCACATGAGCCTGAACAAAAAGGTTGCAGGAGATCAGCAGCGCTAAGGTGCAACAAAGAATAAAACGTATAAAAGAGGTAAAATTAGGTATTTAATAAAAAAATACCAATTGTTTATAAGTTCTCCCTTCCTTAGAGCCCCTCGCCTAACCACTGTATTTTTCAATTTTTTATTAATGACCCTTTTTTTTAAGTCTTTAGGCATGTAATGCAATGAATCCTCTTCCTTTCAGATCTTCTCTCAATGATGGGAGTTCCTTAATGATGCAGAAAGCAAGTGTGGGGTGACGTGATTAAGATCCAGATCCAAGTAGTTTTTACTATGTGCCCACCAGTAGCGGCTGGTGGATTTTCTTCTGGGGGGCAGAAAAAAAACACGCCCTGGGCGGGCAGTGTGGCACTACACTCCCCCCCAGAGGGCCGGTGGTGCTGTCTGCCGGTCGGTCCGGCACTTACCCCATCTAGGTGGCATGCTGCGGGCAGCAGCTCCAGTGTTCTCCAGCACAGCGGGTGGACTCCATCTAGGTGGCATGCTGTGGGCAGCGGCTCCAGTGTTGTCCAGCACAGTGGGTGGAACTCATCTAGGTGGCGGGGTGCAGGCAGTGGCTCCGGTCTCAGCTCCACCAGCGGCTTCCTCCAAGGCTTCTGCCGTGCGTCTCCACTCTCTTCCTCCTAGGCGCTAGGCATCCAATAAGATCGCCTGGCGTTTTGGCCCATCGGGAAACAGGTCCCACGACCTGCCTCCTGATTGACAGGGAGGAAATTTAATGTGAGAATAATGAATATTCATTCGCTATCGTCACACAACTGGGTGGCATTGGGGCACAGTGCTCTGTGCCCCAAGCCCACCCTTTTTTGAAACCTATTAGAGCCTCTGGCTAGAATCACGTGCTTCAAAAAAAAAAAATCACCGCCCCCATTGAAATCCATAGTTCGTCTCCTTGTATGGTGTTCAGGGGGCCGGACACATGGATGGGGGGGTGGCGCCCGTGCCCCCCTAATGGATGGGCCACCACTGGTGCCCACTCTATGCTTTGAGACTACCTGAGGCATCTCTTGGACTCAGCGTCGCCCGATTCAGGTTATCCACTCAACGACCGCCCTATAGCAGATCAAATGCTACAATGTGGCCGTTCTGTGAAGAATCAGGTATATATGTGATTCTGCACTTCCGGGTAGGGGGACCCACCGCTGTCACGCCGTTTCTGCTGTGATTAGCCCCAGCAGAAGCAGATCACTGGGTGCCAGCCAATAGATGTCCGCCGGCATCCATGGATCATTGAGAAGAGAGGCTGGACAGAGCTCATGTAAACAATGCAGAGCTCCATCCTGACAGTGGCGATGTGATGGATTTTCTTTCCCTGCAAAGCACATTTCTTAGGTTAAGGGTTAAATGTGTGCCTAACCAGTGTATTTATGTGCACACATAGTACACACATAGTACACAAAAACACTGGTTAGGCACACATTTAACCCTTTAATTGCCCTAGATGTTTAACCCCTTCCCAGGCAGTGGCATTAGTACAGTGACAGTGCATATTTTTAACGCAGTTCCTCTATAAGTCACTGCCTTTACTAGTATTTAAAAAAAATAAATTCCAGTATATATGCTATAGTTTGTAGACGCCAAAACTTTTGAGCAAACCAATCAATATACACTTATTGGGGTTTTTATTACCAAAAATATGTAGCAGAAAAGATATTGGCCTAAATGTATCTTTTTATTTTTTTTATTGGATGTTTTATAGCAGAAAGTAAAAAATATTGTTTTTTTTTTTTTTCAAAATTGTCGTTTTCTTTGTTTATAGCGCAAAAAATAAAAAGCCCAGTGGAGATCAAATACCACCAAAAGAAATCTCTATTTGTGGGAATAAAAGGACATACATTTGTCCTTTGGTTATAGCGTTGCATGACCGCGCAATTGTCAGTTAAAGTAATGCAGTGCATAATCGCAACAACAAAGAAATGGCCTGGTCATGAAGGGGGGTAAATCTTCCCGGAGGTCAAGTGGTCATGTAGGGGGGTAGATCTTCTGGAGGTCAAGTGGTTATATGTATGTGATTACTCAGCTATGACTATATTTATGCTAATGCTTTATATTATAAATATTCATGTATGTCTGTATACTTTGTAAATAATTGAGATCTATTCTCTAATTTAATAGGATCTCCTGAGGAAGCCAGTTAACAGTGAAATGCGTAGAGACCAGCGCCTAATGGTTTTCTGTAGTCTGGCCCAAATACAGGTATGATACTATACAATATGTACATTGAATATCATTTTATATGTATACCTATGGGCCATGGCTTAGCAGAATGAGCGCCTTTCTTATGGAGCCTTTTATATGCAATATGTAATTGCACTGAAATGTTCTTTTTATGGATATGTGTCTAAGGAATTTTTGTAAATGAATAAAATTATCTTTGAGTTTTACCTTCAGAGTATTCACTTTCTTTGGGTTAAGAATGGCGCCTTGAAAATGATCCTTTCCCTATGTTTGCTCTTCTCGTATGTCTATGACAATTGTGTCAAACGTGAATTGTGCTCCATGTTTTTCTTTTTTTTTTGTTTACAAAAGATTTTATTGGAAGGTAGGTACAAAAAACATTGTAAGCATACAATATCAAAAAAGTTAAGAGGCAAAAAGGTATAAATACAAAATGTTTGCAGGGTATGTAATGATGACAAAAAGTTGCAATGGTACTGACGTATAGGTGAGGAAGAAACCAGCCAGGGTATAATTATAGAGTAATATCCTTCTAAAATTGTTGAGGAAAAACATTACTTAATCATTTTATCCCAAATATCCCATTTCTCTTCAAAAGAGATCATGTCATCAATAAGGGTGAAGTGAATTCTTTCCATAAGTCTGATAGATGACATTCTGGATAAAACCTGGTTCCACGGAAGTGTGGGGGTACGCCAATTACACGCAATCATCCAGTGTATCAATGTAATAAGGGTATGAATTAGTCTAATACATGGTTTAGATAATTCTGGAATGTTTGAGAATAAAAGACATACATGGGGGGTAAGGGTGATCGGGTTATCTGTGATTTTGGCTATTGAGTTGGATAGGTGACACCAAATGGGTTTAAGCAGATCACATTCCCAGAATAGGTGGCTGAGGGTGCCCTGGAGGTTGCATCCCCTGAAACAGTTAGGGGAAGATAAAGGATAATATAAGTGAATTTTTGCAGGTGTCATGTACCATCTTGTAAGTAGTTTAAGGGGGGATTCTCTTAGCGAGGGGGAACGGGGTGATTTATTGAGGTTATTGAACATCCCAGTCCATTCTTTAACCACTTCAGCCCCGGAAGGATTTCCAGCTTTAGGACCGGAGCACTTTTTGCGATTCGGCGCTGCGTCGCTTTAACTGACAATTGCGCGGTCGTGCGACGTTG
>BLSH010432038.1:273516-288909 GCA_018402905.1 Glandirana rugosa
TTTGGTTACTACCTCGTGATAAGGAGGGTGACTATGGTTACTTCAGTGGGAGGAATAGTGCCCCATCATTGGTATCAGTGGGAGGAATAGTGTCCCATCATTGGCGTCAGTGGGAGGAATAGTGTCCCATCATTGGCGTCAGTGGGAGGAATAGTGCTCCATTATTGGTATTAATGGAAGGAATAGCGCTCTATCATTGGTTTGAGTTGGAGGAATAGTTCTTCATCATTGGTTTGAGTTGGAGGAATAGTGCTCCATCATTGGTTTGAGTTGGAGGAATAGCGCTCCATCATTGGTTTGAGTTGGAGGAATAGCGCTCCATCATTGATTTTAGTGGGAGGAATAGTGCTCCATCATTGGTTTTAGTGGGAGGAATAGTGCCCCATCATTGGTATCAGTGGGAGGAATAGTGCTCCATCATTGGTTTTAGTGGGAGGAATAGTGCCCCATCATTGGTATCAGTGGGAGGAATAGCGCTCCATCATTGGTTTGAGTTGGAGGAATAGTTTCTATCTCTGGTTTTAGTTGAAGGAATAGTTTCCCATCATTGGTTTGAGTTGGAGGAGTAGTGCCCCATCATTGGTATCAGTGGAAGGAATAGTGCCCCATCATTGGTGTCAGTGGAAGAAATAGTGCCCCATCATTGGAATTACTGGAAGGAATAGCGCTCCATCATTGGGATGAGTTGGAGGAATAGTTCCTATCATTGGTTTTAGTTGGAGGAATAGTGGCCCATCATTGGTTTTAGTGGGAGGAATAGTGCCCCATAATTGGTCGTGATTGGAGCAACAGTGCTCAGTCATTGGTTTTAGTGGGAGGGATAATTCCCCATAATTGGATTTAGTGGAAGGAGTATGTAGGCAGGTGCAGTCTACCTTCTCCACTGCAGGTGGCACTGCAGATGGAGAGGAAGTCAAGGTGAAGATGGTTCCCCTATGGTTTCCTAAGTCACTAGGGAAGCTATCCAGTTGGATGCTGTTAACTCATGTGACTGTGGCAGCCATCTTGGGTCAGACAAAGTCAATTTAAGACCCTGGTTCCCAGGCTTGGTGCGCATTTAGCGAGTGGTTGGTGTAGGGAGGGGTCACCCATTTGGTAGGGACAGCGATTAGAAGTAGGTAGCAGTTCTAGATGAATCAGGAAAGGATTCGGACACTCCATCCTTCCTGAAGGCCTCCCCATTTGGGTACGGACCGGCCAGGCCACATTCCCCCCCTCAAGACAGATGCTGTCAGCACACCTGAGACCTGCTCTGCTACACACCTCTGTGCTGTGAGTGTTCCCGGTGGGGTGCTTTCCCACCAGTTATGAATTATTGAATTCAACCATAATACAAGTTCTGTTCTCTGAAACTGGGCTACAATTGCACGCTGTGCCTCCCCACAAGTAGTATGCCATCTTTGGTTTTAGTGGCAGGAATAATACCCCATTGTTTTTATCAGTGGGAGTAATAGTAGGGAGGAATAGTGCCCCAAGAGCCAGATAAAGGCAAGCAAAGAGCTGCATCCACCCCAGGCCACCGGTTAGAGATCACTGCCTTATAATATTAATTGAACAGACACAGGAACTAAGTACTTGGTAACAAAGTTATAAGAAGTCTGTTATAGCTCTAAGCCACAGCTATAATTAATGTAAATGTAAAAGGTTTCTATTCGGATTGTGATTACATGTTTGGAGGCTGCAACACCATCAGCACCTCCAAACGTACCTCCTTTCCAAGCTCTCCTCCTTCTTGTTTCTAAATGGTACATTGTAATTGAGTAACACATCATTGTGTTGGTTAGGAATGCCATATGGTCTTAAGAGAGTGTACTAATTAATAATCTATATTTATTGCATGTGAAAGTCACACTCAGTTTATAGAACTCCTTTAAAGTTGTTGGTGGCAATACATATTTTAGGTAAAAGATAAGAACGCATTATAAATTGATGAGGTTATATATTATTAGGTTAGAGAAGGTTCCCCTAGGAAAGCGGGGGGCCATGGTCACTTTGAATAATCAAGCAGGAATGCCCAAAAAAAACTAAACGTCAATAAGGAGCAATCCACAATACAATATACAGTAAAACCTTGGCTTGCGAGCATAATTTGTTCCGGAAACGTGCTTGTAATCCAAAGCTCTTGTATATCAAAGCAAATTTCCCCATAAGAAATAATAGAAACTCAGATGATTCCTTCCACAACCATTTATTCATAAATCTTTCGGTTTATAGTCCATATAAAAAGATTATAGCAATGTGATCGGTTGTGTAACCATAAAATGTCCATCCACAAATGGCCGCCTCCATAAGGGGATTAGAAGCAAAATCCAGCAGGAGCTACAGAGTATAAAAGAGAAGAGAGGCGCCTCTAAGGCTACTTTCACACTGGGGCATTTTTTAGGTCCTTTTGGGCTAAAAATAGCACCCTTATAGTGCCTGAAGACCCCCCCCCCCCCATCCACCCCAATGTGAAAGCCTACAAGCAGCATCTTCGGGGCGGTGCGGTGAGTGGTGTTTACACACTGCCACTTTTAACCCCTTGTGGGGGGTTAAAAGCATTGCGCTCCTGCCTGCATAGTGGCTCCATAGCTCCGCTATAACAGCAGAAAAGCGCCGCTGAAACTAGAAGCGCTTTACCACTACCGCCCGCCCCAGTGTGAAGTGTAGCAATGTGGTTACATTTATTGAAGGTACAACATTTAGCAACTCACATGGTTGATGATTAAAAGCGGCAAATCTAAGTATTCAGGCATCCGGGGTAAAGCTGTCCACATAGACCGTCCTCCGCACCCCCTACTCTCACCGCTGTCAGTCTGCAATCAGGACCTGCGGCTACTGCCAGTCTGATCCCAGCTCCACCCAAGATACAAATGTCACAAAAGACATGCATTCTTTGAAAGATTCTGCAACCGTAATCAGACATCAGCAGCCCTGAAGAAGGGGGAGTCTTTGATCCCCCAAAACGCATTGGCTTGACTCCTTTGTATTCACTACAATCAAAATAAAATTTTACCAACTTTTTACCTGACTCTGGGTGCTCCTTTCACTCACCCCCTGATGCAATTGTGACCGGGAAGACTTCCCTGCAGTAGAGCGATCAGAAAGCGAGGCTTGAAGCGCTCATGGAATTGATAACGTTGGAGGATGGTCTATGTGGACATCTTTACCCTGGATGTCTGCATACTTAGATCTGCCTATTTTAATCATCAACCATGTGAGTTGCTAAGCGTTGTACCTTCATTAAATGTAACCATATTGCTACACTTAGAGGCGCCTCTCTTCTCTTTTATACTCAGCAGTGACGTGGCGCTACTCTTATATCAACACATCGCTTGTATAGCAAGTCAAAATTTGTTAAAAAATTTTGCTTATCTTGCAAAACGCTCTCAGACCAAGTTACTCTCAAACCAAGGTTTTACAGTATACTATTTTCTTGGATGGCTTTCAAAACCTGAGTTTTGTTAAAACACATACCGGTAAATTATCTAGGTTTGTTTTAGCAGTTCCAATGGGGTGTATATTTTGTTCTTAAGTCTGGGTTCACATATATGCAAATTGGATGTGTTTTTAACCGCATCCAATTTGCATAACACGTGAGGGTGACCGGCTTTCAATGGATCTGGTTCACACATGTCCGTGATGGCTGCGGTGCGGTTTTAAAAAGGGTCCTGTGAGTTTTTGGGTCTGGTTTAGGTGCGAGTTCAGGGAAAAATGTGCACCTGAACCGGTGAACAGAAACGCACCAGACCATGGACAGCAAACCGTAGCCGCAAATATGTGAACCCAGGCTTAAAGGGGTTGTAAAGGCTCAAGGTATTTCACCTTAATGAATTCTATGAAAAAAAAAAAACCTTTACAACCCCTTTAAGCTAAACTCTAGTCAGCAATGTAAAAATAATACATACTGTAGCTTCAAGACAATTTGAAGTTATTTGCAGTCTATCCTTGCCAAATTACAGCTGTCAAAATGACAGCTGGGATTTGTTCTGTGTGACAGAATTGGCTGCCGCTGCTCCTGGATAAAATGTCACTTGTAGATTGTTCCATCCCACTTCCATGTATTTATGTCTTGTATGGAACTGCAAGAGGTGATCATTTTTTCTGTAGCATGAAAACTTGACAATTTGTTTACTATGTAATTTGTTATCTTCCCCCTCCCTCCTGATTAATGCTAGTTAAGGCCCGTACACACGGTACGATTATCGCTCAACAACGGCTGTCCAACAGCCTGTTGGCCGATTATCCGACCGTTATTACTCGCAATTCGACAGCCGATTTCCAATTATCGTCCAACAGAAGTTGGCTGACAAGACTAGAAAACGTTTGTTGGCCAGCAAGGCGTTGGCCGGTTGTTGGCTCGTGTGTACAGAAGTTGGGCCAACAAAAAATTTGAAGCGCAAACACGCTCAGTATCCAGGAAGTGTTTGGTTGTGTAACTCTGCATCCGTAATTCCCAATTCACCTGAACTTCCTTACATCAATGGCCGATTACCATCAGTACGCTAGACACAACCGCCAAAAGCCAATTTGGACAAAAGTTGGACGTTGGGTTGGCCAACAATCGGCGCGTGTGTACGAGGCTTTAATCTATTCCTAGCTAGACTCTCCCCATTTTTTCCTTGTTCCCCCAGTCAATATTAGTTATTCACAGATAGAGGGCCCAGGAATGGAATTGTCTTCTTTACATTTCAAAAAACTGGAGAAACATCCTCTGTACTTCAATTAGCCTAAAGTGATTGCAAAGCCTTAAAGCGTTGAGAAAAAAACATTCCCCTCTGGGTGATCTCTGTACATTGCAAGGATTATAACAAACTTTGTTGCAGATTCCTCCCTTTTATTATTCTGAAGAAATCCCTCTTTGTCTGTCTGTGCCTCTGTACTGAGTGGGTCTAATGGGAGTGGTTACATAATTATCTGTCAGCTGTGCAGCTGCAGGGTACTAATGATGAAATCTGCTGGGCCTGCGTCCCTTTAGACGTGTTCCTATTGAAAGTATCTCTCCAACAATGACATTTTTGTTGCAGGGGATGCCAGAAATCTGACTTGTATCTTAGGCAGACTTATGGGAAAATTGGTGAGCCAATCACACAAACAGGAAATGATGTTTCTGGGGAATGGTCAGTACACCCTCTGTGTACAGGACAACTCCAGGAAGCCATATTGCATTGCATTCTCAGAAAATTACAGTGGCTGCAGGTTGAAAAGGAAAGGTAATTCTTAATAACATTCAAATACAATAGGGTTAGTGTCACAATTATATGCACTATGTTATTTTTTCTTTATTTTTGCTATTTTTTCCCCCACTAAAGTGGAGTTACCCTTTAAGGTTTTTTTCACCTTAATGCATTCTTTGCATTAGGGTAAGAAACCTTATGTGCTGCACCTCCCCCCCAGACCCCCCCAACCCTTCTTATCTGATCCTGATCCGATCCAGCGATGTGCACGAGCGCAGATACTTCAGCAGCTGTTGCTCTCCCCGTTGGACAGATTGATAGCAGGGGGAGCCATTGGCTCCCCCTGCTGTCAATCAAAAGCTGTAAAATGGAATATAAAGGAATAGCAGTGGTAAAAAAGCACTTTTGGGTTTAACCAATCATTAGTTTTGTACAATTCTCCTTTAAGGGTGCTGTGGCAGGGGTGTCCCATGCCTACATACTTTTGCTTAAAGGTGTCCCTCATTCCCATCTCAGAAAGTTGAGAGGTATACGAATTCACCTGTCTAACCTGTAACCAGTGACCCTTTTTTTGTTTTATGTGATTGACAGTGACAGGAACCAATGGCTCCCACTGCTGTTTCAGCCAATGAAGGGGCAGAGACCCGGGAGAGCCACTGCTCTCATACACATCGCTGGATCAACATGGGGCTTGGGTGAGTCTTAGGGGAGGCTGCTGCACACAGAAGGTTTTTTAACCTTCATGCATAGAATGTATAGAAGGCAAAACAACTTCAGCCTTTACAACCACTTTAATGCCTTCAAAATCCCACCCATTTATACTACAATTGAAAAAATTCCTTTAAAATTTCACAGCAGGTTTTGCCGGGTTCGTCTAGATCAGGGTTTCTCAACCATGGTTCAGTGGAACCCTAGGGTTCCTCCACAGCAGCCTTTCTCAATACTGAGGAACCCTTGAAATAATTCTCCGGTCTCGGGGAACCCCTGCTAAAAATGAAAAATCTACAACTCATGATACATTAGTGTGATGGTCAATGGGAAGAATGCTCCTTACACTTGTGGTCATTGGGAAGAATCACCCCCCTTACAGATAGCTAAAAAGATCAATGATGTCATTGGGAATTTACCTGAGAGGTAGAAATTGACCATTGCTCAAGGCACCCCTAGCAACCTCTGGAGGAACCCTAGGGCAACACAGAACCCTGGTTGAGAAACCCTGCTCCAGAGGTTGCTAGAGGTTCCTTGAGCAATGGTCAATTTCTACCTCTCAGATAAATTCCCAATGACATCATTGATATTTTTAGCTATCTGTAAAGGGGGTAATTCTTCCCAATGACCACAAGTTTAAGGAGCATTCTTCCCATTTTTAGCAGGGGTTCACCGAGACCGGAGAATTATTTCAAGGGTTCCTCGGTGTTGAAAAGATTGAGAAAGGCTGATCTAGATAAAGGAAGGCCGGTAGATGTGGTTTTCCTGGATTTTGCATTCGATACAGTTCCCCATAAACTGGGGTTCCGCGGAACCCTAGGGTTCCTCCAGAGGTTGCTAGGGGTTCCTTGAGCAATGGTCAATTTCTACCTCTCAGATAAATTCCTAATGACATCATTGATCTTTTTAGCTATCTGTAAGAAGGTAATTCTTTCCAATGACCACAAGTGTAAGGAGCATTCCTCCCATTGACCATCACACTAATGTATCATGAGTTGTAGATTTTTAATTTTTTACAGGGGTTCCCCGAGACCGGAGAATTATTTCAAGGGTTCCTCTGTGTTGAAAAGGTTGAGAAAGGCTGTTCTAGCTGAACTTTTTTTTTTTTCATTGGGTTGGTTTCCAGACACAGGAACAGATGGAAGAGGGCGGAGGACAATAGCCAAAACTAGAGGCCTTGGCCGCTTTCACAACACACCTTTTACTAGGACTAACAAAGCGTACTTACAGCTATGGCAAGTGGCGTCGGCGTAGCCCGTGTCGCCGCAGTCGCAGTGGAAGGCGCTCCAAGTCTGTGAGCACGCTCCTCCGTGTTCGCAGTAATTTGGCAGGCATCTGTTGGAAACAAAAAAATAAATAAAAAGTCTGGTTGGTGAGTGTCACCGGGAAGCAGCTGAGAGCGACGGAATGCAAAGAAAACGACTTTCCAAAACGAGAACGACAGTTAATTAGCTGTGGAGAGACTGAAAGAGATCTGAGCAAATCAATAATTTCAAATGCCGGATACTCTTGAAATTGATGAACCAGATACAGCAAATTACTAAACAAAAGTCAACCGCTCTCACAAAAGACGTTCGCCTCAGACTCAATTACAAACTGCGCTTTCTGTTTTTTTTTTTTTTTTTTTTGCAGTGGAATATCAAACTTAAGAGAGAGCACATTTGAGGTTTGAACTGATTTTTTTTTTTTTCTATGAATATCTGCATAACAAAAAAGGTTCTGTGAATAAATGCATTTTAATCATCCCGTGTTTATGAAACTTCAGAAGCTTAAAGACATCTGTACGCTCGGAATTCTGACCATTAATTAATCCGCAGTCTGCAACACACAGAGATGACAAATGCAATGCGATTATAAAACGTGTTACAATATGTATGAATCCAGGGAGATAATAATTGGAACATTGTAACCCGTTACTGTAGAACAATTGGATGTCAGAGAGAGGTCATCCAGAGACTTTATAGGCAAAGAGAAAAGTGCCAGCCTTCAGGCAAGAGAAGACTTAAAGTGGTTGTTAACCCACGAAGTAAAATTTACACCATCCTCTCTGTTTATTATTATAATCTGCTCCTGTGTCTGTGCCTTATAAAAAAAATACAGCTATAAACCTGCATTCAGAGCCAAAAGGCGCTCACGTGACCCGCCGGCTCTCTCCTCTTTCGGCCTGACAGCTGCAGTGGACGGGGGTGAGCATCCCCCGGTGACATCAGTCAGGAGGGGAGGAGGAGAGAGCCGCCCAGTCACGTGAGTGCCGATCGGCGCTCTGAAAACAGGTACATAGCAGCATTTCTTTTATGAGGCACAGCACAGTCATTTCAGCAGCAGAAGGGGAGGGGATGGGCATGGACATGGAGCTGAGAGGCAGGATGGAGGAGAGAGCGAGCGACAGAGGCACATAAACTGACCACGGTGTCAGGGTTCAGCAGCCATGATAAACTGTGGTCAGTTTATAGGAGGGAGGGAAGAACTTGACAGGATCAGCCAGGTATTTTAGGTGTTACAGGCGGCCAAATGACGCAGCACAAGCACTGTGCTGTATAACATGATTTAAAGAAACCGGATCATTTTTAAATAAAGGGAATAATGGCAATTAGGTAGATAGAGATTAATAGATCAAAAGAAAGAGAACAAGAAAGAGAGAAGGAAAGAGGGAAAAGGAGAGAGAGAAAATGATAGAGAGAAAGAGAAAGAGAGAGAGAGAGAGAAATAGAGAGAGAGAAAGAGAGAGAGGTCATCCAGAGACTTTATAGGCAATGAGAAAAGTGCCAGCCTTCAGGCAAAAGAAGACTTAAAGTGGTTGTTAAAGCGGTAGTAAACCCGCAAAGCTATTTTTACATACAGGTAAGCCTATAATAAGGCTTACCTGTAGGTAAAAAGAATATCCCCTAAACCTGCATGGTTTAGGAGATATTCGCCCTGCATGCAGCCGCTGACATTAACGGCGCATGCGCTCTGACGATCCGGCCACGGGAGTGACGCCAAGCGGCTCCGGCCACTCACAGCGCCGGAGCCGTGTACCCGAAAGACAGAAGAGGACCAACATGTCAGCGTCCTTAGCGCTGACCGACTCGGGCATCGGGGGCCTCGTTCTAAGGTAAGTATTTCATAATATGTTAGTATGCGATGCATACTAACATATTATGCTATTGTCTTGCAGGATTTTTTTTTATTTTTTTTAGCAGCGGGTTTACTACCGCATTAACCCACTAAGTACAGGGTGGGCCATTTATATGGATACACCTTAATAAAATGGGAATGGTTGGTGATATTAACTTCCTGTTTGTGTCACGTTAGTAGGGAAACTTTTCAAGATGGGTGGTGACCATGGTGGCCATTTTGAAGTCGGCCATTTTGAATCCAACTTTTGTTTTTTCAATAGGAAGAGGGTCATGTGACACATCAAACTTATTGGGAATTTCACAAGAAAAACAATGGTGTGCTTGGTTTTAACGTAACTTTATTCTTTCAGTTATTTACAAGTATCTGACCACTTATAAAATGTGTTCAATGTGCTGCCCATTGTGTTGGATTGTCAATGCAACCCTCTTCCCCCACTCTTCACACACTGATAGCAACACCGCAGGAGAAATGCTAGCACAGACTTCCAGTATCCGTAGTTTCAGGTGCTGCACATGTGCCACAAACAGGAAGTTAATATCACCAACCATTCCGATTTTTATTAAGGTGTATCCATATAAATGGCCCACCCTGTAAAATTTACACCATATTCTCTGTTTATTATTATAATCTGCTCCTGTGTCTGTGCCTTATAAAAAAATGCAGCTATATACCTGCATTCAGAGCGCCAATCAGCACTCACGTGACCCGCCGGCTCTCTCCTCTTTCGGCCTGACAGCTGCAGAGGATGGGGCTGAAGATCCCCCGCTGACATCAGTCGAGAGGGGAGGAGGAGAGAGACGCCCGGTCTGGTGAGCGCCGATCAGCTCTCTGAAAACAGGTCATTTCCGCAGCAGAAGGGGAGGGGGCATGCATGGACATGGAGCTGACAGGCAGGATGGAGGAGAGAGCAAATGACGGAGGCTTGTAAACTGACCACGGTGTCAGGGTTCAGCAGCCATGATAAAGCGTGGTCAGTTTACAGGGGGGGGAGGCAGAACTTGGCAGGATCAGCCAGGTATTTCAGGTGTTACAGGCGGCCAAAAGACACAGCAAAAGCACTGTGCTGTATTACATGCTTTAAAGAAACCGGATCATTTTTAACGAAATAAAGGAATTAATGGCAATTAGGTAGATAGAGATAAATAGATCAAAAGAAAGAGAGAGAGAACAAGAGAGAAGAAAAGAGAGAAAAGGAAAGAGAGAGAGAGAGAGAGAGAATGAAAGAGAGAGAGAGAAAGAGAGAGAGAGGAGGAGGAGGAGATGGAGGGGAGCACAGAGGAAAGGACAGAGGAGAGAGCCAATGATGGAGGCACATAAACTGACCACGGTGTCAGGTCTCAGCAGCCAAGATAAAGCGTGGTCAGTTTACAGAGGGGAGGGCAGAACTTGGCAGGATCAGCCAGGTATTACAGACGGCCAAATGACACAGCACAATCACTGTGCTGTATAACATGATTTAAAGAAACTGGAAGAAAGAAAGAGAGAGAAAAAGAAATAGAGAGAGAGAGAGAGAGAGACAGACAGAGAGAGAGAAAGAGAGAGAGAAAGAGAGAGAGAGAGAAAGAAGCCTGGGTTCACACTTTTGCAGGTGGTTGCCGCTGTGGGTCCACACCTGTTCCTGCAGCTGCATCCTAATGACACCTCTATACACTGGAGAATGCAGTGCACTGGGAACTGTATTGCACTTGCGGCTTGTGTGTGGGCCGCATTTTTTTAAAAAAAATGTGCAAGGACCTTTTCCATGCATTTTCTGGAGGGATGGATAGATTACATAGATATAGATAGATAGATACTGAATGGCAATTAGGTGTATAAGGAATAGTAACGAGAAACAACATTAGATGCAATATAAAAGACAAGAAGAGCAAAATATACAATAGAGATAGATACAGTAGATAGATAGATAGATAGATAGATAGATAGATAGATAGATAGATAGATAGATAGATAGATAGATAGATAGATAGATAGATAACGATAGATAGATGAAAGGCAAGTATGTGATGAATGGTGAAAGTTTAGCTAAAAGTAGGATGTGGACTCCTTTCTAAATGACAATGAGTTCTGGTATTTCCCACCCCATGAAGAATTGAAAGGTTACCGTTAATGTTAAATCATACAAAGACATTTAGACAATTGTGCTCTTCCAGTCTTGTGGTACCTTTTTGGGGAAAGTCGTTTTTTTCTGGCCCAGCATAAGCCAGCTCAAGTGGTCTGCACACAACCCTGACTTCCTATTGATGAATAAGATATTAGTAGTTGGCCACATTTAACTTGATCTATAATGTTGAAGATGTTTTGCTGCTTCTCCAAGCAGCTGAATTGTCAGAAACATGTATTACCACACAGGTAACTGGGTCAACAATCACCATGTAATGTGTCAAGGCAGATGCTGATTGTCAAAGAACATGATGGGAGGTGTGAAAGTTTGTGAAACTACCATGTTTTAATTACACAATCCAAAGAAGTATGAAAGAGGTCATCTACCTCAAAATGGAGCAACCACCCCTAAATAGGCGTTTAGACCTTAAATACCATGTGTCATGACATAGATGTTGGTTTTAACACCATTATTTATTATTCACTCGTTAGAACTGAGTGTCATGGCTGGGCTCCTGCTATTTAGAAGCAATTATTTTCTTTCAGTGAACAGAAGCTGCTCAGCTGTCGGTTAATTACCAGCCACTCGTTCCGACAGTGGCTCATCTGGTTACCATTACCTGCCTCATTAGTCAGGCCTACAGCCAGCCCCTTTTTGATTATTTCCTCCTTGCGTGGTCAAGAGTGGCAAGAAACTCAAAAATCTCCCTGCATCAAGCTACCCAATGTTCTCCCACTATGCAGTCAGCCAGGGTCAAAAGCCCAAGGAGCCCATTCACGTTTCTATATGTAGCACACCGATTCGAAGAAAAGGGTAACACTGCAAAGACATCAAAAAATTCTGACAAGTTAATTGATGAACAACACACCTTCCCTCCTCGGTCCAACCTTAGAGGGAAAGGCCTAGGGTGAATGAACGCAGTGCATGCTGTCCATCAATGAACTTGTCTGACTTTTGTGACTTCATTGGAGTGTGACACTCATCTTTGTAGTGACATCTTCAACCATACAAAACGACAGAAGGATATTCCTGGCACTCTTTAGGACTGAAGAAGACATTTGATTGAGTAACGAGACATCTTTAACTGTTAGAAGAAACTCAAGAACCTTCCTACATTAAGCTACTCGATTGGTCTCCCATGATGCAATCAGCCAGGTTTGCACCTGACCCAAAGAGCCGATTCACGTCTCTGTATGAGACACGCCAATACAAAGAAAAGGGTCACACTGCAAAGACGTAAAAAAAAAAACCGACAAGTTTATTGATGAGCAACACACACCTTCCATCCTAGGTCCAACCTTACAGGGGCAGACCTAGGGTGAATAGATGAGGTGTGCGCTATCTATTAATGAACTTTTAAGACTGCTGCACCCGGCCCAAGGGGCCCATTCATGTCTCTGTATGGGACACGCCAAAACGAAGAAAAGGGTCACACTCCAATGACATCAGAAAAGTCTGAGGAGTTTATTGATGGATAAAACATACCACATCCTTCCATTCTAGGTCCAAGATGGGCAGACCTATGGTGATGGGATGCAGTGCATGCTGTCCATCAATTAACTTTTCAGACTTCTGCACCTGGCCCAAGGAGCCCATTCACATCTCTGTATGGGACACACCAAAACGAAGAAAAGGGTCACACTCCAATGACGTCAGAAAAGTTTGAGGAGTTTATTGATGGATAAAACACACCACATCCTTCCATTCTAGGTCCAAGATGGGCAGACCTATGGTGACTGGACACAGTGCATGCTGTCCATCAATGAACTTTTCAGACTTCTTCACCTGGCCCAAGGAGCCCATTCACATCTCTGTATGGGACACACCAAAACAATGAAAAGGGTCACACTCCAATGACGTCAAAAAAGTTTGAGAAGCTTATTGATGGAAAGCACACCACATCCTTCCATCCTAGGTCCAAGAGTGGCAGACCTATGGTGACCGGTCTTTCTTCAGCATTACAAAACTCATCCAGTTAAATGTGACTACCAATGCCGAATTAAGCTTTGTTGCTTCCTATGAAGCATCCATTTGAATGACAGGTCCACTTTAATGAAATATGGCTTCCTCCCCAAAAAAATAAATGTCCTAGAGATCACCATCTTTGGTGCCATATTTCAAATTGAGGTTCCTCCAAAGTTTAAAACTGCCAACGTCGAATGTGGACTTTCCAACCACAGACTTCCTACACGATTTTCAAATCAATCAGTCTGTGATGATTTTAATGATATTAGAACAACGCTGTGGTTTTTAATAACCAGATAAAATGGGCATGAAGGTATAAAATAACGTACAGTAATGGCCGATCATCAATTCCTAGAATGAATATTACAAAGCTAATTGCTGAAGACTTCCACTACTTATTGTTTATACATAAAACCAATTAATTAGTCCTTGGACAGATGCTTGGCTTTTGTGGATTTTTTTTTTTTTTTCGTTTTAATGATGTACAATCATCAATTCTGGAGAGTTTTTTTTTTTCTTCAGGTTTTGGTCACAAATTGTTTTTTTTTTTTGTTTTTGTTTTGGTGAAAGCGATACTGCAAATCTCTAAAGTATAAGTATCATGGGCTGAAAAGTACCACCTATCCAAAATAATATAAAACCACAACAATTTATCTATATCTATCTATCTATCTATCTATCTATCTATCTATCTATCTATCTATCTATCTATCTATCTATCTATCTATCTGCGCACTGCAGCTCAAACAAGCTGCTTCTACCGGCATTTGAACTCATTTTTTCTCTATAGGTGTTTTCAGTTTAGTGGGAGGGGAGTTTAGGCACAGACAAAAAAAAAAAAAACCCCTCTGAAGTCGCATTCTGAAAAATAGTTTGAGCTCAAAAAACGGACTTTATGAGTGTTCAGCGTTTTTCATTTACAGTGGTCAGAAACCACTTTATTTTCATTGGATACATTCCATATACACTATATTACCAAAAGTATTAGGCTTGTGCAATTCGTTTCGTTACAAATTTCATTTTTACCGAATTTTGCAAAATTCGGCAATTCGGACGAATTCAGAATTTCTCATTTCTGAATTTTCAGTTTTCTACTCGAAAATTCTGAAATTTGCGGTAATTCGGCAATTGCGGCAATTTGGAAATGCACGGTAATTCGCCAATTGCGGAAATCTGGCAATCGGAACAGCCGAAAATCCGAAATTCAAAAATTCGGAAATCCAAAAATTCTAAAATAATAAAGAACGTTTGAAATAATAACCAACTAATAAATAACTAACTATTAAATTATAGGTATTGGAATTTCCTTAAAAATAATGTTGTCAGTGATAAATTTCATATTTAAGTTCACTAACAGCCAAATTTTCAAGGAAATTCCAATACCTATAATTTAATAGTTATTTATTATTGTTTCAAAGTTCTTTCTTATTTCAGGATTTCCTATTTTCGAAAACAAGAAAGAACATTTGAAATAATAGCTAGCTAATAAATACGTGTTAAATTATAGGTATTGAAATTTCCTTGTGATAAATTCCGTATTTAAGTTCACTAGCAGCCAAATTTGAAAGGAAAGTTCAATACCTATAATTTAATAGTTATTTATTATTATTTCAAAGTTCTTTCTTATTTCCGAATTTCCTAATTTCGAAAACAAGAAAGAACATTTGAAATAATAGCTAACTAATAAATACGTATTAAATTATAGGTATTGGAATTTCCTTGAAAATATGCCTGTTAGTGATAAATTCTGTATTTAAGTTCACTAATAGAGTTGAGCGAACACCTGGAAGTTCGGGTTCTGCTGGTCCGTCCGAACTTCGGGACAAAGTCCGGGTCCGGGTCCGGACGGAACCCGAACGATCGCACGGACAACGAACCCCATTGAAATCAATGGGGACCCGAACTTTTAGGCACAAAAAGTCCTGGAAAGCCCCAGAGGGCTGCAAAAGGAAGTAAAATGGGGGTAAGGGTAGGGCAAGTGCCCTACAAAAAAATGGGGACAGGGAAATAACTGTAAATATTTTTAAAAAAATAAAAACATAAAAAAAGCAAAAATGGAGGTGAATGTGGATCATCTTCAAACTGTGTCTGAAAAGTATTAATTAATGGTAGAAGCCATATAACTGTTCTAAAATCATCTTCAAACTAGGGCAAGTGCCCTACAAATAAATGGGGATAGGGAAAATAAATTAAAATCAAGTAAAATAACGGGAAGGGGGGTGGATGTGGAGTAGGAGCCTAGAGGTTGACTAGGCCGTGACCGTGGCAGTGTAGGTGGAAGTGGCGGTGGTAGAGGAGTAGGAGGAGGTAGCCAACATGTTTTTTTTTGTATTGAGGCCTATT
>BLSH010432038.1:302264-322567 GCA_018402905.1 Glandirana rugosa
GGAAAGAGGCTCTGCGGTGAATGACGCTGTAGTATCTCGGCCCCGATAATACAACATAATACAACATCACGAGATGATGAGACCGGTTCCACAAATAACATCGAGCAGTCGCCTCTCGTTTGAACATAAAATAAACAATGAAAATTTATTAGAAATGTTTATGCTCAGTGTGAATTTCAACTTGATTTCCGTTTTGAAAAACGTATCTTACCTCTTACTAATCTTGGAGGGTGAAGGACAATACCGATACCCTGTCCTTCACTTCCCTTTATAGTGGTTACCCTGTGTCTTGGAGGGAGGGGATAGAGGAGGGGAGAGAATGGGGGAAGAGGGAGGGAGGTAAGGGAGAGAGAGAGGGGTAATGCCTGTGAGTTTTGGGGGGGGGGGTTGCCATCTGTGTCCCATTGGTGATATTTCCCTTCACTTCCTGTCCCATAGCCATAACAGGAAGTGGGAGGTTCTAATCATTCTCCATTCTATGCAAAAAGTTTTGCCTTTAGTTCAACTTTAAGTGTGACTCGTATTTGTAAAGATTATTTAAAAGTAACAAATAAAATACAAGTTTGCTCTCCGCTGACGAGCTACAATAAACACCTTGGCCAGAGTAGTAGAGCACTACAACATAATACAACATAATAGCCCCGGCTCTATGATGTCGCAGTAAGTGGCGTCTCGGAGAAAGGCGTGCTATTTGGAAACTCTTTGCTCCCCGGCGAGGGATTTGAAATCTCTTTAAAACACAAAATAAAAAAACAAGGCATGAGGTGTAATTAAGTTTAATCTGCGGTTTCCTGTGCACTCGCTCCTCTGATAAAGTCCGGAGCACACTGTGGATCTGAAATTGAATATCACTGCACTGGCAACAAATCCCTTAACTGGGAGAATTTATTGTGTTTTTGGCTAAAATACCCGAGACGCCGTCTTTGTGCTGAGTCCGGACCAATCGGAGGGTTAGTTCAGGAGGCTCCGCGTATTTATCAGCTCGAGCCAGACGTCACGCTAATGCGCGGAGTGATATTTCCGCTACCGGCCCGAGCAACGAGAAGCAGCAAACAGGGGTTTTATTTAACATTCTGAGCGCACGTCCTTATGATTCTGTAGATCAGGAATCTGGGAAATGTGCAATGAAGGTAAAGCCGTATTCATAGATATTGCGCTAGAAAGTAGAGTGGAAGGCTAGCAGGTTCAATGTGTTTTTTTAAAGCGGTATTAAACCCAAAGGCAAACATTGATTGTATTGCAGCTTACCAATTCTTAGATGTGATGGCGGCATTTTCGTATATACCCTTGGTGACCAGACGGGCACCCATACGCCGCTTGACTTCGGGTGGTTTTACCAGGATGAACATTTTTTTAGAGCCGGTGGTCAGCTGTCTTGTAAAAGCAATCCTAGGGGATAACTAGCCACTGGATTGCTTTTACAAGCAGTGGGAGGGGGTGTTATCTCCCCCTCCCACTGTCTTCCATGCTATCTCGGATTCTCTGTCCCCCCCGGAGACCTGAGCGACCAGCCAACATGTCCTCCAGCTCTTCAGAAAGCCAAAGTCGGGATCAGCTTTGATCCGCTCTCCACTATGGTAACCCGGAAGCGATGACCTGACTTCACTTCCAGTTTACCAAGATGCCAACAGCGCCATTTTAAAAAAATCAAAAGCATTCAAAAACACAGATCTTGGTGTTTTGAAGTTCCACCCAGAATTTTTTTTTTTGCATCATTCAAGTTCTTTGCCTATGTAGACTTACCTTTGAAGGAAAAAAAAATCTATAGTCGCTTGTTACTTGGTGGTCTCTGTAATCTGCCCCTATTAGGTCCTAGGCTCTTCTCCTCACGTCCTGCTTCCCCTGGCCTCCTGGGAGATGTGGCTCATCATTTCCCAGGAGTCAGTGGGCTTCCCTGTACAGCACTGTGTTATTTCCAGACAGGAAATGACACGATTTAAGGCGGACCGAGATCACCCACCATGCACTTCTTTCAGGAAGAGATGCCAGGAGACCCAGGATGGGCTTCAGATGCCCTCACCTAAAATGGAAAAGTCCAGCAGTGAGAGAAACGAAATTGTGAGTAAAAAATACATGGAATTACTAGGCGGTTTGAAAGTAAGGAAACAAAAGGTTACATCTATTTAGTATTAAAAGAGTGGATGCCAAAAAAAAAAATATGGGTGGAACTCCACTTTAAGGGCAGAGGAGGGATTTGGGGTTTATAGACCCCAGATCTCTCCATAAAGAGGACCTGTCATTGCCTATTACTGTCACAAGGATGTTTACATTCATTATAGACCCCAGATCTCTCCATAAAGAGGACCTGTCATTCCCTATTACTGTCACAAGGATGTTTACATTCATTATAGACCCCAGATCTCTCCATAAAGAGGACCTGTCATTGCCTATTACTGTCACAAGGATGTTTACATTCATTATAGACCCCAGATCTCTCCATAAAGAGGACCTGTCACTGACTATTACTGTCACATGGGATGTTTACATTCATTATAGACCCCAGATCTCTCCATAAAGAGGACCTGTCATTGCCTATTACTGTCACATGGGATGTTTACATTCATTATAGACCCCAGATCCCTCCATAAAGAGGACCTGTCACAGGCCTATTACTGTCACAAGGATGTTTACATTCATTATAGCCCCCAGATATCTCCATAAAGAGGACCTGTCACTGCCTATTACTGTCACAAGGATGTTTACATTCATTATAGACCCCAGATCTCTCCATAAACAGGACCTGTCACTGCCTATTACTGTCACAAGGATGTTTACATTCATTATAGACCCCAGATCTCTCCATAAAGAGGACCTGTCACTGCATATTACTGTCACAAGGATGTTTACATTCATTATAGTCCCCAGATCTCTCCATAAAGAGGACCTGTCATTGCCTATTACTGTCACAAGGATGTTTACATTCATTATAGACCCCAGATCTCTCCATAAAGAGGACCTGTCATTGCCTATTACTGTCACAAGGATGTTTACAGTCATTATAGACCCCAGATCTCTCCATAAAGAGGACCTGTCATTGTCTATTACTGTCACATGGGATGTTTACATTCATTATAGACCCCAGATCTCTCCATAAAGAGTACCTGTCATTGCCTATTACTGTCACAAGGATGTTTACAGTCATTATAGACCCCAGATCTCTCCATAAAGAGGACCTGTCATTGCCTATTACTGTCACATGGGATGTTTACATTCATTATAGACCCCAGATCTCTCCATAAAGAGGACCTGTCACTGCCTATTACTGTCACAAGGATGTTTACATTCCTTGTGACAGCAAAAAAGGTAATAAAAGAAATGTACAAATTAAAAAAAAAAGAATAAATAAAATAATTTAAAAAAAAAAAGTGCCCCTGTGCTCGCACGGGAAAGCGAATGTGCGCGTCGGTTCCTCGTGCACGCGATGGTCCCACACATGTGAAGTATCACTGCGAATGTCAGATCATGGGCAGTAATTCCAGCACCAGACCTCCTCTGTAAATGTGAAGTGGTAACCTGTAAAGGCTTTCACAGCATCACCTATGGATAGTAGAATTTAAGTTACTTGTGCGCAATTTTAAAGCGTGACATGTTTGGTATCTATTTACTCGGTGTTACATCATCTTTTATATTTTACAAAAAAACTGGGTTATATATTGCGTTTTGTTCTTTTCTGTTTACATGTAAAAATCTGTATTTAAAAAAAAAAAAAATTACTTAGAACCCCCACACATAAATAAATGAATAAATACGCGTTGCAATGGATTTTGATGCGTTTCCACTAATTTAATGGAAAATGTATCAGGGGATAAAAAAGGTCCAGGTGTGACTGAGCTCTTAAAGTTCCTTTGGCGACCTAAAAAATTTAGGATTAATGGAAAAGCGTTAAGCCGCGTGCTGACCCCATGTTGTTAGCTGCCTTCGTTTTATTGTAACCAAACGATGTGTTATAAAAACTAAACTGTGTTTTAGATTTAGTGGCCCATTAAAGTATTTGTGAAACCACGCAGGTTTTTTACAGAAACAGCCTGTAGTATGGCAGGCAGATATCTACAATAAACATACCTAAAAAAAAGTCTAACTACCTTTATAAAGCAATTGTACTGTAAATGTGTTTTTTTTAGATTGCAAACAGCCCCAATTCTCTTCTTTTGGGGTCCCCTGCCAGCACTCCTAGCTCCTCCCCCCTCTGAGTGCTCCTATAGCAAGCTGTTTGCTATGGGGGCACTCTAGCGGGGCTCGATCCTGAGCCATGCTGTGTGTCCCCACCCCCACACCCCACCTCTCTCCTTGCAGGCTGTGATTGACAGCAGCAAGAGCCAATGGCTGCCTCTATGTCCAAGGAGAAGAGAAAAAGGAGATAACAGCTGCTCACGGTCACAGCGCTGGATCGAGATCAGTTTCAGGTAAGTATTGGGGGAGATGGGGGTAGCTGAACACAGAAGGTATTTTACCTTCATGCAAAGAATGCAATAAGGTGAAGAACCTTCTGCCTTTACAACCACTTTAAACAGGTAGTAAACTGCATTTTTTCAACCCTGTAAGACAATGGAAAAATGTGCTAGTATGCATCATATACTAGCACATTATGTAATGCTTACCTTAGAATGAAGCTCTCCAGTGGCACACTGTCACCACTGAAGACGCTTCCATTTTCAACAGGTCTTCCTTCCGAGCTTTGTGTTCTCCAACAGTCTGATTGGCCGCGCCACGATGATGTCACTCCTGCTCATGTGCGCGGGAGTCACGGACCGTGGCATGGAGCTCTGAAGGGACGGCACTGGTATACCGTCCCTTCAGAGCGCACGCGCCGGTGATGTCGCCGGCTGCATGCCGTGTGAATACCTCCTAAACAGTGGAGGTTCAAGTAAAAAAAAAGGGTTTACTTCCACTTCCACATCAGTGGTCACATGATCACAATACCACTATGGTGCCCATCTAATCTGTGGTTGAAGCCACAGAGCATTGCCACTGCAACAAACACAGCTGCTGCTTAAGGACCAATCAGGAGAGTGTTGGCATGGCATCCTGTAGTCCCAAAAAGCTGGCCATAGATGGATCAAAATTCAGACGGTTCAGCAAGGACTGGGCAAATTTTGATATACACAGTATCTCACAAAAGTAAGTACACCCCTCACATTTTTGTAAATATTTTATTCTATTTTTTCCATGTGACAACACTGAAGAAATGACACTTTGCTACAATGTAAAGTAGTGAGTGTACAGCTTGTATAACTGTAAATTTGCTGTCCCCTCAAAATAACTCAACACACAGCCATTAATGTCTAAACCGCTGGCAACAAAAGTGAGTACACCCATTAGTGAAAATGTCCAAATTGGACCCAAAGTGTCAATATTTTGTGTGACCACCATTATTTTCCAGCACTGCCTTAATAACTTCAGCCCCAGCGCCGTAAATAGGCGGTGGTCGGGGTTGAACGGCTCTCCCGGGACATAGCCTGCACCTGCAGGCTATATCCCGGTATCATTTTTTAGAACAAGCGGTCGGCTATCCAGGGGTGACGACCGATCCGCTCTTCTCCGGCCTCCCGTCCCACCGGGAGACCGGAGCGACGATCCGGCGTGTCCGCCTGCTGGAAGGAGACCTGATCAAAGCCGTAATCGGCTCAGATCGGGTCTCCTTCTGCAAATTCCGGAAGCGACGTCACAACGTCACTTCCGGTTTACACGGCGGCTAACGGCGCCAAATTTAAAAAAACAACAGTATTCAGAATCGCCGTTTTTGGCGATCTGAATACTGTGAAGTGCAAAGGAGGGATGGGTGGTCTTTTAGACCCCCCGGCCCTCCAAAAAGAGTACCTGTCACCATATATTACTATCACAAGGGATGTTTACATTCCTTGTGATAGCAATAAAAGTGATCAGATTTTTTTTTTTTTAAAGGAACAGTGCTAAAAATAAATAAATAAATAAAATAAAAAAAAAGATTTAAATCGCCACCGTCCCCGCGAGCTCGCGCAGCAAAGAAAATGCATACGTAAGTCGCACCCGCATGTGAAAACGGTGTTCAAACTACACATGTGAGGTATCGAGTGTGAGCAATAATTCTAGCAAAAGACCTCCTCTGTAACTCTAACCTGGTAACCGTTAAAAATTTTTAAAGCGTCGCCTATGGAACTTTTTAAATACCGGACTTTGTCGCCATTCCGCAAGTGCGCGCAATTTTCAACCGTGTCATGTATGGTATCTGTTTACTCGGCGTAACATCCTCTTTCACAATATGGAAAAAAATTGGGCTAACTTAACTGTTGTCTTATTTTTTAACTCAAAAAAGTAAAATTGTTCCAAAAAAATTGCGCTTGAAAGACCGCTGCGCAAATACCGTGTGACAAAAAGTATTGAAACAATCGCCATTTTATTCTCTAGGGTGTTTGAAAAAAAATATATATAATGTTTGGGGGTTCTAAGTAATTCTCTAGCAAAAAAAAATGTTTTTAGCTTGTGACCACCAAATGTAAAAAAGTGGCCCAGTTGGTAAGTGGTTTAACCCTCTTGGGCATGGAGTTCACCAGAGCTTCACAGGTTGCCACTGGAGTCCTCTTCCCCTCCTCCATGACCACATCACAGAGCTGGTGGATGTTAGAGACCTTGCTCTCCTCCATCTTCCATTTGAGGATGTCCCACAGATGCTCAATAGGGTTTAGGTCTGGAGCCATGCTTGGCCAGTCCATCACCTTTACCCTCAACTTCTTTAGCAAGGCAGTGGTCGTCTTGGAGATGTATTTGGGGTCATTATCATGTTGGAATACTGCCCTGGGCCCAGTCTCTGAAGGGAGGGGATCATGTTCTGCTTCAGTATGTCACACTACATGTTAGTATTCATGGTTCCCTCAATGAACTGTAGCTCCCCAGTGCCGGCAGCACTCATGCAGCCCCAGACCATAACACTCCCACCACCATGCTTGACTGTAGGCAAGACACACTTGTCTTTGTGCTCCTCACCTGGTTGCCGCCACTCATGCTTGACACCATTTGAACCAAATAAGTTTATCTTGGCCTCATCAGGCCACAGGATATGGTTCCAGTAATCCATGTCCTTAGTTTGTTTATCTTCAGCAAACTGTTTGCGGGCTTTCTTGTGCATCATCTTTAGAAGAGGTTTCCTTCTGGGACGACAGCCATGCAGACCAATTTGATGCAGTGTACGGCGTATGGTCTGAGCACTGACAGGCTGACCCCCCACCCCTTCAACCTCTGCAGCAATGCTAGCAGCACTCATACGTCTATTTCCCAAAGACAACCTCTGGATATTACGCTGAGCATGTGCACTCAACTTCTTTGGTTGACCATGGCGAGGCGCTGTTCTGAGTGGAACCTTTCCTGTTAAACTGCTGTATGGTCTTGGCCACCGTGCTGCAGCTCATTTTCAGGGTCTTGGCAATCTTCTTATAGCCTAGGCCATCTTTATGTAGAGCACCAATTCTTTTTTTCAGATCCTGAGAGAGTTCTTTGCCATGTCATGCCGTGCTATGTTGAACTTTCAGTGACCAGTATGAGAGGGTGAGACACCAAATTTAACACACCTGCCCCCCATTCACACCTGAGACCCTCTAACACTAATGAGTCACATGACACCAGGGAGGGAAAATGGCTAATTGGGCCCAATTTGGACATTTTCACTTAGGGGTGTACTCACTTTTGTTGCCAGCAGTTTGGACATTAATGGCTATGTGTTGAGTTATTTTGAGGGGACAACAAATTTACACTGTTATACAAGCTGTACACTCACTACTTTACATTGTAGCAAAGTGTCATTTCCTCAGTGTTGTCACATGAAAAGATAGAATAAAATATTTACAAAAATGTGAGGGGAGTACTCACTTTCGTGAGATACTGTATATATATATATATACATATGATATGATATGATATATTTATATATATATATATATATATATATATATATATATATATACTATATTACCAAAGGTATCGGGACACACACATGAACTTTAATGCCATCCCAGTCTTAGTCTGTAGGGTTCAATATTGAGTTGGCCCACCCTTTGCAGCTATAACAGCTTCACCTCTTCTGGGAAGGCTGTCCACAAGGTGATGTTGGACAAGAAGGACTGGCTCGCAGTCTCCGCTCTAATTCATCCTAATGATGTTCTATCAGATTGATGTCAGGACCTGTCAAGTTCCTCCACCCCAAACTCGCTCATCCATGTCTTTATGGACCTTGCCTTGTGCAGTGGTGGGCAGTCATGTTGGAACAGGAAGGGGCCATCCCCAAACTCTTCCCACAATGTTGGGAGCATGAAATTATCCAAAATGTCTTGGTATGCTGACGCCTTAAGAGTTCCCTTCACTGGAACTAAGGGGCCAAACCCAGCCCTTGAAAAACAACCCCACACCATAATCCCCCCTCCACCAAATGATTGGACCAGTGCACAAGGCAAGGTGTGTGTGTGGGGGTAATTTGAATGCAAGTTTGAGGTTCAAGAACCAAACATACTTTATCATCATACCTACGGTACATGAATTATGATGCCACCAATGGCCATTTTGGTATTACACACACAGGCTATAATAAAAAAATAGCAAACAGTTCTGCCATTGAAGTTAAATACTGTCATAGGAAAAGCAAATTCTATTTCATTCCTTCTCTTATTTTCCCATTGAACAAAAGAAAAAAACATTTTTTTTCTCTATCCCCTAATTCACATAAATTGTCCAATCAGAAGCCTATTCAGAATTGTGGCATACATTCACAAAATAAGTAATTAAGTCCCATTCATAGACTTGTTCCAAATCGGTCCAGAGACAGATATAATTGTGTTCTATTTAAACACTCTGGGAAATCATCTGTCAACATTTGTTCCAATTCTGCATTCATTCAACAGCAAACACGGAGGCTTTTAAATCTGCATTTGCTTTAAAAATGGAAAAGGAACAAACAAAACCCATTGAAATTCCCCCTCTATTTGTCGTCTTTAAAGCTCCATGGCTGTTGTTCATTCGTAAATCCCTTTCATTATAACGGTTACAGTGACCAGCATGTGTTGTGTGAAAGAGATTGAGGTTGTTACAATTGGTGAGGTCCTAACACCCATCCATGGTTTCTTTGCCTTCTGTTATCATTGTTAGAAACAAATCTGAGGTTTAAATCGGGACACATCTATGAATGGTTCCATCAAAAAAACAAATCCTTGTGTAGCCAACAAGGTTGGACCCCATGAAAGTAACTGACGTTTATTACATCCCATACCAGATCACTATACCTTAAACATGACTCACCCCTGGACATGATCATAATACAATTCTATTACACTCTATACATAGAACACTACACCCCAAGCATGACCCACCAATGGACATGACCAAAATACAATTCTATACATAGAACACTACACCTCCAACATGACCCACCACTGGACATGACCATAATACAATTCTATTACACTCTATACATAGAACACTACACCCCAAACATGACCCACCAATGGACATGACCAAAATACAATTCTATACATAGAACACTACACCCCCAACATGACCCACCAATGGACATGACCATAATACAATTCTATTACACTCTATACATAGAACACTACACCTCCAACAAGACCCACCACTGGACATGATCATAATACAATTCTATTACACTCTATACACAGAACACTACAACCCCCAACATGACCCACCACTGGACATGATCATAATACAATTCTATTACACCCTGTACATAGAACACTACATCCCCAACATGACCCACCAATGGACATGACCATAATACAATTCTATACATAGAACACTACACCTCCAACATGACCCACCACTGGACATGACCATAATACAATTCTATTACACTCTATACACAGAACACTACACCCCCAACATGACCCACCACTGGACATGACCATAATACAATTCTATTACACTCTATACATAGAACACTACACCCCCCAACATGACCCACCACTGGACATGACCATAATACAATTCTATTACACTCTATACACAGAACACTACACCCCCAACATGACCCACCACTGGACATGGCCATAATACAATTCTATTACACTCTATACATAAAACACTACACCTCCAACAAGACCCACCACTGGACATGACCATAGTACAATTCAATTACACTTTATACATAGAACACTACACCCCCAAAATGACCTACTCCCCATCCCTTACATAACCTTACTGCTAGTAGGACATAATAACTATAATGCAACTCTATTATAATCGGCATATAAAACATATAACCTCCAATATTAACCACCAGCATATTCCCTTTGGGACCAAGGACCACATAATTTTGCAATTGAGTTTCCAGTGAGTCAACATCATTAAGTGTTCTCATTCTTGAAATCTCCAATATCTATTACAGGGTTTCTCATCCAGGGTTCTTCCAGAGGTTTCTAGGGGTTCCTTGAGCAATAAACAATTTCTGCCTCTCAGATAAGTTCCCACTGACACCACTGATCTTTTTAGCTATCTGTAAGGGGGTAATTCTTCCCAATGGCCACAAGTGTAAGGAGCATTCTTCCCATTGACCATCACACTAATGTTTCATGATTTGTAGATATAGTCACTTTTAGCAGGGGTTCTCCTAGCCTGGAATGTTATTTCAAGGGTTCCTGTTAGGAGAAAATTGGCTACTTTCTGGACTTTTTGCGCTTGTGCGCGCGCCTGTGCACGTTCACGCGCACTCCCTTGCATGCGGACGCGCCGGAAACGGAGCCAAACGGTGCTACTTAATCCCCCTGCTCCTGTTAGCAAGTGCTGTCTGTTCTACAGCGTCTGAGTACCTGTGAGCCCCAGCTCTGTTCCTGTAACCTGTTCCTGTGTTTGTCACCTGTCTTCCTGATCCGACCCGGCTTGATCTGACCTGCTGATTATCTGCCTGCACCGACTCCGGCTATCCACGACCATCCGATTGTCTGACCCCTCTGTACTTCTGTTGCCATTCTGTTAACAAACTTTGCTTGGACTTTGACCACTCTCTTGCCTGACCCCTTGTACCGCACAGCCCGCCAGTTGCCAACCCAGCCTGCACGACCACCCTTCTGATCTGCACGACCACCTGGAGCTTCACACCACCACCAGTGACCATCCAGCCCTCGTGCCACTCCGGGACTTCCTGTCTACTCTACCAGGGGTCCCTGAATCGGGTGCGCAAAAGCGGTTGTTCCCTGCATAAGCCAGACTCCACCACCAAGACTGTGACAGTTCTTTTGTGTTGAAAGGTTTGAGAAAGGCTGATCTAGCAAAACATCAGCTTTGGTTAGGTCTTCTTCACTTATTTAGGGCAAATTAAGGAACATTTGACATATTTAAAGTGTAAGTTCACCTCTTCAAAAAAAATAAAAAATAAAGTAACACCCCCCAGTCCCTACTGTATGTACCTCCATGGATAATGAGCTGTTAGTGCCCATGCAGCCGGTGTAACGATCTGGGGATTTAAAATCCTCACTCTTCTCCCCGTTCTTCCTGCAGGCCTTTGGAAATGGACCCAAGCAATTCTATATGGTTAGCTCCAGCACAGATCATTGTTTTGATACATCCCAGAAGCCTACAGAGAAAAAGCAAGGGTTTCAAATCCCACCAGCTGTGTGGGTGGGGGGGACATACCCATGGAGGTAAGTACTTGGCAGGGTGAGGTGTTAGTTTACCTTTTCAATTTTTTTGAAAAGGTGAACTAACGCTTTAGGTGAAAATATTTAGGCAGGCAACTCAATCCAAACAAAATGGAATTTGTCAAGGCAGATGTTGATTGTCCAAGTGTCAAAAATTGTCATGTGGTTGGACTACCAACATCTGCCTTGACACATTTAATGGTACTTGGATAAAGGAGACTGAGTTTCCTGTGTAAATATAACTGCTGGCATATTTTGCTGACACTCAGTAGTGTTTAGGAAGCTGTTTTGATTAGCAGTGAAACATCTTCGACATTACAGAACAAGTCCACTTTAAAGTGACCAACCATTACTAGCTAGAACCGTTTTCACACAGGTCATAGATCTCATACAGTATGTGTACTTATATTTAGATATTTCGGGTAATTCAGAAGATTTTTGGTGTACAGCCACTGCTCCATGGAATGGATACATGCCATTTGAGATGACTTGGACATCTTTGGGTGCTTTGAGCCACCCCAAGATACTCCAGTCTACCTCTAGTGACCCTGAGCACCCTGGAGGGATGATATAATGTTCACTTCAAATGCAACAATTAAATTACCTGTCTTTTATGCTGCACATATCAATCTGCAGGTCGCTGAAATTCCCCAGGACGCCGCGCTGAACCAATATGAGGTCCTTGGGTTGATTATCAATAAAGATGAGTCTCATACATCCTTGAAATGACGAAATTGGATTTATACAGGACGAGGTGGCTGGGTGATCTGGGCAGCCTGTTTGGTAAGAGACAGACACCGCATCTAATCAGATTCATAATTTCACATAATGCGTTTACTTTTTTATGAGCGCTATTGATGGATGACCCCAAGGTCCCAGCATTCCTGGTGTTCCTTTATTACACAAGCTTTGTCATAAACTCTCCAGTTATGAGAACAGAACTCAGCACAGTATAAAATCGATGAACAGACTGGATTCTTATTGTGTTCCCTTATCTGTTCATCACAAATATAATATTCACATTTAATTAAGAGAATATATTTTAAATGGAAAGACCTTTGCATTTTAAATTGTGTGTGTTTATAGACATGCATGGCATGTGCCAATGTCTTTCATCACATTTATCTTTATTTCTGATATATCTAAAACTTTCAAATTTTTAAAGACTGAGTTCAATGAAAAAAGTGGGGGTTAATAGAGCCAAGGGACATATATGCAAATCATCGAGAGTGTTGACTATGCCCACCCTTTCCACCCCATTGTAGGCAGGTGCAGGTACTTTTCCAATCTGTAGATGGCACTGTGCCATCACTACATGGGGAGAAGGGTTTCATAAGGGAATTGGCCCCTTACGGGTTCTGTCACCTGTCTCAGGATGCTAAGCAAATCAGTTGTCTCTGGACGTGGAACTCAGCCATTTTGTTGGGGAACCTTTTAAATAGGGGGTCCCACATCATTAAGGTGCATAATGGGGGAGTGGCAGGGTAGGGACAGGAACCCATTTGTGAGGGACTGTACTTAGCAAAGAGAAGGGTTCCTGTTGAGTAAGGATAGCTTAGGGAAGACTCTCACAACACTTTATACACTCTGGCGTCTAGAACAAGAGTGCGTAGCTGGTTCATAGGACAAGGACAGCACATCTATTTATACAAAGGGCCTCCCGTAACTAAAGTCATCCTCCAGCAACACATATTGTAAAACACTGTGGCTGATTTATTATTGGATCGCTTTGTAACAGTGTCAAAGACTTGCCTTTTTGTTGTTACTACAAATCTGCTGAAAGACAATCCAATATATATCAGTGCCCCATATACTTCAGGTGTGGTTCCTCCTAAATTATGAGTGGCACCTACACCCCTCCTCTATTTATATTAGCACCCGTCTAGCCTAGGTGCTAGCAAATTTATCTTTTGGGTTCATTTGTAATCAAAGGAGCAGTGATCGCTTAGTTTGTCAAAAAAAAGTTGCGCTAACACCCAACTAAAGTGAATAAGGCTACACACCTACATCAAAGTATGTGCAAAGTGCTAATAAGTCAAAAAAATCAAAATCAATATCAATATCAAAATTAAAATCAAAAAAAAATATTCAAAAAATAATTTCAAGTGCATTTAAACATAAAGTGACAATGCCACATAGATTAAGCTTTGCAGCTACAGTGAGTCCAATAACAGTCTTTAAAGGTCTCTTGGACACAAAGTATAGTAACTCCACGATCGATAAATTATAGACAGGATAAAACTTGAATCAAAATTAGTTCACACCAGGGGAGTGCAGTTAGGGACCCCCCCAACGAAGCTCCTCACTTTCTGTTCCACCACCACCAAAATTGAACACCTCCGGTGACAAGGGGGGTAAGGTTGGACTCTTACCAAAATGTGTGACCCCCTATCACTAGTGAGGTCAGACTCGCCTGCAGATATAACCCTCTGCGGGGTATGGATCAACACTGATGCAGCTCTCCCGATGTCAGCCAAGCTCCGTACGGAACAGGTCACGTGATTCCTTAAGTCAGGTGGGTGTCAAACCCAATGGGACGCAGACTCATCACCAACGGGTCATATAGAAAATATTTTTTTGACTTATTAGCACTTTGCACATACTTTGATGTAGATGTGTAGCCTTATTCACTTTAGTTGGGTGTTAGCGCAACTTTTTTTTTACTTATATTGCTTTGTGGTGGATTATTGCACTATTATTGTTACAGCTGTGCCCATTCTTTTTCTTTTTTTCTTAGCACGGTATACACATTAATATAGATTGCTTAGTTTGGCCTGTTCAGTGTCTCACAGCCTGAAATTTTGATTGCTTCCCCCTGGCTTTGAAAGAAGCTTCCTGAGCATACGGCGGGAGACTCAAATCACCTAGCCTAAATGTTTATCAGGTTCTCGCCAATCCCTGGAAGGGAAGTTTCCAGAAAGGGGCCAAAGGCTGATAAATAGTCTGAGACAGTGAAGAGCAGGGTTCCTTCTCCCCAGGAGGGTTCCAGAGGTGCAGGAGCTGCTGCTGTCAGGCAGCCCATAGACTGGAAAACTGTTTAAGGAGGTGTCAGAGGTGCTAGGACTCAAGGCTCAAGTGGACTGTGCTCAGATCTGACTGCAGAACCACACCACAAGGGATCAGGTGCTGAAAGGTGTTATCTTACTCACTGGGTTGTATTTGGAGAACGTTGGAATGAGGCAGCTGTCCTGGGAAATTGTGAGCAGTGATTTTAAGCTGATCCCTGAGACTGAGTGCTAGATGCTGCACTGGATACCAATGTTGTGCTTTGGCGTGAAGTAACCAGATGCCCAAAGATTTGCTCCTTGGTCTACAGCTGTGGGGCCTTGGACTGTTCACTCTTAGCTACTGCTGCTGAAGACTGTCCTTTGATTGCTAACTATTGCTAAGCATTTCTTTGTAAGTATACCATGCCAGGACGCCCATGCCTTGACCCCTCTTCTGTTCTATCTGCAATAAACTGCAAAAAAGAAAACCCCTGGACTGTTATTTGGAGCCAGAGTGGTTGGGTTACTGCTTGGGTGGCTGATGGTACTTGTGCTGTTTGGGGGAGAACCAGGTACATTCAGTGGCCCCATTCAGGGGTTGAACTACACATAGAAGCTATACTATAGAAATCAATAAATGGAGGAGATGGACCTTTCATTCATCTGCCCATGGACGCATATTATTTTGAGGACAAGGAAAGTAGAGACTTTAAAAGGAGTGGAGATTGAAGTTCCTCTTTAATGTCCATGGGTTCAGTTCTCAATTCAAGATAAGCACCTCTGTTCCCTGGAAGTCTTTTCTTAGGGTTCAGAAGAAACGCCACCAATGTAGTCTGGTTTGTTTGACCTTATGTAAAGTATTGGCTTTTTATACATATGACCCCATATAAAATCTAGAAAATGCCATAAATTAATTGAAATGCTTGTTTGTTTTTAACACATTAGGATTACATAAGATCCCACTTACCTCCAAAATAATAGCGGTGTCCTGTGGAAATCTGTAACGGCATGGTGACGTGGACTGGTGTCGCAGCCCCGTTGTCTAACGTTAGGGAGACGCGATGTCTTCTGGCGTTAATTGCAACCGTGTGCCATAAACCATCATTTAAACCACTACCTGAAAAACGAAGGAATATATTTCTGAAACATACTTTCATAATTTTATATATACAGTATCTCACAAAAGTGAGTACACCCCTCACATTTTTGTAAATATTTTATTCTATCTTTTCATGTGACAACACTGAAGAAATGACACTTTGCTGCAATGTAAAGTAGTGAGTGTACAGCTTGTATAGCAATGTAAATTTGCTGTCCTCTCAAAATAACTCAACACACAGCCATTAATGTCTAAACTGCTGGCAACAAAAGTGAGTACAACCCTTAGTGAAAATGTCCAAATTGGGCCCAATTAGCAATTTTACCTCCCCGATGTCATGTGACTCGTTAGTGTTACAATGTCTCAGGTGTGAATGGGGAGCAGGTGTGTTAAATTTGGTGTTATCGCTCTCACTCTCTCATACTGGTCACTGGAAGCTCAACATGGCACCTCATGGCAAAGAACTCTCTGAGCATCCGAAAAAAGAATTATTTCTCTACATAAAGATGATATAGGCTATAAGAAAATTGCCACGACCCTGAAACTGAGCTGCAGCACGGTGGCCAAGACCATACAGCGGTATAACAAGACAGGTTCCACTCAGAACAGGTCTCGCCATGGTCGACCAAAGAAGTTGAGTGCACGTGCTCAGCGTCATATCCAGAGATTGTCTTTGGGAAATAGACGTATGAGTGCTGCCAGCATTGCTGCAGAGGTTGGGGGGGGGGGCAGCCCTTCAGTGCTCAGACCCTATGCCACACACTGCATCAATTTAGTCTGCATGGTTGTCGTCCCAGAAGGAAGCCTCTTCTAAAGATGATGCACAAGAAAGCCCTCAAACAGTTTGCTAAGGACAAGCAGACTAAGGACATGGATTACTGGAACCATGTCCTGTGGTCTGATGAGACCAAGATAAACTTATTTGGTTCAGATGGTATCAAGCATGTGTGGCAGCAACCAGGTGAGGAGTACAAAGACAAGTGTGTCTTGCCTACAGTCAAGCATGGTGGTGGCAGTGTCATGGTCTGAGGCTGCGTGAGTGCTGCCGACACTGGGGAGCTACAGTTCATTGAGGGAACCATGAATGCCAACATGTACTGTGACATACTGAAGCAGAGCATGATCCCCCCCTTCAGAGTCTGGGCCACAGGGCAGTATTCCAACATGATAACGACCCCAAACACACCTCCAAGACAACCACTGCCTTGCTAAAGAAGCTGATGGTAAAGGTGATGGACGGACCAAGCATGTCTCCAGACCTAAACCCCATTGATCATCTGTGGGGCATCCTCAAACAGAAGGTGAAGGAGCGCAAGGTCTCTAGCATCCACAAGTTGCATGATGTCGTCATGGAAGAGTGGAAGAGGACTCCAGTGGCAACCTGTGAAGCTCTGGTGAACTCCATGCCCAAGAGGGTTAAGGCAGTGCTGGAAAACAATGGTGGCCACACAAAATATTGACACTTTGGGAGCAATTTGGACATTTTCACTTAGGGGTGTACTCACTTTTGTTGTCAGCAGTTTAGACATTAATGGCTGTGTGTTGAGTTATTTTGAGGGGACAGTAAATTTACACTGTTATACAAGCTGTACACTCACTACTTTACATTGTAGCAAAGTGTCATTTCTTCAGTGTTGTCACATGAAAAGATAGAATAAAATATTTACAAAAATGTGAGGGGTGTACTCACTTTTGTGAGATACTGTATATCTATCTATCTATCTATCTATCTATCTATCTATCTATCTATCTATCTATCTATCTATAGATAGATAGATAGATATATGTGTGTGTAAAAGCAGCTGCAACATGCCAAGGAAACTGAGTTGTTTTTTGAAAAGAAGACATGAGAGGTGAGCAAGGTCAGTATGCGTTATGTCCACCTCGAAATAAGAGCTTGGGGATAATATATTCTCTTCATTCTCACTTATGCCTGTCCTTAGATAACCGCTTCTCTTTCCTTTCTGTTACTTGGGTATTTCTTCAGCGATACTTTTTCCTTCTGTGATCTTTTTCTCAGTTAAATATTCTCAGATTACTCTGACCTTTTCCTGATTTGTTAGCTTATCATGCTGAGACTACTGAAAATGTTAAATGAAAAAAAAAAATACATAAATTCTTAAATATTTTTAGCGGAACTGCTAAAACGTAAAATGGGAGAAATATTGTTAAATAGGATTTCCTAAATTAAAAGTGAGGCATTTAATCTAAACAGGAACAAAAATCCAAAATATTGCTGGGAGGTTGGACTCTGCATGGCTCTTCCGTTGAAAAATCTTTCCTGTCTCTCCTATTAACTTATTTTCTTTCTTATTCACTCCCTGTGGTGCATGCTTAGAATCAAACTGGATGTTGGGACAGCACATCCGATACCTCCTCCTACTCTTAGAAACTTGGAGAAGATTCTAGAAGAATGGGAATGGAGGTGAGGAGGAGTTGCCTGGAGAATTCTGAGGACCTTGACCAATCCCCAACAGATAGGTTGGCAAGGGGGCAGGCCCCCTCAAATACTCAGGGTTAGTCCAGCTTGGTCGGGTGGAAGATGGAGATTGAATGTTAGGAGGCTGTTGGAGACCCTTGAGTGTAGCCCCCTAGTCTGGGGGTGGTGACCTTGGGTCTGGGAGCTCGGGTATGGAAGGTACCCTCTTCATGACACACAGAGGTGTCCTGATCAGTGGCACAGAAGCAGGTGTGAGGACAACAAGAGGAGAACACTGCAATCTGAAATGGAAGAAGAGTCAGTCTGGGAGGACTGTGGAAGTTTAGTCAAGAGGGCTGGAGAAAGGGGCAGCTAGGTGGGTAGGTTTCCAGTGAACTCTGGTTGAGAATGGCTGGGCTGGAATGACCTACAGTAGTAGCCCTGTAATGTGCCCCTTATATTACTGGGCAGAGGAAATAATGTCCCCCCCCCACCTACCTTACCGTGATGATCAGAATGCCACCCTTACAGACAGCTAAAAAGATCACTGGTTCCATGCAGTTGGCTCAGCCAAGTGGCTTTGGTCCTAAAATAATGCAGGTACCATCAATTTGAAGGTCAATAAGCCACAGCTCAATGATCTTCTAGCAACCTCTGGAGGAATCCTAATGTCTAATGTGACTCTGGTTGGGAACGACTGGGCTAGATTGCCCCAGTAGCCCTGTAATGGACCCAAACTCAATTTGTCCAACACAGCTGATGGTTTTACAGTTGCAAAGTTACAGATAAAATTGTTCAACCATTACAGACAACTAAAAAGATCATTGGCGTCCTGCAACTGTTGCTGCCAAGGCACCATCAAATGGGAGGTCAATTAGCAAACTCAAGGAACCCTAGTAACCTCTTGTGGAACCTAGTTGAGAATGTCTGCAGTAGGCTGTGCTTCCACGGCCAGCATATTCTACCCCATTCTGCCATATTCTAGCAACAAATGGGAGGTCAAAGCTCAAGGAACCTCCAGAGACCTCTGAAGGAACCCTAGAGTTCCATGGAACCCTGGTTGAGAATGGCTGGACTAGACTGACCCATTGACCTGAAATGCACCTAAACTCCTTTTGTCAAACAAGTTCCAGGTGATGATTTTACAGTTGCATGGTTATATAAATGTGTGAAAATTGTTCTGCCTAATGTCAGTTAACAATAACAGAACATTTCTCCCCATGTCTCTTGAATGGAAAAAAAAAAGCCGGAGTTGTCCTACTTCAAATCTCTGCATTTTGTTTTGATTCTAAGCCTATGGCCACAGAGGCAATTAATGTTAAGCTCCCATTGAGTTTGTCAATATCCATAATAACACTTGGACATTAAAGACCGTTCATGAAAGACACCATCTACAAGAGCGATGTCAAATGTTCACAGATAATAACACTCCCACAGAGGTTTTGAAATGTTCTTTTTCTGGGAGGCCTATTTAACCTCCAAGGCTCGGCTATACCTCAGAGGAACAAGAGAAGTAGAGGCACTTCAAAACCTCACCAGCTTTATATCTTCCCCTCTTATTACGGACTAAAAAATATTTATTTAATTACATGAAACGTCCTAAAACGTCAAATCTTTCAAATCTTTCTGAATAACTTGGCTACTGAAAAACATCAACCTTTTAATACCAGCAAAAAAAGTTTCAGTTTTGGACAAAGTGAAGAGTTTCCTGTACCCCTACCACCCACTGCTGCTCTCTCTCCTTGTGCAGGGGGACTGGCCTTGTCTCTGCCCCCTCCTGTAGGTTTTTGTAGGGGATGGAGCCTGATAAGCCCCTCCTGCAGCTCTGCTCTCTCTCCTTGTTTCGGGTGACTGGTCTGGTCTCCGCCCCCTCCTGTATTTCTCTGCTGGCAACCTGTAGTGGGTGGTGCCTGCTAGTCTCCTCCCACAGCTCTGCTCTCTCTCCTTGTGCAGGGAGACTGATCTTGTCTCCACCCCCTCCTGTAGTTTTTTTGTAGGGGGTGGAGCCTGATGGGCCCCTCCCACAGCTCTATTCTCTCTCCTTGTGCAGGGGGACTGGTCTTGTCTCCGCCCCTCCTGTAGTTTTTTGTAGAGGGTGAAGCCTGATGGGCCCCTCCCACAGAGGGACGTGTTCCTCTCTCTTATCTCGACACCCTCCCCGGGTAGTCCGAAGTGGGAGATGTTTT
>BLSH010432038.1:365929-379012 GCA_018402905.1 Glandirana rugosa
CCCATACACACATATAATAAAAAGAATATATATGTGTCTGTGTGTGAAAATACATTTGTACATTTGTTTGTAAAACTTTACATATTTTTGTAAACATTACAAAATTAAGTGGTACTGAATTAAAACATTACAAATGTTTTTATACATTTCAAAATGTTTGTTTACATGTTTACATAAAAGTGTGTGTCTGTGTATATATAAGAAAAATAATATACACACATACCCACGCACATGTGTGTTTGAGTTTTGGGGTGCAAAACCTAATGCAATGGGCAGAGCACTCCTATGGTGTCTGAATATACAGTATCTATATATGTCTCCTGAAGAAGCCATAGCCTGGCGAAACATGTCGAGCTGAAGCTACTGCATTTCAACTGTAAAGATGTTTATTTGTTTTTATTACATTGATGGTTTCTAACATGTTTATAATAAACATTGGATATTTTTATATTAATTTGTGAGTGTGGCACATTTAAAATCCCATTTTTCTTGGTAATTATATTCTTTCAAAGATTAAAAATAGTTCCAGTTGATAGAGAGACTTTATTTCCACTTTAATATTCATGGCATGGTAGCACCGCCTTTTTCATGTCCTACTGAGGAAGTAGCTAGGGCAGACGCTACAAGATGGTGTATGGATGATATAAAATATAGATAAAGCAAAAGCCAACAAGTGCACCCATGCAGTCTTTTTAACTGGCATTTTCAAAGTATTTGCATAATTAAAAACAAAAATACATAAAAAAAGATACTTTATTTCCGCTTTGCGCATTGTGATAGAAAACGCCCCAGTGAAATCCTATCAAGAATTACTTTCAGGTCAATGCTAAAATGATACCTTGCAATGCACGCTAAATCAAGCAGAGAAAAGACTTTGCAGGAAGTGGAGAGCAATCACAATCATCGCAAAACCGGCAAACATCTCTTACCACAATGTAGATCTGAGGTTTGCGTCTTTTGGCCAGGTCGATAACGTTCACTCCGTTGTAGTAGAGGTTCTCGATGCAGCCGTGAAAATTCCTCTTCAGAAATGTGCCGGGCTTCCCGGGGACTGGAATTCCTCCAAAGCTGAACTTTGGAAAAGAAAAAAATCAAAACTTGGCTCATTCCTTCGCTTAATGCCACATTAAAAAAAAAAAAAAAAAACAATAAAATAAGAGATTCGATCGTAAATCAGATTATGGAGAAGATTTACCTCTCAAGAAAAACAACTATCCCTGAGCCAAAACCATTTGTTTAAAATGAATCATCCTCTCGGAATTTAAATTAAGATGAAATTCGGCCCAAAGCTTTTTTTTTTATTCATTTATTTTTTTTGTCGGAAAAGTTAGAACGAGCATTAGAAAAATAGGTGCAAAAAAACTAAACTTTTGTTGTGTAGAACAGACAACTGATAAATGGGAAAATCCCAAATATATAATTTATCCCCCTGGACTTTTGAGGCAGATCAGGTAATCAAGGTAAAAAAGGAAAGGAAAAATAAGTATAATAAAAAGTAATAATTTTATTCATACAAAAATGTTGATTCCCTGAAGAAGGATTAACTGAAACATGTTGGGACGTTTGTGATATTGCCCTTGGACCCTGCTATCTACAGTAGTCATCCCAGTGTGCATATCCCAAATGCATCGAGTCCAACGGTCTTTATGATGACTAATTTGTGGTACTCTGTACCTTACATTTTACATTTTGTATTTTGTTTATTCAAATTACATTCATGTGCATTTTTTCTTATTGATGAAACATGTATTGTCTTGTTTGCCTGTTTCACTTTTTTATCTATCAACATTTCTGTATGAATAAAATTATTACTTTTTATTATACTTATTTTTCCTTTCCTTTTTTTCCTTGATTACCTGATCCGCCTCAAAAGTCCAGGGAGATAAATTATATATTTGGGATTTTCCCATTTATCAGTTCTTTGCATTTATTTGGACGTGGCGGTTATTTTTGTCTATATGTATCACCACTTCCTCATTTTTTACGTTGTGTAGAACAGGAAAGGCTTAGAATCGCTGTGTATAAATCACTCTTTGTCAGGACCTGGATCACCTGCTGGTGGCACTGTGGTTCCCTGGGCAGAGGGTTGTAATTCCAGTGTCCACCAGCGGGAGTCTCATAGCAGCCAGAAGAACCCAGTAATCAGTTTCCATCTCATGCTGGCTGCTGGGAGGGTATTTAGGCCCAATCTTACTAGTGCTTCTAGCTCCAGTGTTTTGCTTTGCTGCCAGATATTGTGCGCCATTTATTCGGATTTTGACCCTGATCTTGCTCCTGCCCACCACCCTGCTGCCTCTTATCTGCTCCCCTTGTGGCTGATGCCAGACCTGGTTCCCCCTTCCCATCTTTACCCTGCAACTTCAGTTTACCTTGTTGATTTGTGTTCCCTATTTTGTATATAATGTATATAGATCATTTATTCGTTATGCTTTTTGTCACTCAGTCACTTCACACTATGAACCGCATGTATAAATCGTAGAGGAACTGCACCACACTTCTGTGCAACTCATTTTGAATGGGCTCAAATTGCACCGCATTTCATTAAAGAAGTGCAAGCACCTTTTTTGGAGCCACGTCGTAACCAGATTGCAAGGCTGTTTTTGTACTATGCGATCCGGTGCAGGCAAATCGCACAGCGTTCGTAATCCTTTTGGGGTGTCATTAAGTTTGTATTGACACCCGCAGTGGATCGCAAACACAGTACTGCAGCAATGCAGGGATCACTGCATTTCCTGCACCACATGCACTATATTGAATTATTGGGGCGGTTGCCGTTACACACACATGAACTTTAATGGCATCCTAGTTCAATATTGAGTTGGCCCACCCTTTGCAGCTATAACAGCTTCAGCTCTTCTGGGAAGGCTGTCCATAAGGTTTAGGAGTGTCTATGGGAATGTTTGACCATTCATCCAGAAGCACATTTTTGAGGTCAGGCACTGATGTTGGACGAGAAGGCCTGGCTCACAGTCTCTGCTCTAATTCATCCCAAAGGTGTTCTATTGGGTTGAGGTCAGGACTCTGCAGGCCAGTTAAGTTCCCCCACCCCAAACTTGCTCATCCATGTCTTTATGGACCTTGCTTTGTGCACGGGTCCTAATTATTTGGTGGAGGGGTGATTATGGGTGTTGGGAGCATGAAATTGTCCAAAATGTCTTGGTATGCTGACGCCTTAAGAGTTCCCTTCACTTTAACTAAGGGGCCAAGCCCAACCCCTGAAAAACAACCCCACACCATAACCCCCCCTTTACCAAATGATTTGGACCAGTGCAGTTTGCTAAGGCTGACCATACATTATGCAATTTTCTTTCCTTCAACCAAGGGGAGAAGGAAAAAAAAGTGCTTGATTCAGTGTTGATGGGGGAAGTGCTGATGAGGCAATCCCTCCCACAGCGTTATTAATTTCTGCCAGCAGGTGGCGCGGGGGGGAACCTTTCCACCAGCAAAACATAGTGATCACTGCTGGTGGTTATGGAAGGAGGAAGCGCCTTCAGAACCTTGTAAAAGGGATTTAATGGCTCTAGGGCAGTGATAATGCTCAACTACATGAAGGTAGTTGAGCATCATGGGAAATGTAGTTCCAAAACATCTGGGGTGCCAAGGTTTCACCATCACTGCTCTAGAGTCTACCTAGGAACTTTTACCTGGAGGTTCCAAAATCCTTATGAAACCCACGGCTGAAGCATCTTGGGCTTGCTTTAACCCTTAGAATACCAAGGCGTTTATAAACGCATCTTGGTAGAATTGGAGTTAAATGTAACAATTTCTTAGTGAAACTACATAACTACAGTACGTGGTATAACATTGCTTTGTTTTTTTTTGGCCGGCAACCAGACCTGTTTATTTTTGTTTGATCTGGGCTGGGAGTGGCTCAGAGTAGCAGCTGGTGACTCACAGGCAGCATCACTGAGACCTCCCTCTTCTTTCCAGAGGCTTCTGAAAACCTTAGGAAAGAGAGGAGAGGTTGAGCTGCCTAGGGTGTTTTAGGGAGCCCTGACCAATCCCCAATCTGGATTGGCAGGACACCCAGGGTCAACTCAGCTGGGGGGAGGGGGGTTATTGGAGTTGTTCAGAACTTGAAAATGGAGTGCTTGGCTGTCATGGCCTTCGATGGAGCCAGTCTGGGGGGGGGGGTGACCTTGGGCCTGGACTCGGGTGTGGACGGAGCCCTTCAAGAAATTGTGAAGGTTCTGGACAGGAGGCACAGGAGGAGCAAAAGAAGGCAGCAGGAGCTAGCATTGCCAGGCAAGTCTTCAAGAAGAGGAACAACTGGTCACAGTCAGGAGGTCTGGTGAGTGACATGCATGGTTTGTAGGACTGGGGAGGAGCACCTGAAATAACTGGGATGTTGAAGTTTGGGATGGGTGCAGAGCCAGCAGAGTGGTGTGGCGTTGTGGGCAGTGGAATTGGGTCGCTGCAGCCAGGAGGGCTGGCAATGCCTGAAGAGGGCTGACGGGGATCAGTAGTCCGTATTTGGGACAGCTAGCACAGGACTTTTTTCTACACCTAAAGGGGTGTGCAGTCCCTGCCCTCAAAAAGCCGTTTTTAAAGTGGGAGTCCAGTCAAAAATTATTTTTTTCCTATTAATAATATGTTAAATATCTTTATCTTTGATATTATTCATTTTCTGGTTAGCTAATTGTTTCGCTTAGAAAGTCTAACCTAAGCCAGACAATCAGCTTCTTGGACAACTCTATCTCCTGTTATCTGAATTTGCTAAGCTGTCTTTTCACTTCCTGAAAAGGTTGTCCCTCATTCTTAGACAGGCAAGCCTAGACCTGCCCAACCCGACCCCATCATTCCTATCCTTCACAGAATATGATCCCCTGAGAGAGAGAGGGGGGAGAGGGAGGACAGGCGTAGGAAGTTCTGCTCAGTCTTCATGGTTCCAGCAGCACAGCACACACACTGTTGGTTAGAAACTGTAAGATAGATTACAGTGCAGCCTGATGCAGATTGTCTACAGTGTGGAACCACGTGGTTGTTTCTGCATGGCACTGTGATGGGCACTGCGATGGGCACTGTGACGGGCACTGTGTACAGTTCAATTTCTATTGCTCATTACATGTGAGTAATGAGTTTAAGGTTTAGTTTCCACTAGTGCGACTTTGGACACATAAAGTCGCTTGACAAGTCACAGCCCATTGATTTCAATGGCAAAGATTCCCATGTATGCAACTTTGAAAATCAGCGACACTGAAAAGGGGCCTGCACTACTTTGATGCAACTTTGATCCAGAGTGTAAAGTTAGATCAAAGCTGCACTCAAAGTCGCACTCTAAATCACACAACATTGGAGTTGCACTAGTGGAAACGTAGCCTAAGGCTAGAGTGCTAATTTTATGTGACTTTGAGTGCAGCTTTGATCCAATATTACACTCTCTGGATCAAAGTTGCATCAAAAGTCACATGAAAGTAGTGCAGGCACCTTTACAAAGTTGCTGATTTTCAAAGTCGCATAGATGGGAACGGGTGCTATTGAGATCAATGGGCTGTGACTTGTAATGCAACTTTGTCTCCAAATTCGCACTAGTGGAAATGTAGACTTAGTGTGGTTGCCTGTACTGTTCCTTTAGTGTATAATGATGATTGTAGACTGTGAGCTGAGACCCCAGAGCATTTCCAGCTACACTGCCCCCCCCCCCATGTGTCCTATGATCAGCTCCTCCCATCCTGTATATGCCCACTGGCTCATAGGAACAGTGTCCCTCCCTGGAAGTGATGTCACTAGATTTCAGTAACCACACCCACTGGCAGTTTTTACACTCAGCAGGAAGTAGAATTGAGGTCATGTGACGGCATTGGATACTGCAAAATAAAGGTAAAAAAATGTTATTTATTTCATTTTCAGGCATAAGGCTGAACTTAGCTCACCTTAATGATTGCAGGGGAGAATTTGAGTGTTAGGTGGACTTCCACTTTAGGGCCTGGCTAAGCCAGTGTCAGGCCTAACTACTAAAACCACATGCTAGCTGACCCTCTGAGCAAGAGTTGGGCAGGAGGAAGAGACGCAGTGTATATACAGGACTGTGTACAGTTGTGCTCATAAGTTTACATACCCTGGCATAATTTATGATTTCTTGGCCATTTTTCAGAGAATATGAATGAGAACACAAAAACTTTTCTAGCACTCATGGTTAGTGTTTGGCTGAAGCCATTTATTATCAATCAACTGTGTTTACTCTTTTTATATCATAATGACAACAGAAACTCCCCAAATGACCCTGATCAAAAGTTTACATACCCTGGTGATTTTGGCCTGATAACATGCACACAAATTGACACAAAGGGGTTTGAATGGCTATTAAAGGTAACCATTCTCACCTGTGATCTGTTTGCTTGTAATTAGTGTGTGTGTATAAAAGGTCAATGAGTTTCTGGACTCCTGACAGACCCTTTTATCTTTCATCCAGTGCTGTACTGACGTTTCTGGATTCTGAGTCATGGGGAAAGCAAAATAATTGTCAAAGGATCTGCGGGAAAAGGTAGTTGAACTGTATAAAGCAGGAAAGGGATATAAAAAGATATCCACGGAATTGAGAATGCCAATCAGCAGTGCTCAAACGCTAATCAGGAAGTGGAAAATGAGGGGTTCTGTTGAAACCAAACCACGGTCAGGTAGACCAACTAAAATTTCAGCCACAACTGCCAGGAAAATTGCAAAGAAAAACCCACAAATAGCTTCGGGTGATATACAGGACTCTCTGAAAACATGTGGTGTGGCTGTTTCAAGATGCACAACAAGGAGGCACTTGAAGAAAGATGGGCTGCATGGTCGAATCGCCAGAAGAAAGCCATTACTACGCAAATGCCACAAACTATCCCGCTTACAATACGCCAAACAGCACAGAGACAAGACTCAAACCTTCTGGCACAAAGTCATTTGGAGTGATGAGACCAAAATTGAGCTTTTTGGCCACAATCATATACGCTACATTTGGAGAGGAGTCAACAAGGCCTATGATGAAAGGTACACCATTCCTACTGTAAAACATGGAGGTGGATCGCTGATGTTTTGGGGATGTGTGAGCTACAAAGGCACAGGAAATTTGGTCAAAACTGATGGCAAGATGAATGCAGTTATCAAAAAATACTGGAGGAACATTTGCATTCATCAGCCAGGAAGCTGCGCATGGGAAGTACTTGGACATTCCAACATGACAATGATCCAAAACACAAGGCCAAGTCGACCTGTCATTGGCTACAGCAGAATAAAGTGAAGGTTCTGGAGTGGCCATCTCAGTCTCCTGACCTCAATATCATTGAGCCACTCTGGGGAGATCTCAAACATGCAGTTCATGCAAGACAGCCCAAGAATTTCCAGGAACCGGAGGCTTTTTGCCAAGAGGAATGGGCAGCTTTACCATCTGAGAAGATAAAGAGCCTCATCCACAAATACCGCAAAATACTTCAAGCTGTCATTGATGTTAAAGGGGGCAATACAGGGTATTAAGAACTGGGGTATGTAAACTTTTGATTAGGGTCATTTGGGGAGTTTCTGTTGTCATTATGATATAAAAAGAGTAAACACAGCTGATTGATAATAAATGGCTTCAGCCAAACACAGTGAAAGAAATGTTTTTGTGTTATCATTCATATTCTCTTAAAAATGGGCAAGAAATCATAAATTCTGCCAGGGTATGTAAACTTATGAGCACCACTGTATAGTTTGTCCCAGCAAGTTTGCAACAAATTCCATTGGGCATCCCATACTTCCTATTCCCCATCCATGTTCTATCCCTCAATAAAAATACAAAACAAAGCTCACGGACTGTTCATTGTCTTGGAGTGTCTGGGAGGTGAATGCCGGGCTGGGCAGGGTGACAGGTGAACCACAATACTCAGCAGCCCCTACGGTGGTACCGCTACATTCTTTTTTACATCTGACTGCATATCCACTTTACACCGCTAATGCGCTCTCATCTACACAATCACCGTTTTCTCTTTCACCGGTTATAATTGCCTGCAGGTTAAAAATAAAATATGAAAAAAAAAAAAGAAAAAACGTCAACACTTCTTTTCACGCCACCGAAATATGCAAAGGTCACCGTCAATACGAAAATAAAACTCGCTGCTGTTATGCCAATTTACGCCGCTTGTAAAAGTCAAACCCCCAAATACAGTTCGGATGAGTTGGTGGCGACGCGATTAGTTTAATGCGCTATAAACTTTCAAACATCTTATGGTCTTTATTGCGTGGAGAATTGTGAAATGCTAACCGGCTAACCGGCATTACCGCTCCTCCGCCAAATGTTAGGCAGATTTATAAGTTAAGGGCAATCAAGTTTTACTTTTTATTGCTAGAAAAAAAAAAAAAGTAAGAAAGTATTTTCTGCTTAAAGAGGAACTGCGTTGCATCTGAGCGCCACAAACCAAAAACGCTATTTATCCACTTCAGCCCCGGAAGGGTTTACCCCCCTTCATGACCAGGGCATTTTTTGCAATACGGCACTGCATCGCTTTAACTCACAATGGCGCGGTCGTGCAACGTTGTACCCAAACAAAATTGGCATCCTTTTTTTTTCCCCACAAATAGAGCTTTCTTTTGGTGGTATTTAATCACCTCTGCGGATTTAATTTTTTGCACTATAAACAACAATTTTGAAAAAAAACCCCAATATTTTTTGCTATAATACATATCCAAAAAATATTAAAAAAAAATATTTCTCCATCAGTTATTATTCTTCGACATATTTTTGGTAAAAAAAAAAAAAAATCGCAATAGGCGTATATTGATTGGTTTGCGCAAAAGTTACCGCGTCTACAAACTATAGATAGATAGATCTATGGACTTTTATTTTATTTTTATGTTTTTACTGGTAATGGCGGTGAGCTGCAATTTTTAGCGGGACTGCGATATTGCTGTGGACAAATCTGACCCCAAATGTCACTTTTTGGGGACCAGGGACATTAAATTAATCAGTGCTATAAAAAGGCAGTGATCAATGTATCAATGATGCTGGCAGGGAAGGGGTTAACACTAGGGGGCGATCAATGGATTAACTGTGTTCCCTGGGTGTGTTCTAACTGTAGGGGGGGTGGGCTGCCTGAAACACCACAGAGATCGCTGTTCCCGATCACTGGGAACTGAAGATCTCCGACGTGTACCCTGACAGAACGGGGATCTGCCTTGTTTACATTGGCAGATCCCCATTCTGCCTCTGTACAATCCAATCACGGGTCACCGGGGGACATCGAGTTTGTGGGACCCACGGGCGCGCTCCCGTGGCAAGCAGCGGACACGCGCGCCCACAGTAACTCGTGCACAGATGGGTACGGCGGTTTGCGCAGGAGAGCCACTCTGCCGCCGTACATATGCAGTGGCTGGTCAGCAACTGGCTAATTCATATTTAATATTCTAAGCAAATTCCCCCCATCCACCCGTGTCTCCATGCCTTATTTTGCTGAGAAATCACTTTGAAAAACGTCACCCTAGCATTTCTGGCTGTGGACATCTTGAGTATTGGGCAGATGATTCCTAGAAGCCATGATCTGCCCCTAGCTCAGGCATGAAGGCGGAGGGTGCGCTCGGCTGAGAAAGCCCCTCCTCCCCTCCTGAAGACTCCTGGGATGTATGACATCATTTTGGCCTAGGCCAGAAACCAGGAAGTGACTGAAGAAAAGTAACCAGTTACCAGTGCTAGCAGAATGAATAATAAACATAGTGAGTACGTTTAGTTGCACTTTAAGGGCCGGCTCACACTGCAGTGCAATGTAGACATGTGATTGTGTAGAACGAAAAAATGTGTTTTGTTTCGATCCGTTATTTAAATAATTTTGTTTATTTAATGCTTAACCCCTTCAGATCCGCGCTATAGCCGATTGACAGCAACAACGCGGATCTGCTTTGCTGGGAGGCCATCAATAGACGCCCTCCCGTTTTGCTCATGCTGGGCTCGCTCTCGCCGCCACACGCCACGTGAGCATGCCCGCTGGTTGGGCGGACTCGATGTCCACCGGAGACCTGCAATCCCTTCACAATGAGCCGGAACAGGGAACCACCGATGTAAACACGGCGGTTCCCTGCTCTGTGAGGGGGGGCATGGGGCAGGACAGATCTACTGATCCCTGTGATCGGGAACAGTTAGATCTGTTATGTCCCTGTCAGCCCCGCCCCCACACAGTTAGAACACACACAGGGAACACATTTAACCCATTCACTGCTCCCTTAGTGTTAACCACTTCCCTGCCAATGACATTTACACAGTAATCAGTGGCTATTTTTAGATCTGATCGCTGTATAAATGTCATTGGTCCGAAAAAAGTGTCAAAAACGTCCGACATGTCCGCCGCAATATCGCAGTCCCAATAAAAATCGCCACCATTACTAGTAAAAATAAAAAAATTAAAACGCCATAAACCAATGTCCATAGTTTGTAGGCGCTATAACTTTTGCGCAACCCAATCAATATACACCGATTGCAAATTTTTTTGAAGAAGAATTATCGGCCTAAACTAATGAATCATTTTGTTTTTCTATTTTTTATTTTTGGACATTTATTATAGCAAAAAGTAAAAAATATTTTTCTTTTTTCAAAATCTTCGCTCTTTGGTTGTTTATAGCACAAAAAATAAAAACCACAGAGGTGATAAAATACCACCAAAAGAAAGCTCTATTTGTGGGAAAAAAAGGACGTCAATTTTGTTTGGTTACAACGTCGCACAACCGCGCAATTGTCATTCAAAGAGTGACATCGCTGAAAACTGAAAATTGGTCCGGGCAGGAGGGGGGTTTAAGTGCCCAGTAAGCAAGTGGTTAACAACCGGCCACCGTCGTTTTACTGCTGTGTTCCTGCGAATCGCTGTCATTGTACGTTGGCGGGGGAACGTGCCGTCATGGGCATGCAAGCCGCCTCCGGCCCACAAGCACTCCCATTGGCCTGCGGGGGAGCCAGTTAGCGCATGGGGCGGACTTGATGTTCGCCGTCCACCCGCGATTGCTCCCCGCAGTGGCAGAACAGGTATCTGCCAGTGTAAACAAGGCAGATCCCCATTCTGACAAGGGAGATCACACAGATCCTGTGCTATGCAGGAGACGGATCTGTGTGTTTCCCCAGGCAGCCCATCCCCCGCACAATTAGAACACACTGAGAGGGAACACATTTAACCCCTTGATCACCCCCTCAGTGTTAACCCCTTCCCTGCCAGTGTTATTTATAAAGTATGGATTTGAAAAATTTGAATGCAATTCAAATTCAAATTGGCGTTATAGTCCAAATTCAAATTTTCGGAAGACAGTTTTATTTTTTCTATTTTATTCTATTCTATTGTTATTTTCTTTTCTATTTTATTCTCTTATTTTATATTCTATTCTATTCTATTATTTTTCTATTATTTTCTAGTCCAATCTATTCTATTAGAATTTGAATTTATTCTATTTAAATTTGAATTTCAGAAGACAGTTATGGTCTTTCTATTCTATTCTGTTTTATTCTATTTGATGCATGACATCATTTTCTTAGGCATGGAAACCAGGAAGTAACTAAAGAAATTAAAAAAAAAAAAGGTTTAAAGCAAGTAAATATGATACGCTTCCCCATCTAATTACTAATGATAGCAGCATAAGGATTGAAAATCGTCAAAGATGAATGAAGTTCCATTTTAAGGTCAAACTCCAGGCCAATACTATAAAATTAAAGTGAACGCAATTGTGTATTTATTAAAATTGTATAAAAAAACAAAATACAACAATGTAATATATTGCAGTAAATTTGCTCCGGCCACTTGGTATCATCTATAACAGTGGTCTCCAAACTGCGGCGCTGGGGCCGCATGTGGCCCTTTGGTTGCCTTTATCTGGCCCTTGAGGTATTATCCCTTCCACTGATCCCAATGATGAGTCAAAATTCCTTCCACTGACAACCAAAATGGGCCACTGACACCAACTATTTGTCCCCCTAATACCAAAGATCTGGCATTGTTTACATCTATTGCACAGTCTGGCCCCCCTAAAGTCTGAAGGGCAGTAAACTGGCCCTTTCTTCAGAAAGTTTGGAGATCCCTGATCTATAAAATGCAAGTATTTATTGGCTGTGTGTTAAAAACACAATTGTGTCTGTTTACCGCATTTCGGCTGTGGCAGCCTTCTTCATTGCACCACAGCCGAAACTCGTTAGCCTGACACAGTTGTGTTTTAACACGTAGCCATTAAAGACTTGCATTTTATGAATGATACTGAGTGGCCGGCTCAAATTTACTTTAGGTTCTGTTATCTGAGTGTAGCACTGGTTCTCAGCCACAAGAAGCTGAATCTGCGGTTAACGGAGGGTATTTTATTTTTTGGTACAGTCTTTACATGTGGTGGCTGCATTGGTTTTATTTTTTTAACCACATTTTAAATGTAGCGGTACCCCCGTAGGGGCTGCTGAGAATTGTGGTTTGTCTGTCACCCTGTCCAGCCAGGCATTCAATTCCTCAAGCACTCAGAGTCATTAAGCACTCCATACACTTGTTTTTTTGTATTTTATTGAGGGGATTAACTTGGATGGGGTGGGATATATGGGATGCCCAGAACAATTCAGTGCAAACTTGCTTGGGACTTCTATATACACTCCAGTATATTCACTCCAGACTTCTCTCCAGCACAACTCTTGTTTAAGTCCTCCTTCCTTTCTTCCTTTTTCTTTCCTTTAGCAGGCAGGGACCCCAGGCCCCTTCGGTGTAGAAATAGTCCAGGTGCCAGCTGTCTTCAATTCAGCTGCCAATCCCAGATAGCTCTCTTCAGGTCCTGTCAGCCAACCTGGAGACTTCTCTCCACTGCTCTTCCCACAGTCCTCTCTTCTGGTTCTCATCCATCTCTCAGACTGCAATCTCCCAGTTCTCTCAGGCGTGCCTCCGGAGTCCTCCTGACTGTTCTTCACACACCAGCACTTCACTTGCTGCAACCAGTTATCCTCCCTGGAGACTCTTACCAGAGTGTTCTCTCCCGCTGTCCTCTACTTGCTCTCTCATGTGCCTCTCTTCCAGGATCTCTTCACTTTTTCTGGATGCACCTGAGCCCCAGCTCAGGGTCACGGGGGGGGGGGGGGGGGGGGGGGGGGGGGGGGGGGGGGGGGGGGGGGGGGGGGGGGGGGGGGGGGGGGGG
>BLSH010432038.1:382788-417495 GCA_018402905.1 Glandirana rugosa
TGTTTGTCCTTCAATTATAGTATTATATATATATATATCTATATATATACAGTGCCTTGAAAAAGTATTCATACCCCTTGAAATTTTCCACATTTTGTCATGTTACAACCAAAAACGTAAATGTATTTTATTGGGATTTTATGTGATAGAACGACAGAAAGTGGCTCATAATTGTGCATTGAAAGGAAAATGATAAATGGTTTTCAATAAAACATGATAATATTATGTTATAATAAAATGATATAATAATATAATACATTATGATATTAACTTCCTGTTTGTGGCACATTAGTATATGTGGGGGGGGAAACTTTTCAAGATGGGTGGTGACCTTGGCGGCCATTTTGAAGTCGGCCATTTTGAATCTAACTTTTGTTTTTTCAATAGAGGGTCACGTGACACATCAAACTTATTGGGAATTTCACAAGAAAAACAATGGTGTGCTTGGTTTTAACGTAACTTTATTCTTTCATGAATTATTTACAAGTTTCTGACCACTTATAAAATGTGTTCAATGTGCTGCCCATTGTGTTGGATTGTCAATGCAACCCTCTTCTCCCACTCTTCACACACTGATAGCAACACCGCAGGAGAAATGCTAGCACAGGCTTCCAGTATCCGTAGTTTCAGGTGCTGCACATTTCGTATCTTCACATCATAGACAATTGCCTTCAGATGACCCCAAAGATAAAAGTCTAAGGGGGTCAGATCGGGAGACCTTGGGGGCCATTCAACTGGCCCACGACGACCAATCCACTTTCCAGGAAACTGTTCATCTAGGAATGGTTGGACCTGACACCCATAATGTGCTGCAGAAAGGTTTAAAATACTGGCATCATACTGGAGGTCCAGACCTGTGTGAGAACAATTGATTGGTGTACTGTGCCAGTGAGGATGTGCAAGACCATGTGATCTCCAGTGTAGTGCCAGCTCAAGGCATTTTAACCATTGCTGCAGTACAACAGTTCAGTACAAACTACAACTTTATTAGAATGTAAGCGCTTCTGAGCAGGGCCATCTTGATCCTCTTGTATTTTATTGTATTGTAACTGTATTGTCTCCCTTTTTCATTGTAAAGTGCTGCGTTAGCGCTATATAAAGCCTGTATAATAATAATAATAACTTTTCCCGTATTTACTAAAACATTTCCACTTTACTACAAAATTAAGACATTTTACCACAGGTCCAATACCAGTTATTTTAGATAACACAGCAAAACGCACCTCATAATCGATGTCTAAGTCATCAGACTCGCCCTTAGTGCGGAAATGTTGAGTGTATTTGTCCACTGTGAAGTTCACTTGTTTGTTGAATCGGTCAATCAAAACAGAATGCCAATGCTGATCGTCCAAGAGGCTTCCCAAAGTCACTACCGCGTGAGTGTTACCGAAGCGCAGCTTGGCGTCACCTGGAAGGGAAAAATGGGCAGCAGTGTGAGATCATCTAAGGCAGGGGTCCTCAACCTTCTTCCAAATCCCCCATGCCCCAACAGCAAACCCCCCCCCCAAAAAAAAATGAATTTTCAAGCACACAATAAAAGCATTGGAAATGATGGGAGATTGGGGACTCTATAGGAGCTGGGTGGCACTGTGGGAGCTTTAGAGGCACTATGGGAACTGAGGGTTCTCAGGGGGCTGGGGACATTATTGAGAGGTTAAGGGACACTGCAGGCAATTGTAGGATGTCAAGGGCACTATTAGAATTGGGAGGAACTGTAAGGTCCATCTTTCCGTCTGTAGCCACCCTGTCCTCGTTTATCTATCCGCCAGATCTGGGGAAAATAAGCTTCCCACACCAAGTGTTTCAAGCAATATTTTCAAAGGTTTATTACGGCGCATTGGTAATATACAGAAATGAATATATAGGCGTTTCTTAAGATTTGGATGACCGATTAAACATTACATTCTTATCAGTACAGCTACGTGAAATAGAAATTGGAATAATCAAGCAAAAAGTATTCATTTCCAGAGAAATGAAACTAAAAACAAGAAACTAAACTAGAAACGGAAACTAGAAACTTTTGCGCATCTAATATGGAGGCATAATACAATATGCCTGGGAGGAGAGAGGCACTGTGGAGGTTGAGGGCAGGGTTGCCAACCGCCAGTAAATTTACTGACAGTTTGTAAAAATCAGTGATTTTTACAACTGTCTATAAATATCAGGGTCTGATAATTTGTCATGCTGTGCTGACTTTTTAAGTGTAAACCAAGCAAACTACTTGATATGGATAGTGTCAGTGTTTCCATGTTGTGTTTAAATAACAATTATTTTAGTTTTTAATAGGAGTTCTATTATTTTTCAGGTTGCCAGTAAAAAATGTGCTCCGCCAGTAAAGTTTCCATGTTTTGCAAGTAAAAAATGCTGCGGGAGGTTGGCACTGGTTGAGGGCTGTCAGGGGGCCTGGGAGAATGTGTTAGGTTAGTGCACTATGACTAAGGGCTCCCAGGGGGCCTTGGGGCTCTATGGGGGGTAAGGGGCACTGCAGGCAATTATGGAAGGTTGGGTGCATTATGGGAGCTGACTACACTGTGGTAGCTTAGGGGATATGCAGCTGCCTACGGGCTAGGAAGGAGGGATGCACTGTGGAGCCTGAGGGCTCTCAGGGGTTCTAGGGTCACTGGGGATGGACTGAGAGGCGCTGCAGACCATTGTAGGAGATTTCAGCCACCATGGGAGCTGGGAGTCACCGTGGTAGGTTAGGAGATCTGCAGCTGACTGGAGGCCCAGTTGAAGGAGGGGGCTGGGGGCACTTATGAGAACTGGGGACATTGTGGTTGGGTTGTGAAGCACTGCAGACAATTATAGTAGAGATTAAATGGGAAATCCGCGCTAATGTATGAAAATGTGAAAAATAAATGATAGTAATTTAGAGTTAACTAAGTGAGGTGCTGCAAAACTAGGAAAACCATCCAAAACAAATATATTTTTTTAAAAAATTGCGCAAACCTGTGTTGTATGGTGATCAAAAATTAACATAAGCCAACTGGCTACTCACATGTACACAGTGTAGGAAACGCTCAGATAAACAATGCAGCCCGTGCTATCTTAGTCACGTGGGTCGTGTGCTCGTCAATACGTAGGACCACCCCCTACGTATTGACGAGCACACGACCCACGTGACTAAGATAGCACGGGCTGCACGTACCCTGAGCCGGCGTTTCTTGTTTATCTGAGGGTTTCCTACACTGTGTACATGTGAGTAGCCAGTTGGCTTATGTTAATTTTTGATCACCATACAATACTTCACTATTTGGCGTTTTGTTTTCCCATATATGGCTGCCATGAGCCCAATGGGATATCCGAGGATGTAGTGACACCCTAACTCTCTTACATGCCGTGGCTTCTCGGCCGCTACGTTCCTTGTGTCTAAAACCAAGTATATTTACATCTCTGGTAAGAGTCGATATATTCAGAGTGGGGTGACACAGAACGTTATCTCATTCTATACACTTGGTGGAAGTATCTATTCTACTCTTTGGAATTTTATTTTTCAATCCGAATTTCTGGACTTCTGATATATATATATATATATATTTTTTTTTTTTGCACTATTTGTGGTGGAAGCATTTTTTGTTTATATATTTTTTATTTGGACCTTTACATTTTTATGATGTTTGATTTTTGATGTTTTCATGTCCGTATTGATTTCACTGATTATGTATCCCCTATAAGTAGCACATACTTATATAATTTATAAGAATATATTTTCTTAGAAAATTACTATTCATTATCACACAGGGTTGCGCAATTTTTTTTAAAAAGACAATTATAGTAGGTTGGGTACTCTAAAGAGGCTAGGAGGCACTGGGGTAGGTTAGAGGATCTGCAGCTGGCTGGAGGCATTGCGGCCTTTGGATACTAGTCTCGGGAGGGCCTGTCACCCCTCTGCTGCTCACTGCTCTTCTTGCTGGAGAAGAAACTGTACTTAAGGACCTGCAGTGCAAGGATTTCCTGACTTCATTCATTTTCTGGACCCACCACCTTTCCTACTGCTTTGTGATTATTTCCTTATCAGTCATCAAGGGAGCAGATCTGACATGAGGAAGCAAAGCCCTGCTCCTCTACCAAGATGGCCACCTCCACACATGGATATAGTGGGATTGATTTACTAAAACTGGAGAGTGCAGAATCTGGTGCAGCTCTGCATGGTAGCCAATCAGCTTCTATCTTCAGCTTGTTCAATTAAGCTTTGACAAAAAAAACCTGGAAACTGATTGGTTTCTATGCAAAGCTGCAGCAGATTTTGCACCCTTCCGGTTTCGTAAATCAACCCCAGTAAGTCAATAATGGGGAAAAGATAACTAGTCCTTTGTTTTCTGCTTGACTTTTTTTGGGTACAGCTTCTACAAAACAGGTTCTCTTTAAAAGTTTAAAAAACATAAAACCCATTGACAAAGTTATATGGATGAGTCTATTTACATTATTCTAAAGTTGTTCATTTCCGCAGTATGTGACTTGGTTAGATCAATTTTGGTTCATCATTCTTACAGATCAATTTACTCACAAAAAAAAAAATTGAATAAATGTGTTGTTTTCCAGCTACGGATACATTTTCTTTTCTTTTTTTTAGAAGGTTTAGCTATTGTTTGTTGTTTGCTGATTCTAGCTCTGATTCATAAACTTCTGCTTGATGCATGCTTTGATGAAAGAGGAAAACCAGACAGGAAAATAGAAAAGAAATAACAATTTGTGGCTGATATTGGAAAATGGGACAGCAGCAGTAAAGCGTTGCGTAAGTCGAAAATGACTTAACTTGTCGTAGCTGCAATTTTCACCCACAGAGATTTTCAAACCACAAAACATTATTGTTGAAAAGAGAACACAAAGAGAAAGGCACTGTTGTCATGCTGAGGAAATAAGCTTTCTTTCATTTCCATAATTTAAAGCAAGGTAGACAACAACAAAGAGGTGAAGATCTGCCTTTTAGTACATCGAAAAATATCTTCCATGATACGAGGGCTACATTGAATGTATTGCAAATGTAGTCATAACTTTTTTATTTTTTTATTATTTTACATAGGTCATTCAAACTTCACATGTTGGTAGTGAAGCCAGGTTCTCCCTCAGGAGTGGCTGGTAGTTGTGGTCCACCTGCCTGCTGCCCAGTCCCACATGATTTACACACACCCGGAGTCACTGAACAGGCTGATACTTTGTTTTGTTGTTTTATTTAGGGGATGAATTTGGATAGGGATAGGGGCGACTTTGGGATGCCCAGACATTGAACATGGGACCTTCTTCAAAGCCACTGAAGACACATATTTTGCTGATCTGGGATGAAATATGGGCATATCTTTATGATCCAAAAGCAATTATCCGTCCATGCAAAAGTGTCACACCTCTTCCTCCAGGCCTAAGAAGTTCAAGAGCCATTGATCAGCACAGCAAGTCATTGTGATAGTTTTTGGGATGACATGGGTGTCATTCTTCTTGGTTTTCTGGAACGTGGCCATACTGTGACCAGCATTCGGTACATTGAGACACTTAAAGTGGAACTTCACCTCAAAGGGGGAACTCAACTTTATGCCCCCCCTTCTTCTTTGGGAACTCATTTTTGGGGGGGAGTGGGCACCCAGTTTTCTCAGGTACCCACTCCCCTTTCCACTGGAATTGCCTAGATGATTCCACCAGAAGTTCTCCAACTCACCCCTCCTTGCCTGCATCACAGGCCCCAGAAGACCACGCTACCATACTCACAGTGCAGTGCGAAGCCGACTGTGAAGCTGCAAAGAGTCACAGCTGGCTTCCCAAACTACACATGCTGGCACCAGGATGCTGGCACCAGGGGAAACAAAGAGGAAAGGATGGTGCTGGATCCCTGGACAGGTAAATGTCCAAATAAACACCAACAGCTACAGAATTTGTGGCTGCTGACTTAATTTTTTTTAAACCTGAGAGAACCACCTTGAGAAGCCATTAGGAGGAGGAGACCAAACAAGAATCTGAAAGCAATCCATGTTCACCATGACAATGCATGACCACACACATCTTTGACAACAAATCAGGCTTTCTGCAAATTCGGCTGGTCAGTGGTTCCCCATTCATCATACAGTCCAGATTTAGCACCCTCTGACTTCCTGGACAGGTAACTGTCCTATTATAAAATGTCCACAGCTAGAGAGTGGGGAGCTGCTGACTTTTTCATTTTTTTTAAACCTGACTGAAGAACCACCTTGAGAAGCCATTAGGGGGAAGAGGTTAAACAAGAATCTGCAAACATGATTTAGCACCCTCTCCACTTGCTCTGTCCAATAAGGGACAATCTTAAGGGACGACAATTTGACAACATAAATGAGGTGCAAGTGGCTATGAATACGTGGGTACAACAGTACGCATCTGAGTTTTTCAAAGAAGATTTGAGAGTTGGGTTCAACAATGGTGCAAATGCATGTGATGAAGACTATGTTGTGTAGCCTTTTTATAGAGGAAGAGTTATACTACCAATATGTGACATTTTAATGATATTTGTAGGTTAATAATAAAAAAATGATGTCCACCCACTTTTGCGTTACTTTCACAGCCCTCGTAAAAATGATGTATACTTTTTAAGTTTTATATATTTTGGAAATTGAATTTGTAAGTGGGTAAATAGGTAAAAAGAGCAATTATTATGCTTATCTAGAAAACAATTATTTTTTTTTGCTCAGAACCCACAGCAATCAGCTGATTTAAAGAGGACCTATACTGTGGAAGCTGTGCCCAAAAAAGACAAACAGAGGGCAAAAATCTAGGCACTGGTATAGTCTGTTATAGCTGTTTTTCCCAAGCAACAACATTCCATGCCTTGTTACACACTGTGTCTCCTTGTAGAGGCAGCCATCTTGGCACAGGTGCAGGGCTTTGAGCCTCCTAGCTGCCGACTAGTCAGGTAATGGTCAAGGCAGAGGAGAGGTGAAGACAGCACTTATTCTACAGAATGAATGAAGCAAAAGCAGGGAGATCCTTGCACAGCAGGTCCTCAGGTACGGCTTCCTCTTCAGCAAGGAATACAGTGAGCTTTTTAGGAAGAATTTTTAGGAAGAATTTAAGATAAAAGGTAAGTGTTTCAGGGTCTTTCTACTATTTACATTTCTAGGTGTTCTCCATAAGAGTGTAGATTTTCGCTTTAAGGGCCACTTTGATAGCAAAGCTAAGCAGATTTTAGGCTACTATTTTCTAGATGGCTTGTCAGAGGAATGAAGCAACATACTCTCCCTATCTGAATGTCCACCTGCAGAGTGATTGGTGTAGACACAGCTTTTGGGTGAAGTTCAAACTTGTTTTTAACCAGCCAAACCCTTAGTGTCATGTTTGTGATAGTGATTGCAACGCATGCTTCAGGTTTCCTGTTTGCCTGCCTTGTTCCTGTGCCGTGACCTTTTCCTTTCCCTTATCCCTGCCTTGGATTGGAATCTGGGCTACTCTTTGAACTGAGCCTGCCCTTTTGTCCATGGATTTGACTTTGACTACTCTCTAAACATTGCCTGCCCTGAACCTGGACTGTCTTTGGATCAGGGGTCTCCAAACCATCTAAAGAAAAGGCCAGTATACTGTCCTTCAGACTTTGGGGGGGGGGGGCAGAGTGTGCCCAGTGGGAGTAAACAATGCCTGATCTTTGGTAGTAGGGAGAGAAAATGTTGGTGTCATTGGGGTCAATTCGCTAAGAGTAAAATAACGGCCCAAAGAATGCAGTAAAATAACGATTGCAGTAAATCAGTTTTGAACGTGCAATTCAAAAGAATTTTGTGTTAAATAACGAATGCGGTGTTGAAAACCAACAAAGTGAAATTATATGCATACACTATATCACCAAAAGAATTGGGACACCTGCCTTTACACACACATGAACTTTAATGGCATCCCAGTCTTAGTCCGTAGGGTTCAATATTGAGTTGGCCCACCCTTTGCAGCTATAACAGCTTCACCTCTTCTGGGAAGGCTGTCCACAAGGTTTAGGAGTGTCTATGGGAATGTTTGACCATTCTTCCTGAAGCCCATTTGTGAGGTCAGGTATTGTTGTTGGATGAGAAGCTGTTATAGCTGCAAAAGGGTGGGCCAACTCAATATTGAACCCTACAGACTAAGACTGGGATGCCATTAAAAATTCATCTGCATGTAAAGGCAGGCGTCCCAATACTTTCGGTAATATAGTGTATCTTTCTCCTGTAAAAGTCAGGCCACAAATTGCCTAATCCCACTTCTGAGCTTTCCTATTCATCACTAAACAAGATGGCTATCATATTAAAGGATCTTTTTTTGGAATGTCTCATTGTACTGATGATGAACATTAATAAAAAAAAAAAAAACTGGAGTAGTAATTTTCACAAACAAATTAATTGAGAAAAATGCGTACCGAGGTTAATGGAGAGAGACAATCTCCCTTTCTGTAGCTCCAGCGTTATATAATCCCCTCGCTGTCCTTCACCGTGAAATAATACTCCATCACTCTGCATGCTCTTGAACTTCAGGGAGATGACATCTTTATATGTGGTCATCAGTTTCTGATTGAACCTGTAGAGGAGCGAGCTTCTGCCATCAAAGTCCGCCACATCAGATTCTAGAGAGGAGACAAAGAGGCAATTGACAGGCACTCGTGTAAGCAAACAAGCAAGGTCAATGATAATATCTCTTGCTATTGGCATCAACACAAGTAGTATCATTACGGACAATATTGTCTACTTTCCCTGAATTGAATCCCCCTGGTGATTCCTTTAACATATGACTCATTGGAATTACATTATGTGCCCTTGCCGGTTATGTTTGCCGGTGGCACAGTGCAGTAATGGTGGAGGAGATGGCTTCATATTCCTAAATAAATCATACTATTAAACCCCAGGGAGTTTAAACTGCTATACAAGTTCTAAAGTTCAGCAGAATAGTGGCCGGCCCATAAGATAGCGGCAACCCATCACAAAGTACTTTACCTTACTGTAGCAAAAAGGTTTTGCAGTGTTAAGGATTAGAGTTGAGTGAACCCGAACTGTAAAGTTCGGGTTCGTACCGAACTTTGGGGTGTCCGTGACCCGGACCCGAACCCGGACATTTGAAAAAAAGTTTGGGTTCGAGTTCTGGGTTTGAGAATTTGATCACACATGTTGAATAGCTGCAGGGCAGCCAATCAACAAGCGTTTCACTGGTTTTCCCTAGAAGCCATCACAGCCATGCCTACTAATGGCATGGCTGTGATTGGCCAGTGCATCACGTGACCCAGCCTCTATATGAGGCTGGAGTCACAGTGCTGCATGTCACATGCTCTCTGGGTAGTGTAGGGAGAGGATGCTGCCGGTGCTGTGAGGGACAGATTGCAGATAGATAGATAGGTAGAGATTACTACTACTACTGCTTTTAGGGACAGATTTAGGGACAGATTGAAGATCTCATCCTGCATTACAGAACGATCTGACTGGACTAGGTAGAGTCTACTGCTTAGAGGGACAGATTATTGTTCTAAAATCATCACCTACTCCTATAGGGTCAGGTTCCTGCTGTTGCTGTAAGGGACAGATTGTTGTTCTAAAATCATTTTGCAGCCCTCTAGCACTTTCCAGGACTTTTTTACAGTCATTTTTGTGCCGAAAAGCTCGGGTGTCCATTGAATTCAATGGGGTTCGGGGTAAAGTTCGGGTCAAGTTCGGTACTGAACCCAGATTTTTTCCGAAGTTCGGCCGAACCCACCAAACCCGAACATCCACGGGTTCGTTCAACTCTATTAAGGATAACTTGGCAACATTTGTGAAATAAGAAGAACCACTTTTTCTCAAAGAGGACCTACTATTAAAGAATATTACCCCAACATTTCATATTCCTCATAGGTGTCTGTTGATCCATGTACTTGTATTAAAAATGATCTTGTTTTCTATGCAATCCTTATTTTGGGTGAAATACCTGGTGGTCCTGCCAGATCCACTGCTATCCCAGTGATGGCAAACCTTGGCACCTCAGATGTTTTGGAACTACATTTTCCATGATGCTCACACACTCTGCAGTGTAGTTCCAAAACATTTGGGGTGCCAAGGTTCGCCATCACTGTGCTATCCTATTTCAAGCTGACCACGCTAGGCAAAGAAGCACATCCATCGCAGTGTTGTTTGGTTTTCTGGCTATGCTGGGAGAACATCCTACCTGTCCTGCAGTGGCCAAGACTTGTGCTGACACCCACCCCCCCCTGCACAGCCATTCACTGTAAAGAACCGTGTTGTGCTGTTTCTCCACACCCACCTCTACAAGCCTCTTCTGCAGCTGAGATCAGAGATTATGACATATCAGCATGGATGTCACACCACTTCCTCAAACTCAATCTTTCTAAAACTGAGCTCATAATATTCCCTCCGGCCCGTGCCCTCTCCCCTGAATTCTCTATCAAGAATAATAATACAACCATCAGTCTCCCCCACATGCTAAGGTACTAGGTGTAATCCTAGGCTCTGACCCGTCCTTTCCGCCCCAAATCCAATTGCTGTCCAAATCTTGCAGACTTCACTTCCATAACATTTTCTTTTTAACCATGGAAACCACTAAGCAACTTATTCACTCCCTTGTTATCTCTCGTCTTGACTATTGTAACTCCCTTCTCATAGGCCTTTCCATAGGCTATCCCTTCTTTAGTCTATCATGAATGCTCCTGCCACAGTCATTCACCTTACCAACCATTTAGTGTCCTCCACCCCTCTCTGCCAATCCCTCTATTGGCTTCCAATTGCTGAATGAATATAAAAATTCAAAACACTAACGATAACATACAAAGCCATTTACAACTCTGCCCTGAGCTACATCATCGATCTTGTCACCAAATACCACCCAAATCATCATCTCCGCTCCTCTCAAGACCTCCTGCTCTCTAGCTCTCATGTTCATCTCCAAGACTTCTCCAGAGCCTCTCCGTCCTCTGAAACTCACTACCCCAATGTATCTCCTACTCTGTTAACTTTACCTCTTGTTTGTAGAGTGTGAATCAATATGCACCCTAAGGAAGTACTATCCCCTGAGAGGCAATTAAAGAAATCTAAGTAAGGTTTGGGACTTTTCATGTACTTCCTTGGGTTAATAACTACTGAGCCAACACGTTATAAAATCATTTGTACATAAGTTTATTTAGAACATTCTACAAATCTTAAAAGAAAGGGCATTATTCCATAAAAACAAGTTAACAAAAATGTTTCGCGGGCTGACCTGCTTTGTCAGGGCCTCAGATCCTGTCAAATACTGTATAGTATTACATCAGAGAGTGGTGGCAAGTAGCCTGGGGGGGCCGTGGGGAATGTCTCCAAAAACCCCAAAAAGGAAACACCCACATAGGAGCAAGGACGATACCATATATCTACAGAGTCTAGATCATATGCTCCCTAATAGAGTGTCCTAGAATTGATGGTTATCACAAACTGGGAAGGCAGAATTGTAGTCTCAGGTCTCAACAGGTTTTGTCTATTGGTGGGATGTATCGTGTGTCCTCTGTGAGACTTCAACCTCCACCGGTTTTCTCTATTGGTGTGATGTATCGTGTGTCCTCTGTGAGACCTCAACCTCCACAGGTTTTGTCTATTGGTGTGATGTATCGTGTGTCCTCTGTGAGACTTCAACCTCCACCGGTTTTTTCTATTGGTGGGATGTATCGTGTGTCCTCTGTGAGACTTCAACCTCCACCAGTTTTCTCTATTGGTGTGATGTATTGTGTGTCCTCTATGAGACCTCAACCTCCACAGGTTTTCTCTATTGGTGTGATGTATTGTGTGTCCTCTATGAGACCTCAACCTCCACAGGTTTTCTCTATTGGTGGGATGTATCGGGTGTCCTCTGTGAGACTTCAACCTCCACCAGTTTTCTCTATTGGTGTGATGTATTGTGTGTCCTCTATGAGACCTCAACCTCCACAGGTTTTCTCTATTGGTGGGATGTATCGGGTGTCCTCTATGAGACCTCAACCTCCACAGGTTTTCTCTATTGGTGGGATGTATCGTGTGTCCTCTGTGAGACTTCAACCTCCACCAGTTTTCTCTATTGGTGTGATGTATCGTGTGTCCTCTGTGAGACCTCAACCTCCACAGGTTTTCTCTATTGGTGTGATGTATCATGTGTCCTCTGTGAGACTTCAACCTCCACCGGTTTTCTCTATAGGTGTGATGTATCATGTGTCCTCTGTGAGACCTCAACCTCAACAGGTTTTCTCTATTGGTGTGATGTATCGGGTGTCCTCTATGAGAGGTCAACCTCCACAGGTTTTCTCTATAGGTGTGATGTATGGTGTGTCCTCTATGAGACTTCAACCTCAACAGGTTTCCTCTATTGGTGTGATGTATCGTGTGACCTCTATGAGACCTCAACCTCAACAGGTTTTCTCTATTGGTGGGATGTATTATGTGTCCCTTGTGAGACCTCAACCTCAACAGGTTTTCTCTATTGGTGGGATGTATTATGTGTCCCTTGTGAGACCTCAACCGTTTTTTTCTATTGTTAGAATAGGCTCAGGTGAAAAGTTAGTTTAACTCATTTATAAAGGTACCTACATCCCTAATCAATATCAATGTAGATTGCAGGGGGGTGGGGCTGTGGGATTTTAATGGTACCACAATAGACTTACATACTACAGGTTGTTTTTTTTTAAATCGTAACAAATTTATTGAAATACAAATAGTACAAAATTCATATTTTAAAACCATCAACTGTTATTACCACATATACAGTTCACCCCCCATATATCCAAGGTGGAGGTGAAAACATCCCCTGAAAATCTTATGTGCTTCCCGACATGTTTCGTGGGTTACCCGCTTCTTCAAGGGATTTTGCACATTTTAAAGCTAAAAGCATAAATCATAATATGATTAATCTGGACATCTACATAGCAATCATAAAAAAGAAAAAAAAGGAGAGATCAAATAGAAGGATGTAATACCAAGATAATATAACATAATGTGAATAATCACCGCATACATACACATACACACAGGTTTTTTCTATTGGTGTGATGTATCATGTGAAATCAGGCAGAGGTTTGTAGCCTGCCAGCAGTATTGGAGCAGACTTCACAGAGGACACACAATACATTACACCAACAGAGAAAACCTGTTGAGACCTGAGACATGCTACAATTATGCCTTTCCAGTTTGTGATATCCATCATTTCTTGGACACTCTATTAGGGCCCATATGATATAGACTCTGAAGATATATGGTATTGTCTTTCTCATATGTGGGTGTTTCCTTTTTGGTGGTTTTGGAGACGCTACCCACGAGCTCCCCAAGCTACTTGCCACCACTCTCCGATGTAATAATATACATTATTTGACAGGATCTGAGGCCCTGATGAAGCCCGCGAAATGTGTTGACTAAAAGATCTACAAAGCTGGATCTTGAATCCAGAATTATGGACCAGCAGTTTGTTAACTTGTTTTTATTGAATAAACCTCTTTCTTTAAGAATTGTAGAATGTTCTAAATTAAGTTATGTACAAATGATTTTATATAATGTGTTGGCTCAGTGGTTATTAACCCAAGGAAGTACATGAAAGGTCCCAAATCTTACTCAGATTTCTATAATTGTCTGTCCCCTTTTTAGGTGATCCTTATAGACTCATCCCTACAGGGAGGCCTATCCTGCCTTCATCTAATAACCAAATCTTCTATTTCTCCCATCAGTTCATCCCTCACAGTTATTACCTTTTATTCCACCAGCTCCTCCCTATTAGATTGTAAGCGCCCAGGAGCAGAGTCCTCCTAACCCTTTTGTATTGAATTGTAATGTCTCTGTATTATCTCCCGTTATATTGTAAAGCACCGTGCAAACTGTTGGTGCTGTATAAACTTTGAATAATAATAATAATATTAATAATAATGTGATCCAATTATAAAAAAAAAGAAAAAAGGTATTTATAATGTTTTCATTTACACACAGTATATATATATATATATATATATACACACAAATGTTTTGCTTTTCATTTGTACTTTAAACTGAATAGGTTGGTTCTACAAGGTAACGGTTCACACATTAGTCTAGTCTGCAGTTGTATTCCCTGAAAGCAGATAAAAATGGTAATCGCAGCTTGTTGTATAGTCCTGTGTAGCTACAGACCGGTCAGGGTGCCCATGAGACATGTCCACAGCCAATGACACCCGGTGGTAGCTGGTGAAATTTTAGGATGGGAGGGCGCCAGACCCCGCCCTTCCTTTTTGACCCCTCCCACTTCTCATAAGCCCCACCCCTTATATATACCTCCCCTTGTGTCAGGAGTATACAGCCCAGAATCACCAGATAGGGTATACAGCGTCGCCAGATAAGGGTATACAGAATGACCAGAGGAGTATACAGCATGGCCAGGGGAGTATACAGCATGACCAGAGGAGTATACAGCATGACCAGAGGGGTATACAGCATGACCAGAGGGGTATACAGCATGACCAGAGGAGTATACAACATTACCAGAGGGGTATATAGCATGACCAGAGAAGTATACAGCATGACCAGTGGGGTATACAGCATGACCAGAGGGGTATACAGCATGACCAGAAAAGTATACAGCATGACCAGAGGAGTATACAGCATGACCAGTGGGGTATACAGCATGACCAGATGAGTATACAGCATGACCAGATAGGTATACAGCATGACCAGAGGGGTATACAGCATGACCAGAGGAGTATACAGCATGACCAGAGGAGTATACAGCATGACCAGAGGGGTATACAGCATGACTAGAGGGGTATACACATGACCAGAGGAGTATAAAACATGACCAGAGGAGTATACACCATGACCAGAGGAGTATACAGCATGACCAGAGGGGTATACAGCATGACTAGAGGAGTATACAGCATGACCAGAGGAGTATACAGCATGACCAGAGGAGTATACAGCATGACCAGAGGAGTATACAGCATGACCAGAGGGGTATATGCATGACCAGAGGAGTATACAGCATGACCAAAGGGGTATACAGCATGACCAGAGGGGTATACACATGACCAGAGGATTATACAGCATGACCAGAGGAGTTTACAGCATCCAGAACCCCCCCCCCCGCCCTCCGGGGCAGTCGGGACATCAAAGTCCTGCACTTACCCCATCCAGAAGCGAGCAGCAGGCAGGCAGTGGTGTCCGGCGAGCGGGGAGCCACTTGGCTTCGGCAGTGCATCCCCCTCTTCCTCTGAGAAAGACATCCAATAGGATCGCCTGTCTCCTCAGCCAATCGGTAACATACCAGTACTTCCCAATTGGCTGAGAGGCATTCAGTGTAACAAAAGCAAATATTCATTTGCTTTTGTAACGCACGTGAGTGGACCCTACTGCGCCATGGTGTGCGCTCCAATCCACTCTAATTTGAAGCCTGTTAGAGCCTATGGCTGTAATCAGGTACTTCAAACACCAGTGATGTTTCTGAAATTCATGCGGCAGGCGCCTCAAAGGGGGCAGCCGCATGAATAGGGGGTGGTTGCGGACGGCCATAGAATAGGGGTGGCTGGAGAGAGGGGGTGGCGCCCATGCACCCTTAATGGACGGGCCTCCCCTGATGGTACCTACAATTGGCATTTGATTATCAGAACTGGACCATGGAGTAATGGAAGAAGGTGGCCTGGTCTGATAATTTATATTTTGGTTTGCTTCATGGGGATGGCTGGGTGCATCACTTACCTGGGGGAGGGATGGCACCAGGATGCATTATGGGAGGAAGGCAAGCCAGCGGAGGCAGTGTGATGCTTTGGGCAATATTCTGCTGGGAAACCTTGGAAACCTTGGCTTCACCATTCATGTAGATGTTACTTAGTACCTACCTAAACTTAGTTGGTGACCAAGTACACCCCTTTATGGGGTGGCATTGGCCTCTTTCAGCAGGATAATTTGCCCTGCCACACTGCAAAAATGGTTCAAAAATGGTTTGAGTAACACGACAAGGAGTTTCAGGTGTTGGCTTGGCTTCCATATCTTCCAGATCTCAATCCTATTGAGCATCTGTGGGATGTTCCGGGAAAACAAGGCTGTTCCATGGAGGCCCCACCGCACAGCTTACAGGACTTAAAGGATCCGCTACTGAAAGCTTGGTGCCAGATACCACAGTGGACCCTTAGAGGTCTAGTGGAGTCCAGTGCCGGGGCAAGGTCATCCAGCGCCAAGGGCAAAGATGCCATACTGCACCCCCCTCCCATTATATGCAAGCTTAGGAGATCCTACTCCCAGCAGCCATTTACTTGTCAAATGGAGGATTTTTATTAAGAATGAAGTCCTTGATACTGCTACACAACGTATCTGTCTTATGTTGTATTAAACTTCAATAAAAATGTATTTAAATAAAGAGTGGAGTCATCGCAAGAACTTAGGCTGTCCATGGTGGAAGACCCCTGGGGCAGAGAGGAGATAGAGAGCACAGCCTCCTGGCTCTCTTCACTGCTCCCAGAGCTTGGCTGACAGGAGTAGTGTCACTACTCCTGTCAGGCATATAGTCAGAATGGTGGCACCCCATCCCTGCAGTATACAACTGCCCACCCCTTGTCCTGGCCCTGGTGGAGTCCATGCCTCATTTGGCCAGGGTTGTTTTGGTGGCAAAAGGGGGACCTACTGAGTATAAGGTGGGTGCTCAGAAAGTTATAGCTGATGGGTATATATCCTTTTTCAACCCAGAGACTCCACCTCATGCAGCCCTGATGCCCTTTCTACCTAACCATTTCTGCAGATCACTCCATAAGACACGGGGTATACACCTCTCCTCCACGGCCCCTGCCAATGAAATGAATGGGAAGCGATGGCGCGCCGCTTCGGGAGTGCCGCACGCCGGCGCTTTTAATCCCTTTTTAACCCTTTCTTAGGGGTTAAAAGTGCCCTGCTGCAGCACCCCCATCCCTGCAGTATACAACTGCGTCCGGGGCACCTGTCCCTTGGGCTGCCCACCCTTTGTCCTGGCCCTGCGGCATCTTTCGGGCGGTGCTGGAGCGGGGTATAGACCTCTCCTCCACGGCCCCTGCCAATGAAATGAATGGAAAGCGCTGGCGCGCCGCTTCGGTAGCGCTGCACGCCGGTGCTTTTAGTCCATTTTTAACCCCTTCTTAGGGGTTAAAAGTGCCTCGTTGCCGTCCAAATACCGGCACCAAAGCCCCGCTGTAACAACAGTAAAGCTCCATTTTACCGCTGACGCTCGGGCGGCCCCAGTGTGGAAGGGCTCTTAGTTGAGTCAATGTTGCAGTTTTGATAAAGAAACCGCTATTTATCTTTATTTGTTTTCCTTTGCAGACAATAGACATTTGCTAAAAGAACAATCAGCTCAGTGGCAGCTCCTTCCTTGTCCTTTTACATAATCAGATGCCTTAAATCCAGGGAAAAAAAAAAAAGGTGGATCAGCACATCCGTCTGGATAGCTTAACATGTCACTTTTAATTCCCCTCTCGGCAAAATATAAAAGACAACCGGTCCGCGTTACAGACGCATTTCGACCTAACAAGGTCTTGTTCCCACCAATCAGACAACGCATGCAATCTTCATATCAAAGCGGGATATGCTACAGCTGATTGCCTGACACGCTTTGGCAGGAACTGCCTCAGCCTTTTTACGCCCCGGTTATTTGAACCACACGCCAATGTGTTTATGTAAAGCCAAGAACACAAATGTACTATTTTGCAGCTTATCATCAACTCTACATCACTGCTAAAATCGTTTTCTTTTTTTTTTTTCAGGCTTTTAAATTTCAATTATTTCACCCGTTGGTCCCGCCAGTAACACACTTCCTGTCCAAGGACAACAATGCTCACATACCACCAGTGGCAGCTGGTGCTAAATATTTAGGGGGCAACAAACTAACGCCGCAAGCACAATGAGAGGACAGGAAGGCAGCGATGGTCGTAAGCACCTCCCCCCCAGCGTTAAACAGATGAGAAGGCGCCACCCCCAGGAGGAGGAAGGTTGTTGCTTCTCCTCCGGGCTGAACAGGAAGTGTGTCCTGAGATTTGATTGGCCAGGGAGTCCTAAGACAATCAGGTCCTGATTGGCCAGGAGGAGAATTTAATTCGCTAGTGTCACACAACTGGGTGGGCTCAGGGCACAGTGCTCTGCGCCCCGGTCCCACCCTTTTTTGAAGCCAATTAGAGCCTATTAGGGGTTGAACGCATGGATTGGGGGAACGGCGCCCCTGCGCCCCTAATGGACGGGGCCGCCACTGCATACCACAATATATTAATGGAGGGGCATTGTTTCACCTTTAGGCTGGGTTCACACAATTGCGAATTGAATGCAGGTTCCCCGCATCCATTTTGCAATAGCAGGAGATTGTGACCGTCTGTCTATGGAGCCGGTTCACACATCTCCAAGGCAGCTCCGGTGCAAATTTTCACAGGAGTCCAGTGCATTTTTTGGTCCGTCTCAGGTCCAAATTCAGCCCAAAAATAGGGCTGAAATCAGACCTGAAACAGTGAACGGAGACGCACCAGACACCTGCTGGAAGTCAGAGCGTGCTGCGGTGTGAACCCAGCTTTATACTCGGTTTCCACTAGTGTTACTTTTCCTGCGACTTGGAACTGCAAAGTCGCATGACAAGTCATTCCCCATGATTTCCAATGAGTACCGTTCATATCTGTGCGACTTCAAGTTGCAGTGACTTCAAAGTAGTTCCTGCACTACTTTTTTCCGACTTTTATGCGACTTGAGGTCCATAGACCTCCAGAATACACAGGCGTTGCTTCAAGTCACATCAAAATTGTGGCACAAATTGTGGCAAAAATTGTGGTAAAAAATCGACTTTCAGGTCGCAATAGTGAAAACCTAGCCTTTAGGCTTGTCCAATTCATTTTGTTCCAAATTCAATTCTTACTGAATTTATCAAATTCGGCAATTCGGATGAATTCTGAATTTCGAATCTCCAAATTTTTTCCCAATTTTCGTTCTTTCCGATTTGAAAATTCGGCAATCCGATAATCAGAAAATCCGAATTGCGGTAATTCAGAAATTTGGAAGTATAAATCCAAAAACCAGAAATTTGGAAATTGGGAAATTGGGAAATCCGAAAATTAAATTATAGGTATTGGAATTTCCTTGAAAATATGGCTGTCAATGATAAATTTCATATTTACGTTCACTAACAGCCAAATTTGAAAGGAAATTCCAATACCTATAATTTAATAGTTATTTATTATTATTTCAAATGTTCTTTCTTCAGAAATTCGGAAATAAAAAAGAACATTTTGAAATATTAACTAACTAATAAATGATTAGCTAGTTATTATTTCAAATGTTTTCTTATTTGAGCCAGGCCTTCTCCACCAACATCAGTGCCTGACCTCACAAAGGCGCTTCTGGAAGAATGGTCAAACATTCCCATAGACACTCCTAAACCTTGTGGACAGCCTTCCCAGAAGAGGTGAAGCTGTTATAGCTGCAAAGGGTGGGCCAACTCAATATTGAACCCTACGGAGTAAGACTGGGATGCCATTAAAGTTCATGTGCGTGTAAAGGCAAGCGTCCCAATTTGGTAATATAGTGTGTGTGTGTATATATATATATACACACACACACAGTATCTCAAAAAAGTAAGTACACCCCTCACATTTTTGTAAATATTTTATTCTATCTTTTCATGTGACAACACTGAAGAAATGACACTTTGCTACAATGTAAAGTAGTGGGTGTACAGCTTGTATAACAGTGTAAATTTGCTGTCCCCTGAAAATAACTCAACACACAGCCATTAATGTCTAAACCGCTGGCAACAAAAGTGAGTACACCCTTAAGTGAAAATGTCCAAATTGGGCCCAAGTAGCCATTTTCCATCCCTGGTGCCATGTGACTCGTTAGTGTTACAATGTCTCAGGTGTGAATGGGGAGCAGGTGTGCTAAATTTGGTGTTATCGCTCTTGCTCTCTCATACCTAATGGCAAAGAAACCTCTGAGGATCTGAAAAAAAGAATTGTTGCTCTACATAAAGATGGCCTAGGCTATAAGAAGATTGCCAAGACCCTGAAACTGAGCTGCAGCATGATGGCCAAGACCATAGAGCGGTTTAACAGGACAGGTTCCCCTCAGAACAGCGCCTCGCCATGGTCGACCAAAGACGTTGAGTGCACGTAATCAGTGTCATATCCAGAGGTTGTCTTTGGGAAATAGACATGTGAGTGCTGCCAGCATTGCAGCAGAGGTTGAAGGGGTGTGGGGGGTCAGCCTGTCAGTGCTCAGACCATACGCCGCACACTGCATCAAATTGGTCTGCTTGGCTGTCATCCCAGAAGGAAGCCTCTTCTAAAGATGATGCACACGAAAGCCTACAAACAGTTTGCTGAAGACAAGCAAACTAAGGACATGGATTACTGGAACCATGCCCTGTGGTCTGATGAGACCAAGATAAACTTATTTGGTTCAGATGGTGTCAAGCGTGTCCTACAGTCAAGCATGGTGGTGGAAGTGTCATGGTCTGGGGCTGCATGAGTGCTGCCGGCACTGGGGAGCTACAGTTCATTGAGGGAACCATGAATGCCAACATGCACTGTGACATACTGAAGCAAAGCATGATCCCCTCCCTTCGGATACTGGGCCGTAGGGCAGTATTGCAACATGATTACGACCCAAAACACACCTCCAAGAGGACCACTGCCTTGCTAAAGAAGCTGAGGGTAAAGGTGATGGACTGGCCAAGCATCTCCAGACCTAAACCCTATTGAGCATCTGTGGGGCCACCTCAAATGGAAGGTGGAGGAGCGCAAGGTCTTTAACATCCACCAGCTCTGTGATGTCATCATGGAGGAGGGGAAGAGGACTCCAGTGACAACCTGTGAAGCTCTGGTGAACTCCATGCCCAAGAGGGTTAAGGCAGTGCTGGAAAATAATGGTGGCCACACAAAATATTGACACTTTGGGCCCAATTTGGACATTTTCACTTAGGGGTGTGCTCACTGTTGTTGCCAGTGGTTTAGATATTAATGGCTGTGTGTTGAGTCATTTTGAGGGGACAGCAAATTTACACTGTTATACAAGCTGTACACTCACTACTTTACATTGTAGCAAAGTGTCATTTCTTCAGTGTTGTCACATGAAAAGATAGAATAAAATATTTACAAAAATGTGGGGGGCGTACTCACTTTTGTGAGATACTGTATATATATTACATTCACGCAAAAAAAAAAAAAAAAAAAAAATACTGTCATTAGTGATTTATTTTCTGTGGCTCCTGAAAGCAAACAGATTTTCCTTGTGAAAGAGAATGATGATAATTCAGTAGCAGCACAAGTTCCGCAGAGGTCCATCTGTGGAAGCAGCCTTAAAGGGCCACTTGAAGGCTTGGCACAACAGGTGCATACAAGGCAGCATATGTTGGCCTCTCATAAGTTACAAGTTTAGAAAAATGAGCAGACTTGGTCGGCTGCCTCAAATGATTCCGCCATATGGTATTATGTGTTGTTTATGTCTGTGTAAATCTTTACACTCCAAACCAAAGCCCTTGCCTGCATCAGAGATTTTATATGAGTGCGTGGTCTCCAGCAAGCATTACATCTGTATATACAGTACTGTGCAAAAGTTTTAGACAGGTGCGAAAAAATGCTGTAAAGTAAGAATGCTTTAGAAAACATTACACATATTTTGCCAAAAATATTGGGACGCCTGCCTTTACAAGCACATGAACTTTAATGGCATCCCAGTCTTAGACCGTAGGGTTCAGTATTGAGTTGGCCCACCCTTTGCAGCTATAACAGCTTCACCTCTTCTGGGAAGGCTGTCCACAAGGTTTGAGAGTGTCTATGGGAATGTTTGACCATTCTTCCAGAAGCCCATTTGTGAGGTCAGGCACTGATGTTGGATGAGAAGGCCTGGCACACAGTCTCCTCTCTAATTCATCCCAAAGGTGTTCTCTCGGATTGAGGTCGGGACTCTGTGCAGGCCAGTCAAGTTCCTCCACCCCAAACCCGCTCATCCACGTCTTTATGGACCTTGCTTTGTGCACGGTGCGCAGTCATGTTAGAACAGGAAGGGGCCATCCCCAAACTGTTCCTACAATGCTGGGAGCATGAAATTGTCCAAAATGTCTGTGTGCTAACGCCTTAAGAGTTCCCTTCACTGGAACTAATGGGCCAAGCCCAACCCCTGAAAAACAACCCTGCAAAATAATCCCCCCTCCACCAATTGATTTGGACCAGTGCACAATGCAGGATCCATAAAGACATGGATGAGCGAGTTTGGGTTGGAGGAACTTGACTGGCCTGCACAGTGTCCTGACCTCAACCTGATAGAACACCTTTGGAATGAATTAGAACAGAGATTGCTAGCCAGGCCTTCTCGTCCAACACCAGTGCCTGACCTTACAAATGCACTTCTGGAATAATGGTCTAGCATTCCCATAGACACACTCCTAAACCTTGTGGACAGCCTTCCCAGAAGAGGCGAAGCTGTTATAGCTGCAAAGGTGGGCCAACTCAATATTGAACCCTGCGGACTAAGACTGGGATGCCATTAAAGTCCATGTGCGTGTAAAGACGGGTGTCCCAATACTTTTGACAATATAGTGTACATTAGAGTGATGGTTGGTGGGAAGAATGTTCCTTATACTTGTTGTCATTGGGAAGAATTACCCCCTTACCGATAGCTAAAAAGATCAATGGTGTCAGTGGAAACTTATCTGACAGGCAGTAATTTCTCAATGCTCAAGGAACTTCTAGGAACCTATGGAGGAACCCTAGAGTTCCATGGAACCCTGGTTGAGGCAACCTATATCTACAACTCATGATACATTAGTTTGATGGTCAGTGTGAAGAATGCTCCTTACACTTGTGGCCATTGAGAAAAATCCCCCCTTACAGATAGCTAAAAATATCAATGGTGTCAGTGGAAACGTATCTGACATTTTCATTGCTCAAGGAACTTCTATGAACCTCTGGAGGAACCCTAGAGTTCCATGGAATCCTGGTTGAGACACCCTATATCTACAACTCATGATACATTAGTGTGATGGTCAGTGGGAAGAATGTTCCTTACACTTGTGGTCATTGGGAAAAATGACCCCCTTACAGATAGCTAAAACTATTAATGGTGTCAGTGGGAACTTATCTGACATTCTCAATGCTCAAGGAACTTCTAGGAACCTCCGGAGGAACCCTAGAGTTCCATTGAACCTTGGTTGAGACACCCTTTATCTACAACTCATGATACATTAGTGTGATGGTCGGTGGGAAGAATGCTCCTTACACTTGTGGTCATTGGGAAGAAAGACCCCCTTACAGATAACTAAAAATATCGATGGTGTCAGTGGGAACTTATCTGACATTCTCAATGCTCAAGGAACTTCTAGGAACCTCCAGAGGAACCCTAAAGTTCCAATGAACCTTGGTTGAGACACCCTATATCTACAGCTCATGATACATTAGCGTGATGGTCAATGGGAAGAATGTTCCTTACACTTGTGGTCATTGGGAAGAAAGACCCCCTTACAGATAACTAAAAATATCGATGGTGTCAGTGGGAACTTATCTGACATTCTCATTGCTCAAGGAACTTCTAGGAACCTCTGGAGGAACCCTGGTTGAGACACCCTATATGTACGACAAATGAAACATTAGTGTGATGGTTAGTTATTTGGTCAGTTATTTGGTGTGTTGGTCAGGAAAAGTAATTTCAAGGGTTCCTCTGTGTTGCAAAGGTTGAGAAAGGCTGCTCTAAGAAAAAACAGATCAGCAAAAGGTAAAAGGCCGCTCGGTGACAATATTAAATACCCAGAGGGCAGGTTCGGAATAAAATGCCCATTGCAACAAGTAACATTTGACGGAAATGGAATCATTTTTGATTATAGGTAAGCGAGCGCTACAACTGAACATAAATTTCAATATAAAACCTGTCATTGTGACGAAGGTCATGGCGGTTGGAAATGAGTTTTCAACGTAAATTTCGAAGAAGCCGGTTCACATTAGTCCCAGCAAGCGAACATTGCAGTGAGAGACGAGAAGCTCTATCAGTCACAGCTATAGATAAAAAATGATAAAGGCGCCGTCCCGGTGACGCATAAGCTTCATGTCTATGTGTGCGGTGTGACGGAAACCTTTTCTTTGGCATCCTTTGTTTCTGTGGACGCGATTTCCTTTTTACATTGCAGGAATCACTTTTAATCAACACTTACAGTCACAATTTATTTCATCATCAACAAAAAAGCAAAGACGCTTAAAGGACCATTGTGTGCGCGCATCGACTTACTATAGCAACCAGACAAAAGTAGGAGAAGCTTCCTACTTCAAACACAAGACAACGAGCCACTGAATTCCTCCGCTAAGAACGAAGGACCTGGGGAGCGAGGATACTAATCAAAGCTGTTGAAGAATGTCACAACAATGTAACCGTAACAATTCCTGCCGAAGAGTTGGTGATGTTAGCAGAGCCATGCAGGATATGGGGAGATGGGGTTAATCCTTTTTGCTGGCAGAGTCGTTTTTGCATTTTTTTGCACACGTTTAAAAAATCATTTTATGCCTGAAGGCCACTTGCCCACCGCCTAAAAGGGAATTGACGTCACGATTTTGCCGTAAAATACTGCGGTCAGGGCAGCAGTCAGATGCTCTCCGTATCATTTTGTCCCTTAGGCGGTCAACTTTCTGATAAAAGTAATCCCAGGTCAGATTCCACATGGGATCACTTTTAGAAGCGGGGGGGAGAGGTGCCCCCTCCACCAGCTGCCGGTCCATTAGGGGCCCCCTAATCTCCATACGTCGGCCCCTAATCTACATGTGGGGCACCGGATGCATGGATTTCTATGAGTTTTTTTTTAAGAACATGATTAGAGCCTGAAGCTCTAATTGGCTTCAAAAAGTTTGGGCTCGGGTTGCAGAGCATTGCACCCCGAGCGCACCTACTTGTGATATTAGTGAATCAATATTTGCTATTGTCTTCCAGCTTCTCCTCTCAGAAAATAATGACAGGAAGCGGGTCTTAAGACTGGATTGGCCGGGAGGAGAAGCCGGTGTTCTGTCAGAGTAGCCGACCCAACGTGAACGTGCTCTCCCACCCAGGCATGATGCCTTCAGGCTGATGGTACTTTACCCGTGAGCAGCTAGAACACAGCCCGTCCCGCCGCACCATCGTGGATCCAGACAAGGAGCTCTCATACCAGCAGCAGATGACCAATCTCATTCAAGACATGGGCCAGAGTCTCGGCATATTCTCACGGACCACCACAACCTGGATGGGGTAAGTGCAGACCCGGCGGGGGGGTTGTTTCCCGCCCCCACCCAAAAAATGAAGCACCAGCCGCCACAGGCCCCCTCCCGCCACTTCTTGGTGGTTCCGGGCTTACGTTACCGATCGGTGAGCCCAGGAACCATCCGGGGTCAGCACACGGGATCACTTTTAGAAGCGGGGGGGAGGTGCCATTAGGGGCCCCCTAATCTCCATATGCCGGCCCCTAATCTACATGTGGGGCACCGGATGCATGGATTTCTATGAGTTTTTTTTTTAAGAACATGATTAGAGCCTGAAGCTCTAATTGGCTTCGAAAAGTTTGGGCTCGGGTTGCAGAGCATTGCACCCCGAGCGCACCTAGTTGTGATATTAGTGAATCAATGTTTGCTATTGTCTTCCAGCTTCTCCTCTCAGCAAATAATGACAGGAAGCGGGTCTTAAGACTGGATTGGCCGGGAGGAGAAGCCGGTGTTCCGTCAGAGCAGGTGACCCAACGTGAACGTGCTCTCCCACCCAGGCATGATGCCTTCAGGCTGATGGTACTTTACCCAGGAGCAGCTAGAACACAGCCCGTCCCGCCGCACCATCGTGGATCCGGACAGGGAGCTCTCGTACCAGCAGCAGATGACCAACCTCATTCAAGACATGGGCCAGAGTCTCGGCATATTCTCATGGACCACCGCGACCTGGATGGGGTAAGTGCGGACCCGGCGGGGGTTGTTTCCTGCCCCACCCAAAAAATTAAGCACCAGCCGCCACTGGCCCCCTCCCTCCCGCCACTTCCCGGTGGTTGCCGGGCTTACGTTACCGATCGGTGAGCCCAGGAACCATCCGGGGTCAGCAATGTTTTTCTATAGATACGAGCGATGACAAAATGGCCACTGCTCATCTCTGTATCCTTGAAGAAACCTTTTTTCAACCAGGGTACCCCGGCACTCTGGGGGTGCCTTGAGGTTTCTTCAGGGGTGCCTTCCCAAAATGCCTAAAAATTGCCCCAAAATTGCCGATGGGTGGATGAAGTCTTCCTTTTAGTTACACAAAGCAACAGGTTTTCATGTGCACCATTGCAACCTTCTAGCTGCCGAACTCCTAACCAACAATGACATCATCAGTTGATAACGAGGATGTCAGTCGCCTGGATATCATCCTTATTTGACCCTCCCTTGCCCCTCTCCATCAGCTTTGGAGTCTCAAGTGAGAAAAACTGAGGGAGAAGAGAAACATTGGAATACTAGTCAGTACCAGTTTGAAAAAGTGTAATTGCTTTGGAAGAATAAATCGCCTCTAACGTTGAGTATCCTACTTGGACTTGTGGATGTAGCTGCATTATGTAAAACTATTAGAATAGTTTTTACATTTTAGAATGGGGCGCCTCAAGACTGTCCATGATTGTGGAGGGTGCCTTGGGATGGTCCATAATTTTAAAGCTTGCCTTGACTGGAAAAAGGTTGAGAAACACCCCCTTGGAGGATCGGAGAGAGTCACTTCCGTTTCTTGAGCCATGTAAACATGTTTTCTTTTTCTTAAAGCAAAAGATACACTTTTTTTTTTTGCTTTTAAGAGTAAAGGAGAGATTTGGGGTCTTATAGACCCCAGATCTCTCCATAAAGAGGATCTGTCATTCTGTATTCTTGTCACAAGGAATGTTTATATGGTTTCCATACCCAATTCCATACCCCTGAACCAGATCTTCAGTCTGTAAGTGCATAGCTATTGCTAGACTTGCTCATTAGAATGTCCAGAATGCGGTATTTTTTTAAGAATGAAAAGACCCTGCAACCTCCTACCTTGTGATTTGCCCCAAAGTTACAAATGTTGCAATCTGAGAATCAGGGAAAGAGAATGAGGAAATGCTTCCTTCTGCCTGCAGCAGACTGATGCAGTGCCAGAACAAGGTCATTTAGCGCCCAGGGCAAAAAGGCCAAACTGCGCCCCTCCCCCCGCACCTTCCCCTAGGGCAGTGGTTCTCAACTCCGGTCCTCGGCCCCCCCCAACAGGCCAGGTTTGCAGGATAACTGAAATACATCACAGGTGATAGAATTTTACTGCTCAGTGATTGCAGTATTCTAGTCTGCATCTCCCCAAGGTAATACTTAAAATCTGTGCTGTTGGTGGGTCCTGAGGACCGGAGTTGAGAACCACTGCCCTAGGGTTAGGGTTAGCAGTGATGCTGCTGTCACTACTCCTGTCAGCCGGTGGAAATTTTTTTGGGGGGTGGCAAACAGTGCATCAGGTCGGGTCGGTCGGCCGGCTGGTCAGTTGGTGCTATTACCCCATCGATGGCGGGCAATCACAGGCATCTTCCTTGGCTCTCCTCCATGGGCATCACAAGCAGCTTCTCCTTCCCCTACTCAGTGGCTTCTGCCTCCTCCTCAGTGGCCAATAAGAACGCTTCTCCTTTTGGCCAATCGCGAAAAGACCCGCGCTTCCCCATTGGCGGAGAGGCAATTCAGTGTGAGAATAGGGAATATTCATTTGCTATTCTCACACACCTGGGTGGGCTGAGAGCGCACTCTCTGTGCCCAAGCCCACCCTATGTTGAAGCCTATTAGAGCCTCTGGCTCTAATAACGTGCTTCAAAAAACCACCCACCCCACATTGGAATCCATGCACCTGGCATCCTGAAAGGGGCCGGATGCATGGACAGGGGGTGGTGGCGGCGATGGATAGGGAAGGTGGCGCCCATGCACCATCAATGTGGGCCGCCCCTAGTCAGCCTTGTAACAGAAGCAACTGGCACAGGGCGCCCTCATCCCTGAAAAAAAACACTGCGCCCAGGGCAGTCTTCCCTCCTGCCCACCCCTTGTCCCGGCCCTGGACTTATGATATCATCTCAGTCTAGGCAAAGCCACTAGATTGGAGCTCATAGATAGTTAATTATCCATACAAAGTGTAGCTTAAAAAGCATAATGCTGTATATTGTGACATACGAGCAAATTATTCAAGCCGATCTACAGCTGGTTTTTAACAAGTAAAGAGGAAAATAACTTATATAATGTGTTCTCATCTAATCTACATTACTGTTTTCCTTTAATCTTCTTACAATGGGGTTAGATGTCTGCAAAACTACCCTGGTTTTGTCTATGCAATATAAATAATAATGGAGCTTAGTGCCGCAATGTCATCTTTGCACATTTTTAAGCATCAAAGGCGAAATTCGACATCCTACCCACTAATGTGGAAATCTTTGCCGTGTGATGTGTATAAGCGGAGACACGATGAACCCGCATAGCGATCCCCTGTACAGATGGTAATACTTCCACCTGCTTCACATCCCATTGATCCTACCATCAGGAATGACACTGATGCATTAACTAAAAGAAATACATTTCATTTATGCATCATTATGTGGCAGCTGGATGTACATCAGTGAGCTATCGCCTGCAAATCTGACTTACATCAAGACTAGAAACGTCTACAGAACCAACACAGAACATCCTGAAAGATACATATAAATATTTATATCTCCGTGAATTCTGATTTATATGCCATGCTATAAAAAGGCAAAATAAAAACTATTATCAGTGTCACAGTGTGCTTTCATGGTTACTTTATTTCTGTATTATTTAATTATATATTGATTTAATTATATATATATATATATATATATATATATATAAAAAATATATATATATATATATATATAAAAAATATATATATATATATATATATATATATATATACAGTAGATACACTTTATTACCAAAAGTATTGGGACGTCTGCCTCTACACACACATTAACTTTAAAGGCATCCCAGTCATAGTCCGTAGGGTTCAATATTGAGTTAGCCCACCCTTTGCAGCTATAACAGCTTCAACTCTCCTGGGAAGGCCGTCTACAAGGTTTAGGAGTGTCTATGGGAATGTTTGACCATTCTTCCAGAAGCATATTGGTGAGGTCAGGCACTGATGTTGGATGAGAAGTCCTGGCCCACAGTCCCCACTCTAATTCATCCCAAAGGTTTTCTATTAGGTTGAGGTCAGGTCCAGCCAAGTTCCTCCACCCCAAACTCACTCATCCATGTCTTTATGGACCTTGCTTTGTGCAGTGGTGGGCAGTCATGTTGGAACAGAAAGGGGCCATCCTCAAACTCTTCCCACAAAGTTGGAAGCATGAAATTGTCCAAAATGTCTTGGTGTGCTGACGCCTTAAGAACTCCCTTCACTGGAACTAAGGAGCCAAACCCAACTCCTGAAAAACAACCCCACACCATAATCCCCCTCCACCAAATCTCTGACCTCTTGTTTTCACTTCTGGCGACCGGCGTGGTCATCTCTGCTGGCCACTGTTTTCCTTTGCCTGAAGTAACGACTCGATTCTCCAGCCGGTAGAATCCTTGCAACTTGGTTGGGATCCAGGCCTGAAGAGCCAACCCTGCGCTCAGGGGCATATCATGAAATTAGTGGGCCCGTGTGCAAGCCCACACCGCACCGATAATCCCCGGCTGTCAACCAGGGACAGATCATCCTTACATGGCTCCCCCACCCCTCAGGGCTCGTGTTCAGTGAACACCCTGCACCCATGGATGATACGCCACTGCCTGCGCTGCTTGCTTCCAACCTGGATAGGCCTTGAAGTGCCTAGCAGCCAGGTATTCCGGGATAGGCCTCAGGCTCCAGGTGGCACAGAACCCTGATCACCTTACTCCTCCTAAGTATAAAGGCTCTCCCAGCAGCCCTTGGGGTCAAAGAAACCCCAACCGTTTGGCTGGAACAACCGATCCACTCCTAACCTGGATACATTGTGATCTCGTCATTCTAGTGTCAAGGGCAGCAGCGCCACCTAAGGCTTAGGGCAACAATCAGGAGATCCCCTATCAATTGGCCAGGCTAGTTACTACCTAGCAGAACTAAATTTAATAGCAGCCCTTTTTAGGACCAGGGTGCTACATCTCTATGTACAGTATCTAACAAAAGTGAGTACATCCCTCACATTTTTGTAAATATTTTACTATATCTTTTCATGTGACAACACTGAAGAAATGACATACAAAAAAAGGGCAGGCGGTTGGGACTTTAAATGAAGCGTGCCATGGTAAATGAATAAATAGTAGAGTTTAAAAATTGTTTAATTTATTTGTCAATTTATAAATATATGTAGTCAGTTTGAGACCATTCTCTATAAAAATGACTGGATAACACTATATTCATTCATATTTGTATAAAATTTCATATAAGTACACACACAATAACATCATTCCCATGACAGGTGGTCACATTGTTTCATAACAGCAGTAGTACAAAGTATTGAACATTGGGGCAATCGATCCTAATTTGGTCATGTAAACAGTTGAAAATCTTATGGTATTTTTGAAAAAGCATAATTGGTTTAGATTAGGACAGAACGTAGCTCTAGAAATGAATGGCTGTGTGTTGAGTTATTTTGAGGGGACAGCTACTTTACATTGTAGCAAAGTGTCATTTCTTCAGTGTTGTCACAGGAAAAGATAGAATAAAATATTTACACAAATGTGAGGGGTGTACTTACTTTTGTGAGATACTGTATACATATATATCCACTTCCCGACCGCCGTATGCAAAATGACGGCCGGGAAGTGGCTGAGTTATCCTGACTGGACGTCATATGACGTCCTCAGGATAACAAGCCGCCGCGCGACCGGGGGGGCGCGCATCACGGCGATCGGTGGTGTGGGAGGTCAGTCTGACCCCCCGCAATACCGATCTCGGTAAAGCGCTTCGATCCGAAGCACTTTACCATGTGACAAGCCGTGACCAATCACGGCTGGTCACAGTGTAACACAGGAAAGCCGTTAATCGGCTTTCCTGTACTCAGGTCTGCAGACCTGAGGAGTGGAGAGCCGATTGGCTGCATCCCTGACAGGGAGGGTTTGTGCTGATGATTTATCAGCACAGCCCTCCCTCGGATCGCCACCCTAGACCACCAGGGAGCCTGCCCAGGGACCACCAGGGATGTGCCCACCCAGGACCACCAGGGAGCCAACCAGGGACCACCAGGGAGCCGATCTGGACCACCAGGGAAACCCCCCTAGACCACCAGGTAAGTGACATAGTGCTCAGTGTGGATGGCACTCAGTGCCACCTTCAGATGCCACCCTAGACCACAAGGGAATGAGCCCCTATCAGTGTATATGCCCACCAGTGCCCACCAGTGCCCCTATCAGTGCCCACCAGTGCCCCTATTAATCTATACCAGTGCCACATATCAGTGCCCACCATTGCCACCTACCAGTGCCCACCTATCAGTGCCCATCAGTGCCACCTATCAGTGCCCAGTGCCGCCTATGAGTGCCAATCAGTGCTGTCTATGAGTGCCCATCAGTGCCACTTAGCAGTGTCCGTCAGTGCTGCATATCAGTGCCCATCAGTGCTGTATATCAATGCCACCTCTTAGTACCCGTCAGTGCTGCTTATCAGTGCCACCTAACAGTGCTCATCATCGCTGCATATAAGTGCCTCATCATCAGTGCCGCCTCATCAGTGCCAATCAGTACTGCCACATCAGTGCCCGTCAGTGTAGCCTCATCAGTGCCCACCAGTGATGGAGAAAATTTACTTATTTACAAAGTTTTGTGACAAAAATAGAGAATTTTTTTTCTTTTTTTCAAAATTTTCGGTCTTTTTTTATTTGTAGCGCAAAAAATAAAAACCGCAGGGGTGATAAAATACCACCAAAAGAAAGCTCCATTTGTGGGAACAAAATGATAAAAAATCTGTTTGGGTACTGAAAATTGGTCTGGTAGTAAAGTGTTCTAAGTGCATAGTATTGAAGTGGTTAAATATATATATATATAAAAAATGCCATAAAACAAAAATACATATACAAATATTTTTTTAAATGACTCCTGATAGTTATATCAGTTCCTGTCCACTAACCTCTAGCCTCTCCTTGTGTCAAAAGGACATTTAGTAGCCTCATTATTTAACCACTTCAGCCCCGGAAGGATTTCCCACTTTAGGACCAGAGCACTTTTTGCGATTCGGCACTGCGTTGCTTTAACTGATAATTGCGTGGGCGTGCGGCGTTGTACCCAAATGAAATTTGCGTCCTTTTTTTCCCACAAATAAAGCTTTCTTTTGGTGGTATTTGATCCCCCCTGCGTCATTTCTGATCGCCGCTATAAACAAAAGAAGAGCGACAATTTTGCAAAAAAAAAAAAAAACAAATTTCTTACTTTTTGCTAAACTACAAATCCAAAAAAAAATTTTTTTTTCCATCGGTTTTGGCCGATTTATATTCTTCCTCCTATTTTTGGTTAAAAAAAAACGCAATCTGCGTTTATTGTTTGGTTTGCGCAAAAGTTGCAGCATTTACGGGTGATGAGAATTCATTGCTGGGTTTTTTTTAATCTATTTATGTTTTACTAGTAATGGCGGCGATCTGAGATTTTTAGCGGTACTGCGATATTGCGGCGGACATGTCGAACCATTTTGACACTTTTTTGGGACCATTGGCATTTATACAGCGATCAGTGCTATAAAAAAGCACTGATTACTGTGTAAATGCCATTGGCAGTGAAGGGGTTAACCTTCAGGGGTCCCTCTAAGGCTTAACGGTGCTCCTTGGGCGTGTTCTAACTATATGGGGGCTGCCCTGGCTGGGGAAAAGAGGTGATCACTGCTTCCATATAGAGGAAGACTGTGATCAGTGCCCTTCCCCCTCTATGAGAACGGAGATCCGTGTTTACATGCACGGACCTCTGTTCTCTCACTGCGGGGGGGGGGGCATCGTGGGTAGCCGGCGGAGATCGAGTCCGTCCTACCCACTTCCTGCCCCCCCCAACACAGTGAGTGCGCCTCAGGCGGCGCGCGCTCATAGTGAGAGATATCGCAGCTGCCGTCATATGACGGCAGTTTGCGATATCGAGCCACTTTGACCCCGTCAGACTGCGGTCGGCAAGTGGTTAAAAATAAATAAATAAAATGTTATTGATTGATGGTCACGACACATCTACATAGATTGATATTTTAACTTTTGTAAAAAAAAAAATCTTGATTTTATTTTTTATGCGGTTGTCAAGTCTAGTTTACTATAGGCAAATAGACGGTGCACTTTGCAAGTTCACTTGCTCCAGAGCTTAGTAAATGAGGGAGAGCACTGCTGACTTCCACCATCCAATCATGTGCAAGCAAAAATTCAGTTTTTTATTTTATTTTATTAGAATAGCAAACTTCTGGCGAATTTGGTTGTGGATTCTAAAATGCAAACGGTGGTCTCTGAAATTAGTTGTCTCTGATTCCAATCAAATCTTGAATGAATTAAAAAATGTCTATGAAAATCTCTATTCAGCACTCCCTAGTTGGCATGATGAGCGGCTTGCTGAGTATCTACAGCCCTTACATTTACCCCCTGTACCGCAGGAAGACTAGGAGTTCCTGGATAAGGATTTTACTGTTGAGGAAATAGAAGTGGCGATTTGCTTGTTTCCCGGAAGCAAAACACCAGGCCCAGACGGCCTTCCTGGCGAATGGTGCAAAACCTATGCAGCCCTAATTGCACCTAAACTTTTACAGGTATCGGCTGATTGTAAGGGACAGATGTCCTTGCCCCCTTCTATGTACCAGGCTCATATCATTTTAATCCCTAAACCTGGTAAGGATAAATCCCATTGTGCCTCGTACAGGCCGATTTCATTACTAAATTATGACTTAAAGATATTAACCAAAATTTTGGCAACTCGGTTACAGACGATTCTCCCATCTTTGGTCAACATTGATCAAACTGGGTTTATATCAGGGAAATTGACGGACATCAACTTACATAGTGTATTCAATCACTTGCAATTGCCTTCTTATGAGAACTCCACTAGGGTACTGGTGGCATTAGACATAGAGAAGGCATTTGACTCGGTGGCCTGGCCTTATATGTCCTCGGCTATGGAGGTTATGGGATTTGGAGTTGAATTCCGCAGGTGGATTGAAATTCTATATAGGTGCCCGACAGTACAGATTAAGCAGGGTGGCATCCTCTCGTCCCCCTTCACAATTGACAGAGGTAAGAAGCAAGGTTGCCCGTTGTCACCGGCTCTCTTTGCCCTGGTGATGGAGATACTTGCCTCGGCCCTTAGACAGGCGAACATGATCAGAGGTATTCAGATTGGTTCCATACATGAAAAACTATCCATGCACGCGGACAATTTTATTCTTTTCCTGAATGACCCTGGTCCTTCTCTTCGAGAAGCCCTAGACATTCTCTCCGGTTTCACTGCTCAGGACTAGAGTTTAGAGTTGAGCGAACCCGAACTGTAAAGTTCAGGTTCGTACCGAACTTTGGGGTGTCCGTGACCCAGACCCGAACCCGGACATTGAAAAAAATTTGGGTTTGAGTTCTGAGTTTGGGTATTTGATCACGCATGTTGAATATCTGCAGGGCAGCCAATCAACAAGCGTTTCACTGGTTTGCCCTTAGAAGCCATCACAGCCATGCCTACTAATGGCATGGCTGTGACCCAGTGCATCATGTGACCCAGCCTCTCTGGCTAGTGTAGAGAGAGGATGCTGCCGGCGCTGTGAGGGACAGATTTCAGATATAATAACATCTCATCGATCTGATTGTGGACTAGGTAGAGATTACTACTACTACTGCTTTGAGGGACAGATTGCAGATCTCATCTCATCATTAGAGATGGATCAG
>BLSH010432038.1:426824-446946 GCA_018402905.1 Glandirana rugosa
CAGTTTTACCAGGCTGTTTTTTTTGCGTCTAGCGGTGGTAATGATAATTTTTTATTTTTTTTGGGTCTTTACTTAAGAGTGGTAGGCATTTGCGCGGTTGAAAACGTGTTTGGTTAGTTAACGGCTAACGCTAAAAAAAAAATGGTTTTTATACTCCTTCTTCCATTTAGCCGGTTTTGGCTACCTTTTTTTTACAAAAAAAAAATATAAAAAAAAACCCTAAACATAAAATCTTTTTCATTCTTTAATCAAAAAAAACGTTTTAACAGCGAGAAGAAAACAAATATCGCCGCTAGTCTCACTGCGTCGCTTTAACTGACAATTGCGCGGTCGTGCGACGTTGTACCCAAACGAAATTTGCGTCCTTTTTTCCCCACAAATAGAGCTTTCTTTTGGTGGCATTTGATCACCGCTGCGTTATTTCTGATCGCCGCTATAAACAAAAGAAGAGCGACAATTTTGCAAAAAAAACTAATTTCTTACTTTTTCTAAAATACAAATCCCAAAAAAAAATATAAAAAAAAAACATTTTTTTTCCATCGGTTTTGGCCGATTTACCTTCTTCCTCATATTTTTGGTAAAAAAAAAATCGCAATCGGCAATTGATTGGTTTGTGCAAAAGTTGGCGCGTTTACGGATGGTGAGAATTCATTTCTGGGTTTTTTTTATTTTTTAATAGTAATGGTGGCGATCTGCGTTTTTTTTGTCGGACCATTTTGACACTTTTTTGGGACCACTGGCATTTATACAGCGATCGGTGCTATAAAAATGCACTGATTACTGTGTAAATGTCATTGGCAGTGAAGGAGTTAACCTGCAGGGGGCGCTCTAAGGGTTAACTGTGTTCCCTGGGCGTGTTCTAACTGTGTGTGGGCTGCCCTGGCTGGGGGAAGGAAGTGATTGCGGCTTCCATATACAGGAAGCCTGTGATTACCTCCCTTCCCGCTTTATGAGAATGGAGATCCGTGTTTACATACACCGACCTCCGTTCTCTCACAGCAGGGGGGGGGGGCATCGCGGGTAGCCGGTGGCGATCGAGTCCGCCCTACCCGCTCCCTGGCCCCCGCGAACACAGTGAGCGATATCACAGCCGCCATCATATGACATCGGTTTGCGATATCGAGCCACTTTGCCGCCGTCAGACGCCGGTCGGTGGTCGGCAAGTGGTTAAAGTGCTCTCGAGAGCCAATTTCGGCACAAATTGTTTCTTCAAGTAGACGCATCTTGCCCATCTCACACATCTCTCAAATGTATTTGCCCAGAGTTGGCAAACCTCCGGACAATAGTATGGGACATATTCCCTTCCGCCCCTTTACATCTCCAGCACATTTCTGAGGTATCTTCCTTGATTTTATGAAAATCTTTTGGACACCGATAACATCTGGATATGATTTTATTATTTCTTTCCTGGTATTTAACTGAAGGAGAGCCTATGTGTCAAAAGTAGGGACTTTTCCCATTGTGATATAGATATTGTCTCCCAAATCTCTTTTTACCACTTATTTAAAGCAGAGTTCCACCCTGCTAAAAGCCAGCAGTTACCAAAAGTGTAGCTGCTGACTTTTAACAATCGGCCACTCACCTGTCCCTCGCTCCAGCGATGCGGCCGCCCAACGGCTCACTCGTCTCCCCCTCCCCTCCGTGGCGCCAGCATCACAGGTGTGGGCACCCGGCTTTGGCTTCAAAGCCGGGCGTTCACTGCGCATGCGCTGCAATGACGTGTCCCAGAAGATCGCCGAGAGGGAGGGGGGGAAGGTGAACTTCCTTCGGCGCCAGGGGAGGCAGTGGACCTAGGACCCTGTGAAAACAGGGTCCACGGTTCCCCCCCCCCCCCCAAAAAAAAATGACATGCCAATTATGGCATGTCAGGGGGTCACTTCCCCTTAAAGCGGAAGTTCCACTTTTGGGTGGAAATCCGCTTTAAGTACATTACCACCCTGTCTTGATCTTTGGGCAGTAACTCTTTATGTACCTTTGATAGCACGTGGATTGGTTTGTGTGTTTGTAAGAAGAGTTTTTTTAATTCTGTAGGTGGTCTTTCTAATTCAGAGCGATGCTCTATAGAATGAATATATGCCTGCAATTGATGATATTGCATCCAATTATTCGCAGTTTCTCCTCCAAGTGTGCTCGTTGGAGGAACCTCCCCATCTATCAGAACCTGAGCCAGGACTTGCACTTGTATATCCCAAAATAATAGCACAGTCCATTTAAAGAGGACAGAATATAGTAAAGTAAAAGTTCAGTCTTAATGTCATATAAAACGTACCCACCGGAAAGGTGGCAGATATCAGGGGTGACAAGGTATGTGCCTCCATTTTTTCATAACTAAGGCACTAAATGGGAACCAGTTAAATACTTGCAGCGAATCATCTCACATTTAACACACAATATATATCAATTTCGTATTAAATCGGCAAAGATCCTATCAAAAACAGATGTTGCACAAAAACAAAAGACTGAACCTTTATTTTACTATATTCTGTCCTCTTTATATGGACTGTGCTATTAATTTGGGATGTACAAGTGCAATCTGCTGCCCCTTCTCATCCGCGGGTCCCCTGTCCCGCCGCTCTGTCATCCATCCCACCAGGCGCACCCAAGCCACCTGCCGGCCTGGCTAGGGTGGCTACCCCTCCCTCTTTGTGGAGCTCTGGTGCCGCTCTGCGGCATCGCTGCGGACCGCCCGGTCCCCAGCATCAGGACTCGTTTGACCTAGTGAGTGTCAGGTCTGGGGTTTGCCTAGACACCACCCACTTCCTGTTTGCGTTACAAGAGGGAACCTGTATCGGCGACTGAGTGACCAGCGGCGTCACTCCGGGCCGGAGTGTGACACCCCCCGCCACTTGGTTGGGAGCTCCATATTGGAGGCGCCCAGTAGTGAGGGGGGGGGCGGGTCATGGGCAGGGCCACACTTCTCCCAGCCAATCAAGGGCTGTTTTTTTCAGCCTCTTAAACCCCTCAGTTGTTTGGTGATGTCACTGGCGTGGATGAGGATACGAGTGAAAAGCGTAGGGTTAAACGTCGGTCTCTACTCTCTCTGGCTAAGGTAATAGGCGGCTGTTACATATACCCTACTTTATATTACGCTCAGGCAAGAATCTTATCACTGTACTATATCTTAATTTGAAAGAGTTTTAATAAGTTTTCGAAAGTACAAAAGCAATCAAACAATGCAAAAAGACATATGGTAAGGGTAGGCCTTACTCCAAAAAAATAATATATTACGGGATGTTAACAGGCACAAGAGCAGACAAAAATCTAGGTCGTACAAGCATAGAGGAGTCGGAGCCCCGTGTCCAGCCCACGCCCACCCCCGGTTGCCCCATTCGGGAACAAGCTGCAACCGGTGGGTGGGAGACGTGCCCAACTCCGGGACACCCACCCCTAGGGATACCTCATTTGTCGTTCCCTTGGTAGACGCAATCATAAAACTGTCTTGAGACTAAATGATCCCACAGTCCATTACCATATAGAATAACAAGTAATAACCTCTAACAAAGTAACCTAAGACAATAAAAGGAAAAATAAGAAAAGGACAAGGAAGCAGAAGAATAGAAAGAGAAAACAAAAAGGGGGAAGAAAGAAAAAAAAAAGAAGCGCCAGGAGAGCTAAGCCTCACGGGTGGCAGGTTTCAGTCAAGGGGGGAAATTAAGGTATCTCTGCCAGGGTTCCCAAACTACGTCAAATTTGTCCGAGGAATCAAGGAGGGCATTGGCAAATTTCTCCTGGATCATCATCCAGGAGATTTTCTTTTTGACCGCACTAAAGGAGACAGATGGCCTCTTCCAGGCCCTCGCCAAAGTGATATTGGCGCCCAATAAAATGAATTGAGTTCGTTTGTACATAGGCTTGGAGAGACCACTGTACTCTATCTTGTGTCTCAGTAGCTGAGGGCACCTAAGACCCGAAGGAATTTGAATTGTACTTCTTTCTATATGCGGCTGTTTTTGATGCAGTCCACTGGTAGGTAATGGTCTCCCTGTGGCCCTCTTTGCCAATATTCTTTCCCATGTATATATGATATATTTAATCTCTTGATGATATACTTACCTCTATTTTGTCATCATATATTCTTTTAGTGCATTGCTTGGCCCAGGGTTGCCAACCGGCAGTAAATTTACTGACAGTTTGTAAAAATCAGTGATTTTTACAACTGTCTATAAATATCAGGGTCTGATAATTTGTCATGCTGTGCTGACTTTTTAAGTGTAAACCAGGCAAATTACTTTGATAGGGGTATTGTCAGTGTTTCCATGTTATGTTTAAATATCAATTGTCTTAGTTTTTAATAAGAGTTCAGTTATTTTTCAGGTTGTCAGTAAAAAATGTGCTCTGGCAGTAAATTTTCCATGTTTTGCCAGTAAAAAACGCTGCGGGAGTTTGGCAACCCTGGCTTGGCCTGCTCTGCCTCTACATAGTTGAGCAACGTATAGCCTGACTCCACCGCCTTATCTTTGCACGCCAGTCATCACGAATTTTGCATTTGTTCCAGGTATTTGTTAGTTCACTTAAGCAACCTAAAACTCTGTTGTTGGTTTGATTTGCAGGTACTTTATACATCTTTAAACTACAATTTTTAGGTTTAGGTTACGTGCCTGTGCCCCGCCCCTCCCCCTTAGGGTGGTACCGGGAGTTCTTGTGTGGGGACACAGTGTGGCTCGGCCAAAGAGCTTGCGGTCTTCTGTGGCGCAGCATGCTTTTTATCTCAAAACTAGTTTTTAATAGCACCCCATCATATGGACATTTACACTTTGGTAGGTAATGTGGCAGCCTAATTAATATTTATAAAGTCTATGGTTACCAGTTATATAAGTAGGTTGAAATCTCACACTTTCCTCTTTGTATTTTTCAGAATCAGACCGATTTATTATGTACAAGTTATTACCTCTGGTGAAGGTCGCTAGCACCGAAATGCATTAGGTCTCGTGCATGATTTAGGTATAAAGTGCTATATACCAGATATGTTGATGTCTAATATGAACACACATTGTCCATGAACCATGATGTCTTCTTCTTCCTTTTAAAATACTGAAATATTTGTGTATAAATAAAAAAATGTCCATTTTATAATTAATTGCTTATTGTTTGCTTTGTGCCTCCAAAAATCCCACCTTGAGGGTATTCTTTGTATTCAATTTAATTAGGGATGATGGCACGCTGATAGCTGGGTTCACAGGGAAAAAATCTGTATATTTCTGCCCATTCATTTCAATGGGATTTCAGATGTGAAGCGACTTGGGGCGACTTGGGGTGACTTGGGGCGACTTGGGATAACTTGGGGCGACTTGGGGTGACTTGGGATGACTTGGGGTGACTTGGGGCGACTTGGGATAACTTGGGGCGATTTGGGGTGAGTTGGGATGACTTGGGATAACTTGGGGCGATTTGGGGTGACTTGGGATAACTTGGGGTGACTTGAGGTGACTTGGGATAACTTGGGGCAACTTGGGGTTACTTGGGGTGACTTGGGGTGATTTGGGATGACTTGGGGCAACTTGGGGTGACTTGGGGTGATTTGGGATGACTTGGGGCAACTTGGGGTGACTTGGGGCAACTTGGGGTGACTTGGGGTGACTTGGGATGACTTGGGGTGACTTGGGATAACTTGGGGTGACTTGGGATAACTTGGGGCGACTTGGGGTGATTTGGGATGACTTGGGGTGACTTGGGATGACTTGGGGCAACTTGGGGGCGACACAAGTTGGATTCCAAGACGCTGTAGTGTGAATCGGCTCTTACAAGGGATCTTTACATTCCTTGTAGTAGGAATAAAAGTGATAAAACATAATAAATAGATAAAGGGATGGTGTAAAAATAAAAAATGCTAAGTAAAGTAGACAATTAAACAAAAATGAAAGCGCCCCCATTCCTCTGTGCTCGCACGCAGACGCGAATGCATATGTAAGCCGCGCCTGCAAACGTAAGCGGTGGTCAAACCACACATGTGAGGTATCGCCGCAATCGTTAGCGCAAGAGCAATGATTCTTGCAGAAGACCTCATCTGTAACTTTAAATGGGTAACCTGTAGAAATTTTTAAACTGTTGCCTATGGAGATTTTTAAGTACCTGTAGTGTGTCGCCATTCCACGAGTGTGTGCAATTTTAAAGCGTGACATGTTTGGTATCTATTCACTCGGCGTGGCATCATCTTTCACATCATACACAAAAATTGGGCTTTACTCTTTTGCTTTTTTTTTTTTTCATTCAAGAAAGTGTATTTCTTCCCAAAAAAAATGCATTTGAAAGACTGCTGCGCACATACCGTGTGACAAAAAATATTGCAATGATCGCCATTTTAATCTCTAGGGTCTCTGCTTAAATATATATATATACAGTGGAACCTTGGTTTATGAGTAACGCGGTTAACGAGCATTTTGAAAGACGAGCATTTTTTAAAAAAATGCTGACTCGGTTTGCAATCGCAGGATTAAGCCTCTGCGCATGCAATACCGCATGTGGTGCGGGGGGCGCTGGTGAGCCTCGGAGACCCTCGGAAGCATTCGGAAATACCGAAAGTGTAAACAATTCCCGAGCATTTCTGAGCGTATTCGAGGCTCCCTAGCGCCACCACACCTTTGGCCACATACAGTATTGCATACACCAGCACCCCCGGACCTCTGGCCACATACACTACTGCATAGTCAAGCAGTCACTGTGGAACAAATTATCTGAGTTTCCATTGTTTCCTATGGGGAAATTTGCTTTGATATACGAATGATTTGGATTACAAGCATTCTCCTGGAACTGATTATTCTCGTAGTCCAAGGTTCCCCTGTATAATGTTTAGGGGTTCTAAGTAATTTCCTAGCAAGAAATACAGATTTTAACTTGTAAGCAACAAATGTTAGAAAAAGGCTTAGGCATGAAGGGGTTAACCAGTTCCTGTCTATATGCATTCACTTCAGTGTCAGCTGCACAGCGTCGCTCTTTCCTGATTTCCTGATGGCGACCTTGCCAAAGGTAGATCATGCTTGTATTATGTGTGTAGACATGGCCCTTGTAGTCTCAGAAGTGCATGTAACAGGGTGACAACCTAGGAGCACAATTGGGAGACAGTTGTCACCCCATAATAGGAAGTCCCAGAACAAGGAACTTCATGGCAGGGTTTTAACCACTTGCCGACTGTCGTACGACTATAAGCGGTGACAGTGCGGCTCTGTCCCGCAAATCGCTGCTTATAGTCGTCATTCGCGGGTACGACGGCTAGGGGGCGAGCGGGGCTGCGGGTCGGGGGGGACTCGATATCCGCCGGCGACTTGCGATGGCCTGTGACAGAGCCAGAACGGGGAATCTCCGATGTAAACACGGCGGTTCCCCGCTCTGTCAGGGGGCATGTCAGAGATCTACTGATACCTGTCACTGGGATCAGTTAGATCTCTTATGCCCCTGGTAGCCCCGCCCCCACACAGTTAGAACACGCCTAGGGAACACAGTTACCCCCTTCACTGCCCCCTGCAGGTTAACCCTTTCCCTCCCAATGACATTTATACAGTAATCAGTGGATATTTAAATTTCTGATCGCTGTATAAATGTCATTGGTCCCAAAAAAAGTGTCAAAAATGTCCGACATGCCTGCCGCAATATCACAGTCACGATAAAAATCGCAGATCGCCGCCATTACTAGTAAAAAAAAAAATTGTGAAAAATGCCATAAATGAGTTCTCATGGTTTGTAAACGCTGCAACTTTTGCTCAAACCAATCAATAAACGCAGATTTTTTTGAACCAAAAATATGAGGAAGAATATAAATTGGCCAAAACCGATGAATAAATTCGTTTTTTAATATTTTTTTTCAGATTTGTATTTTAGCAAAAAGTAAGAAATATTGGGGGGTTTTTTGCAAAATTGTTGCCCTTTATTTGTTTATAGCGGCAATCAGAAATGACGCAGAGGCGATCAAATACCACCAAAAGAAAGCTCTATTTGTGGGGAAAAAAGGACGCAAATTTAGTTTGGGTGCAACGTCGCACGACCGCACAATTGTCAGTTAAAATGACGCAGTGCCGAGTCGCAAAAATTGCTCTGGTCCTAACGTGGAAAATCCTTTCCGGTGCTGAAGCGGTTAAAAACTGAATCAACGTTTGAATATACATTAACATGTTAAAGTTTAAATGTATTAAAGCATATCATTTTACTGGCTGGATTTAGATCTAGTTTAACCCCTGCAGCTCTTTGCATGTGTGCATTCACAGATCGCAGAAGATAAAGTAGAACTATAGGCAAGACTTTTTTTTTTTTTCATTTTGGATAGAGTAAGGGAGGGTTATAACCCTTGCAAGGTTTCTTCTTTACCATCTGTGTCCCATTGAGGAGATTTTCCCTTCACTTCCTGTCCCATAACCAAACAGGAAGTGAGAAGAAATCCCAGAAAAAAAAAAAAAAAAGGAACTACCGCATTTTCTTCTCTGGGGTCTCTGCTTCCAGAAAATGTATGTTTTAGGGGTTTACCCAACGTTCACACCTGTGCATTTTCTTTGTTCCAGAAACGCACTATAGTCTATTTAACATTGTTTCCTATGGTACACGTTCACACCTATGCGTTTTTCAGCCGATGTGTTTTTGGAAAGGGTCAGGGACTGTTTTTCCCTGCAGCCTTTTGCGTGTAATAGACCTCAATGGAGCCACACCAGAAACGCAAGTGTTGTGCTTTTTATGCTTTTTTATGTGTTTTGCGGTTTGTTTGTTTGTTTTTTTTTCGCTTTAACAAACTGTCTATAGCTGATTTTTAAGGAGCGGCTGGGAAGACAGCTGCTGTGTCTCTAACAACTGTTGAGTCATCAGTTGCTGTCAGCGGGATTCTCCATTGACATCTGAATGTAAAAAAAAAAAAAAAAGAATTGTCTGCAAAAAAAAATGGGGAAAAAAAACTACATGGGGTCCCTCCCCAAATCCATACCAGGCCTTTTCGGGTCTGGTATGGATTTGGAGAGGGACCCCACGCCAACATTTAGAAAACAAAATGGTGTGGGGTAGTCCCCAAAATCCATACCAGACCCGAAAGGCCTGGTATGGATTTGGGGAGGGACCCCATGTTGTTTTTTTCCCCAATTTTTTTTTTGCCAAAAATTCTTTTTTTTTTTTACATTTACACTTTTTTTTTCGAGCATGCGATTCCCTTCACCGTAAGAATAATCATAGTAGCAGTTCAGCCGATTGATCGTTCTTACAGGCACGGTGCTTCTCCGGGCTCGCCTGTACAATCGGCAACCCGGAGAATGAATCCAACGTCGCCGGATGTTTACCGTAGAGATTTCTGGTAACCAATTGGTCACCAGTCATCTCTATGATCCTCAAAAGCCCGGGTGCGACATTATGCCTTAAAAAACAATGTCCCCTGATGTAGATCCATCGTCAATCACGACACCATTGGACCCGGAAAAAGTCTAACGATCCCGCGGTCTGCCCACCTTGCCATGTGACATTTCTTAAATAGCTATGGGGCAGGGCCCCCCGGTAAAGTCACCTGGTGCCACTGCCCCCTATGACATCATCGAACGCTGCATGCTGGGCCGTCAATGTCACGGGGGGCAGTGCCACAAGGTGATGTTGTCTGCTGGCTCCGCCCCATAGCTATTTAAGAAATGTCACACGGAGGGGCACCCCTCATGTTGTCATTGCACAAGTGTCTTATAAATAAATCTAAAGCGAAGCTGACCAATTAGCAGCAATACTTGGACAGTGATCCACAGCTCTCTGCAGAGGCGGCTCTTTAATTCGGCTCACAGGGGTCTTTACTGCATTACCCCAGTATGCCCTGGTAAGACATTACCCCAGTATGCCCTGGTAAGACATGTATTACCAGACATGTATGCTCTGGTAAGGCATTACCCCAGTATGCCCTGATAAGATATGTATTACCAGACATGTATGCCATGGTAAGGCATTACCCCAGTATGCCCTGATAAGATATGCATTACCAGACATGTATGCCCTGGTAAGACATTACCCCAGTATGCCCTGGTAAGATATGTATTGCCAGACATGTATGCCCTGGTAAGACATTACCCCAGTATGCCCTTGTAAGACATGTATTACCAGACATGTATGCCCTGGTAAGACATTACTCCAGTATGCCCTTGTAAGACATGTATTACCAGACATGTATGCCCTGGTAAGACATTACCCCAGTATGTAAGACGAAGGCTCTCCCCTTGGTACAGGGTGGGGGGGCTGGTGGACAGAGGGGTGGTACTGCGGATGGAGGGTGCTGTGGAGGAGGATGAGGATGCACTCCCTCCGATCTCCTGACACCCGGGCTGTGCAGTATAGGACTTGCAGCAGGAGGCAGTGCGCAAGCACTCTGTCTATCCTATGGAACGAGGGGGCAGCCTGCTAATGACAAGCCTGGCCAGGGGGCCAAGGATGCAACGACTGCAATGCAGTGGGGAGCCAAGATTGATGTGCTGCAATCTGCTACCTTGAAGCCACACGGCACTGCAAGCTGAGAGGAGAGCCAGTCTAAGTCTTGCCTAAGGCCTCACAAAGCCTAGCGCCACCTCTGGCTCTCTGGCATAGACCATGTGACCAATGCCTCGGCAAGCAGCTATTGGTTTGCCAGGACTTCTTTCAACAAAGACTTTGACGATAAATGAGGCATTATTGAAAATGAACCTACTTACTATATGAACACCCAAAGACTTCCACTCTCATCCCGATCCTCCCATTGGTATTCCACTCCAGCGGCACAAATCTCAGGAATCTGGCCTTTATAGAATTCGGAAATCTGTGGTTCACCACACCGTCCGCATTTGTGTTCCCTGAAAAGACCTGTTGATAGGACAAAACAGGAGTAAATACATCAACTTCAGGTAATGCCAGTCATTAAGATTGCATTTACTATCAGGCAACTTTGACCCGTGTAAATAGGAAAGGGGAGTCCCAAGACTCTTTACAGACTTACCATTATTTTATTTATCATGTAAACAAGATCAGTTAGATTTCTGTGCAGTCTACTATTGTGTAGTAGCGTTATATTAAACATTTTTCTTCTTTGTATGGATTTTAAGATTTAAGACTTTTTTAGATACCCAGCTCGTATCATTTTATGTGGTCTTATCTTTCTAGGCCTTGATGAAGGGGAGTTTTGAGCCCCCGAAACGCACTGACTTTAATTCTACACGTGTTGATGTATAAAATTCCTACTGGACCTATTAAATTATGTGACGCTCTCATGTTTCCAATATTGTAGTAAGTATTGTTATGACAGAAGGGCCATGTCATTGTTCTCCCTGGCCTCCAACACCAACTGGGCTACGTTTTTTGGTGCTGGCTGGGACAGGAAAAGAAGTCTCAGGGGATTCCTGGAAAGGTGGATTAGAGGGACAATTCACAGACACTGTCACTTTCTCCATGCACACTGGACGCTATCTGGGCTCTCTCGGCGTCGGGCAGGAGACGCTGCTTACAAAATGTTCTTTTGCAGCGTTTTGAAAGCAGCGTTTACCGGCGTTTATCGGCGTCTGCGTGGTTGGGCGTTTTTATTTTCTTCATTAGCTTCCACTGACTGCAAAAAACGCTGGACGCCGATAAACAGCCGTTTACCGGCGTTTATGAGCGTTTAGCGGCGTTTATCGGCGTCCGACTTTTTTGTGGTCAAAAAAACGACTTTTGAACACCAATTCAGGGCATTCAGATAACAGCCCAAAAACGCCACTGCTGATAAAAGACAATTAACGTCCATGTGTGCAAGGACACATAGGATAACATAAAGTGGCGTTTTTGGGCTGTTAAAAAAAATGCCCAAATGCCCAAAAACGGTCGTTTATCTGATACAGTGTGCATGGAGCCCAAGGCTCCATGCGCACTGGACGCTATCTGGGCTCTCTTGGCGTCGGGCAGGAGACGCTGCTTACAAAATGTTCTTTTGCAGCGATTTGTAAGCAGCGTTTACCGGCGTTTATTGACGCTTATCGGCGTCAGCGTTCTTTTTTTTCTTCATTAGCTTCCATTGACTTCAAAAAACGCCGGACGCCGATAAACAGCAGTTTACTGGTGTTTATGAGCGTTTATCGGCGTTTATCGGCGTCCGGTGTTTTTTGTGGTCAAAAGAATGACTTTTGAACGCCAATTCAAGGCGTTCAGATAACAGATCAAAAACGCCACTGCTGATAAACGACAATTAACGTCCATGTGTGCAAGGACACATAGGATAACATAAAGTGGCATTTTTGGGCTGTTAAAAAAAACCACCAAACGCCCCAAAACGGTCGTTTATCAGATACAGCGTGCATGGAGCCTAAGGCCTCCTTAAAGTAGAACTATGGTCAAAATGAAGAAATCAATATGTTATGCACCTATACAGACTGTTAAACATCTCACTGATTGTTTTGCAGAAAGAAGTAAGGGTGGTGAGATATCTACCTTGTCCCCAGCTCTCATGTGCACTTCCTTTAGTGAGGTGACAACTTTACATCCTGGTTTTTAAATTGCCTGTGTTGAACAGCACACATGTTGTCCCCATTTGCGTCTATCTTTCTCTGCAGAAATGTCATGACATCCCTGGGGGAGGGGCTCCTATATCCATGGAAATCTCAGCCATTCATTTTACATACAAGTCTCAATTAGGCTCCGCCCACAGTCTGTCCACAGAGCCCCACCCACTCCCACCTATGTCCCGCCTTTGCCAGCCCACTGCTCTGTCTATACAGCCAGCTCCTAGGTTGGATTTTGTACTGCCAGTTTACAAATTACCAGAGGAGAGCAGGCAGGGAGAAGCACACAGATTAATAGACAGATCTGTGTGGAAATGAACCTGTAATGACTTTTACATAGCACACACCCAGCTATTGATTGGCAGATGGGTGTGTGTTATGTAAAATAGACTGAGCACCATAGAAAGCTGGAGGTCTGTTGGAGAGACAAGGCACTTCACTGAAAGGAAATGACATCTGAGCTCTGCTTTGCTCTGCTGAACTCCTGCCATCATCTCTAGCAATGTATAGAAACGAAGAAATGAATGGGAGATTACAGACCACAATTTTAGCTACATTGTAAGAAAATAATTATTTCAGTTATTATGTTATTTCCATGTGTAACCTCCAGGTATTTATGAGGATTTACTAAAATATGTATGTTGCCTTTAATTGTACTGTGATGAATGCCTGTGGCGGGCCACTTTTGCCAACATAGGGATAGAAAGGAGCCCCATGCATTGCTGTGCAGGTGGTCTGTCAGGATCTGGACCTGGACCTATGACCCGTGTGGTACCTGGCTGTGGCTTGTCTCGCTGTGCCACTTGAGATGCTGGACAGCTCCCTCTCTGATCTCTTAGGACAGTCTTGACTTGTCTCTTGTCTCTCATGAACCTTGAACTGTTTGCTCCTCCTACATACTTCCTATTTAAGCCATGTCCTGTTTGCCAGATTATTGTGCTCTCCCCAGTCAATATCTTGCTCCATTGTGAACCTGCAGCTGTACTTATCTTCACTACCAGTCATTACCTTTGGCTTGGTCCTTGACTATTCTTCTGCTTGTTTCCAACCTGCAACCACATGTTACCAACCTTTGGCTTGTTTACTGACTATGCTTCTGCTTCATCCCTACCTGCTATGTCTGCTACTGGACCCCAGGTTGCTCACCTCCTGGTGGGGCAATCCTGAGAACCAAGACCCGGTACTAACATGCAGAACCCATCTCCCCCATCAGCAGCTCTGGTGGGTACCAGTTAGTACTTAAAACCCACACCTCAGGTGAGCCCATATCATCCGCCAGGGTGACATGCTTGTATACCTATCCTGCTGGTCAGTGGGAGGCTCTCTACTGGTATAGCTAGTGGTCTCCAAACCTGACCCCTGACCATGACACAGTTCCATTCACGTCAATTGGGATGCAACAGCTTCACTGACACAGCCGCTGCTCCAAATTTGACAGCCGTGAGGTGTTGATTACAAAGCCCCAGTGTCTGCATTTAGGGCCATGTACCCGCACCTGCATGGATTTCAAATTGAAACCACTGTGTCTTAATTTACATGAATGGAACTGACTACACCAGGATTCATAGAACACGTCTGCATCCCTGTGCGGGTAAACACGGCCCATGAGGATAGCTTTAGAGGGGCAGATGTCTCCCCAGTAATGTTGGGCTCGGAAATGACTGTTCTGCTTGGAGTAAGCTCTGGGAGGACCCGCTGCCATACACTACCAGATGATGAAAGCAATCTGCTCCTTACCAGCCCCCAACAAATAAGAGATGGTTCGGAAATCAAAAATAATCCTTGAAATCCAAAGTACCCCTTCCTACCATAGGGTTATTCATGGATTTCAGACCGCATAAGAAATGGAATTTCAGAAACAGGCCGTGTTCCAATTTTTTGGAAACAGCATCAGGCACCCTTGATCACCGTTTGGTTGGCATAAGTTGTGGAAATCAACAAGGTGGAGAACCTGATCATGACATAAAAGGGCACACATGAAAAATTCCTGAGGAATATATTCTATTGGCATGAGTTTGTGTACTCCTCTGCCTACACATCTCTACTGGGCACGACCTAAGTACAGCAATGTTGTCGGTGGACTGGTGATCCCCACCAAACTCAGAGGTGAAATAACCGGGCCCCCCCCCCCTTTTGTTTCCACCTCTAGAGTTCTTCCGCTATCAAGTTATAGGTTGGGGTAGTTGCCGTTTGCTTGTACTGTTGGTTTATTGGTTAGAGCAGGGTTTCTCAACCAGGGTTCTGTGGAACCCTAGGATTCCTCCAGAGGTTGCTAGGGGTTCCTTGAGCAATGGTCAATCTCTACCTCTCAGATAAATTCCCAATGATACCATTGATCTTTTTAGCTATCTGTAAGGGGGGAATTCTTCTCAATGACCACAAGTGTAAGGAGCATTCTTCCCATTGACCATCACACTAATGTATCATGGGTTGTAGATTTTTAATTTTTAGCAGGGGTTCCCTGAGACCGGAGAAATATTTCAAGGGTTCCTCAGTGTTGAAAAGGTTGAGAAAGGCTGGGTTAGGGAATGCACTGGACACCTTCGCTGCCATTGTGCTATTACTGGGTGTCCAGTGCTTCCTTGTATCTTTAAAGAGGGTTGGGGTCCCTCCAGGCATACCTGCCCCCAATCTACCCATTATTATTATATATGTGCTTCAATTCAGAGTAAGGAATGCAGTACACTGGGGTGCCGTGGCGTGTCCTCTGCAGCTTACGCATGTATTTGCAAATGTGTGCAAACAAAACCCCTTGGTTTTAACATGAGCTGTTAGACGGGGCAATTCGGTTTGTTGCTGGCTGGTTGGCAAGTGAGCTAGGAATGTTTGTTTTATTTGACATGTGCTCCTTTCATGTGCTCCTTGTACCTGTGCCAGTTATAGGTTGGTGTGGTTGCCATTTGTTTGTTTCTTTTACTATCAACCCTTTCCGGGGGAGTTCACATCACCCCAACAATGAAAAAGAGATTACTGGGTTTTGAGGCTACAGTGAGATATGGGACTTTAAAGGTACACGATCCAAACCCTCTCTGAATGATCAGACCAAAAAGATAAGGTTTAAAAATACAGAATTTATTGGTGTACAAAATCTCATATGTGAACCCCCACAAAAGTGAGAGGAACACAGTAGATAAGGTGCATAAAACTCCAAAGCAATAAACATAACAAAGAAAAAAAAACAAATATCAAAAAGATTCCTGTCGTGATGGATGTGAAGTAGCCAAAATTGGCTGGGTAACAGGATAGGATATGTCCTCCCGATGCGTTTCGCCTGAAATGGCTTCTTCAGGGGCGACTGGACAGAACCACATAATGGGTGCCTGTACCCTAGCCTGTCTATATACTACCCTAGTCTGTCTACATACTGCCCTAGCCTGTCCATATACTACCCTAGCCTGTCCATATACTACCCTAGCCTGTCTATATACTACCCCAGCCTGTCTATATACTACCCTAGCCTGTCTATATACTACCCTAGTCTGTCCATATACTACCCTAGCCTGTCCATATACTACCCTAGCCTGTCCATATACTACCCTAGCCTGTCCATATACTACCCTAGCCTGTCTATATACTACCCTAGCCTGTCCACATACTAGCCTAGTCTGTCTACATACTGCCCTAGCCTGTCTATATACTACCCTAGTCTGTCTATATACTACCCTAGCCTGTCCATATACTACCCTAGCCTGTCTATATACTACCCTAGTCTGTCTATATACTACCCTAACCTGTCTATATACTGCCCTAGCCTGTCCATATACTACCCTAGCCTGCCCCTATACTGCCCTAGCCTGCCCCTTGGAAATGAACATAATGATATGTCATAGAATTTTGCATATAGACAATGTGCTGTTGCGTGTACATCTGACCTCCTGATTTAATTTTAGTTTTAATTATCATATAAAATAATGGATGTGGGGGCCTTTGGTGGGTGTGGGGGGGGGCAGCATTTCATTCTTGGACCCAGGCAGCACAATGTCTTGGGCCAGCCCTGGTGCCCTTCAGTTAGTTGATAGATCAAAATGAAATTGCTGATCCAAACACCCAAATATTTATAAATGACAATCATGGAAATTGTCAGGGGTTCCTAAACTTTTGCATACAACTGTATGCAGTAAATCAATCTGACCCATGCAATTAAACTTTTTTGATTAAAAAAAGAGTTTTGATTGGAACATTTCACAAATAATGCCCTGGGGTGGGGCTTATCACATGCGTTATGCGTTCGTGAATTGACGTCTTGGATGACTATACCGGAAACTACAGGGATTTGGTGAGTGAGGCAGCCAACTGCACAAGACGAATGTTAGAATGATCAGCGGAGCCATTCAGGAAGTAAGGCTTCGTCTCCTGAGTTGCTTTTAAACGTGAAAACGTTCGTCTTTGACGGCTATGCACCTTAAACAGATGGCAGACTTCAGACGTTACTTTCAAGGTCAATGGCTGTCATGTTTTCATTTTCAGACCTGACAGCCAAATGTAATAAAATGATCTGAATAAGAAGCGGAAAAAAAAAATTAACAATAACGCTTCTTGCAAATCGTAATCAGGGCAATCGAATACAAAGGGACCCCATTCTCCGAGCTGCGCCGGCACCGCGCTGTTTAATAGATATTAATGACATTTACTGCAAACGCAGTTTAGGGTTTAATAGAATCCGGAGAAATCACAGAAGATTAGTGGGCTAATAGCTCTCTTATTTTAATAAAGGTGACATCTGAATTTATTCAGGACTTTTTTTTTTAATCAAAGTGTTAGCTTATTACGCTTTACGTTTTTTATTTTTTTATTAACTTTTTTTAGCTGCTCCTGTTGCTTTACAACCCCATCATTCGGGCAAGTTTTGCTATTCAGCACTGTTCTACTTCAAATGGCAATTGCTCGGTCATGCAACACTCTACCCAAATGAAGCATACACTGTATTGTCAAAAGTATTGGGACACCTGCCTTAAAGCGGAGTTCAACCCTAAAGTGTGACTTCCGCTTTAATGGAAGGTGACCCCCCGACATTCCACAAATGCCCCCCCCCCCCCGGTAGTGATGTCTCCGGATGGCCCCATGCCGTATTGCCGGTGCACAACCCGTGTGAGTATTTTCCACACATGGTTTGCGGGGCCGCTCACAATGAGCTGCTAGCCCCACCGTCCTATACAGGATATTATCTAGACTTACCCTTATTATTTCCATTGCAGATTATAAACACACTTGCTCCTGAAGAGTGGCCATCTAGCCACAAAACGCGGAGAGCTAGCCCTAAAGTGTAACTTCCGCTTTAATGGAAGGTGACCCCCCCCCAATATGCCACAATTGGCATATCATTTTTTTTGGGGGGGGGGGGACCTGGGACCTGTGGAACTCGGCTTTAACACGCACATGAACTTTAATGGCATCCCAGTCTTAGTCTGTAGGGTTCAATATTGAGTTGGCCCTCCCTTTGCAGCTATAACAGCTTCAACTCTTCTGGGAGGGCCGTCCACAAGGTTTAGGAGTGTCTATGGGAATGTTTGACCATTCTTCCAGAAGTGCATTTGTGAGGTCAGGCACTGATGTTGGCCAAACCCAACCCCTGAAAAACAACCCCACACCATAATCCCCCTTCCACCAAATGATTTGGACCAGTGCACAAAGCAAGGTCCATAAAGACATGGGTGAGCGAGTTTGGTGTGGAGGAAATGTACTGGCCTGCACAGAGTCCTAACCTCGAACCCAATAAAAACTCCTTTGAGATAAATTAGAGCGGAGACTGCAAGCCAGAGGATCTTGGCTGCTCTGTGGAAGACCAGTGCACAGATCATGTAAGTATGACATGTTCATTATTTTAAAATGAAAAACACACCCACGACTTTAGTATCACTTTACGTACTGCCCTAGAGCAGAACTTCACCCAAAAAGGGAAGTTCTGCTTATCCTTCTTTTCTCCTCCTTCTCCTTATTGTAAACTTTTTGTTGAGGGTCTTGAGAGGTACCCACTTCCACTGTAATTGCCCAGGCGATCCAGATGGAAGTTCATCCCACCTTCTCTCTGCCTGCAACCTCCTGGGACAAGTCACAGATCCCAGGAGGCTGCAGGACCATTCAGATAACATGGCTTGCACATGTACAGTGGGGAGCCAGCTTTGAAGCCATGGGGAGTCACAGCCGGCTACCCACAGTCAACATGGTGGCACCGGGGACCCAGAGACCAGTAAAGAACAGGTCCCGGTGAAGACAGTATTTGTAGCTTCTGATTTTTTTTTTTTTTTAAACCTGACCAAAGCTCCTCTTTATTTACTTCAAGTACTTATATATAGCGCCGTCAATTTACGCAGCGCTTTACATATATTGTACATTCACATCAGTCCCTACCCTCAAGGAGCTTACAATCTAAGGTCCCTAACTCTCACAATCATACATATACTAGGGCCAATTTAGACAGGAGCCAATTAACCTACCAGCATGTCTTTGGAGTGTGGGAGGAAACCGGAGTACCTGGAGGAAACTCACGCAGCCACAGGGAGAACATGCAAACTCCATGCAGGTAGTGTCGTTGTCAGGATTCGAACCAGCGACCCTTTTTCTGCTAGGCGAGAGTGCTACCCACTACACCACTTTGCTCCTCTTTAAGCCCAATGCACACAAGCTCATGGGCCCTAACTGTGGGCGTATTTTCTGATTCGGGAGACACAGCTGCGGCGTATGGCCACCCACAGTAATGAATGGTTTTATGAGGCTGTACACGGAAATATGCCAGTACTGTACTTACGTAAACCCATATATGTGTACGACCATACAGATTATGATGTACTGTATGCCAATCTGGGTGCCCTAAGACTTTAAAACCCAATTGACCTTCTTGTTAAAATTAGCCAAATGCATTCTATGTGCATGAAAACAGTTTCACCGTCCCTTGCTGATCCCGAAACCACAGATGGGTGAGAGAGTCTTGGAAAATGTCAGGGGCATGCGGGGCAAGAGGCAGGGAGTAATATATATCGGCACTTGCTTACTACCATCTGACAGCCTACAGTTGGCTTGCAGATTGATATGTGAACCACCCCCCTGTTGTTGACATATGCATAGGGCAGTGGCAGCAAGGGCGCTTCCCTCTACTCCATGCACCCGGCCCTTAATCTACATGCAGGGAGCCAGACGCATGGATTCCAATGGGTTTTATTTTTTTTAGCCTGAGGTTCTAGTTGGCTTCAAAAAAACGTGGGCTTGGGGCCCAGAGCACTGCGTCCCAAGCCCACCCAGTTGTGTGACAATAGCGAATTAATGTTTGACATTGTCTTCCTGATTCTCCTCCCAGCCAATCAGGAAGCAGATCCTGAGACCCCTCACCCGATTGGCCAAGAGGAGAAGCGATCTTATTGGCCGCCAAAGAGGAGGAGAGAGGAGACGCAGGGGAAGCCAAGGAGGAGGAGGGAGAAGATGCAGGGGAAGCCGAGGAGGAGGAGGAGGGAGGAGATGCAGGGGAAGCGGAGGAGGAGAGAGGAGGCGCAGGAGAAGCCGAGGAGGAGGAGAGAGGAGACGCAGGGGAAGCCGATGAGGAGGAGGGAGAAGATGCAGGGGAAGCCGAGGAGGAGGAGGAGGGAGAAGATGCAGGGGAAGCAGCGTAGGAGGGAGGAGACACAGGGGAAGCCAAGGAGGAGGAGAGAGGAGACACAGGGGAAGCAGAGGAGAGAGGAGGAGGAACCGAAGGGGAC
>BLSH010432038.1:477727-493516 GCA_018402905.1 Glandirana rugosa
CATCCACTACTCACCATCACTTCTATTCCTGGAGACGTTTCCTCGTTCTATAGTCGACCTCTCTCTCGTGTTATTAGTCGTTTGACCCTAGGTCATCGTCTATATCGTCCATCTCTAGTTCGTATTCGCATCAGTCATTTGTTCGGTTTCCAGTCATTGTGCACCAACGATCACAACTCGCTTGGGCCTGACATTGCAAGCCCAGGCATGGCTTGAAATCCCACAGGCACCGTGCCTGGGCCTGGGCCTGTAAAGTTTTTAGCAAGCCCAAGCCAGGCCCCAAGACGATAAAATGAGGTGCACAACCGAACCCGAACGATTTTTGAAATGTCCGGGTCCGGGTCCGTGCCACGGACACCCTAAAGTTCGGTACGGACCCGAACGTTACAGTCCGGGTTCGCTCAACACTAGCAACCACGTGTTACTGACCTTTGGCTTGTTTACTGACTACGCTTATGCTTGATCTCTACCTGCTATATCTGCTACTGGATCCCAGTTTGCTGATTATTGTGCTCTCTCTCCAGCTGATATCTTGCTCCTTTGCAGAGGTCCTTATCTTCACTACCACTCATCACCTACCTTTGGCTTGTTCCTTGATTTTTCTTCTGCTTGATCCCTACCTGCAACCACTTATTACTGACCTTTGGCTTGTTTTCTGACTATGCTTCTGCTTTATCTCTACCTGCTATATCTGCTACTGGACCCCAGTTTGCTCACCTCCTGGTGGAGAGATCATGAGGACCAAGATCTGGTACTAACATGCAGCAATCATCTCCACCATCAGGAGCTCTAGTGAATACCGGCTATGCTTCTGTTTGATCCCAACCTGCAGCCACTTGTTGCCGTTCTTTGGCTTGTATACCATTCCTGCTGTTCGATGGGAGCCTATCTACTGCCATAGCCACTGGTCTCTGAGCCTGACCCCTGACAGTGACACCAAGACTCAAGAAGGATATACATCATCAATGGATTTAGATAATATTTGCCGATCCTGGAGTTCAGCATTCGCTATGTACACCTTATCAGCTTGCCATTTTAGTCGGGAAAAGGAATGTGGCAGTTCCTGGGGACTTAGCACTTGATAATGCTTTGTAGATCTCCCTTCACTTGTCCTTCACCATATTACCTTCCTGTCTATGGCCGGTCTCAATGCACTTTGCACATCACTGCTGCTATTTGCAAGGCCTTATTATACATGCCTGAGGGTTTTTTTTTCATTCTTTGACTGATGCAGCTGTGGTCACTGGACAAGAATTCAACATCACAATACAGCATTCCAGCTCTATACGTTGGGTTTATCAAGCAATGGTCTATCTAACTGCTCATTCCTATTCCTAACATAACAGAAATGAAAGCCCCGCCGCGCCGGTATTTTAATGGGGCCGGTGGAATATAGTAACCGGCATTGTTCTTAATGTAGCTGCTCTTTAAAGGCTGCAAATTACAAATTAAAAGCTTTTATTCCAGTTTAATTTCCAGCAAGGTCAATACAATTGTTCTATTCTTCGGAGGCAGATAACGTTTCAAAGTTATTTTCGTCATATAATGGTTTCGAGTTTAGCATTCCGAACATGCAAGTGAATTCATGGCGCTGAAAGTTCTGGAGGGTTCTTCAGAGCTTTCAAATTAAGCTGAATTATTGGAAAAAAATCTCTTATTTTTCAGGCTGTCACTGCTCACAGAGGTCTCTTGAGTTTTTTTTTTTTTTTTTTAAGGTGGGCATGGAAAAAACTGAACACAAACAGAAAAGTAATGCAAGAAGGGTCAAATAGTGTAGTGTGTTAAAAACACCAATTTAATATAATAAAAGCAAATTAAGGAAATGCACTCACAACGGACCCATAATTTGCATGTAGTAACCTTTTTTTTTTTTTTTTGTATAATCAAGTTTTATCGATTTCCAGGAATAAAAGATATAGTAAATCAGAAAGTAATAGTAATAAGCATTTTCATTTGACATACTATATAAACATCATGTAACAAATGGGTGTAACCCCCACAATTAGAAGGCACATATCAAACTTTTCATAAGAACATGGGTACCACAAGTTGGTACATCTGATGCACAGCTATGATGCTATAGCATGCCAGGGCATCAGAAGAAAATAGAAAAAATGAGATAAGGAAAACAAAACATAACCTAGTAAATAGAATCTGGGTATGAGAGATGTAAGCATTAGGGATGAGTAAAGCCTCGTACACACGATGCAACGGTCATACGTCTGGACGTCCAAAATCGTATGTTGGCTGTTGTATCTCATGTGCTGACGTGCACTAAGCGATGGTACGACCAAGCCGGAAGTGGTGACGTGTTACGAGCGTATAACGAGGAAGTTCAGGTGAATGTGATTTTTGAATTAGGAACGTAGGTTTCCCAGAACGGACACTTCCGGGCGTTCCTGACTTCTGAGCATGCGTGTTTTGCACATACAACTTTGTTGGACCAACTTCTCTGTACACACGGTACAACGGTCATACGACCGCTTGTTGTACAACAAAAGTTTTCTAGTCTGCTCATCCAACTTCTGTTGTGCGACTGTTGCACGCCGGCCGTTCTAATGTGTGTACTAACGGTCGGATGATCGTACAACAAGCTGTTGTACGATCGTTTTCATACGACAGTCGCACCGTGTGTATGAGGCTTTAAATCGTTAATCTGATGTAGAACGTGTATGGGGTTGCCATGAGCCCAACACTAATACGGAAGGTGGAGTCCCCTGGGGCAGAGAGGATATTTCAATCAGTTGGTATCCCTGTAAAATAATACATAGAAACATAGAAACATAGAAAAGTGACGGCAGAAAAAGACTGAGTAGTCCATCGAGTCTGCCCCTTTTTATTTATTTTTATTTTTTATTTTTTATTTTTTTTACATTAACCTTGTTGTCTGACTATGGATTTATGTTTATCCCAAGCATGTTTGAAGCCATTTACTGTTGACTGTCTCACTACCTCTGCTGGTAGTTTATTCCAATCATCAACCACCCTTTCAGTAAAATAATACTTTCTAAGATTAGTTTTGAACTTCCCCCCAGTTAGTTTGAGGTCATGTCCCCGTGTTCTTGATTTTGGTTTCATATTGAAAAGACTGCCCTCCTGAACCTGAATACATCCACCCGACCAAATATCTTTAAACTTCTCATGTTGCTCTTTAACCTCAAGGGCCCGCCGTTCTTCTTCCGTTAGAGCATCAACCTCTTTCTTCCAGTCGGAAAGAGTGAGACATGCAACTTGCTACCATAATCTTGGAATAAGGGATTTGGTGTCAGTGCTGGGCTCAGCCCTTCCTTCTCGGAGCTCAAGCTGCTCAACTGTTGGTTAATTGCCAGCACTCATCATTCCACAGTGACTCACCTGGTCTTCATTTCCTGCTCGTCAGCCAGCCCTGCTGGCTATTTAAACTGCCTGGATCAAATCTCCTGTGCCTTCGCCTGGACAACATATCCAGATACTCTCGCTGTGTTTTCCTGTTAAAGACTTTGCTTGGCTGACTTCTCTTCTGGTTCCTGATCCTGTTTGCTGCCTCTGACTACTCTGATTTCCGGATTAAAGACTTTGCCTGACTGACTTCCCTTCTGGTTCCTGATCCTGTTTGATGCCTATACTACACTGATCTCTGGATTCCTGTTTCATTAGCTTGTTCCGACTACCCGCTCTGTTTAACAAACTCTGGCTATGTTTTGACTATGTTTGTACCATGTTATCATTTTATTAAAAAGTGTGATTTTTACTGAACTTCTGTCTCAGTCTGATTCATGGTACTGACATTTGGCTGCATTCAGCAAATGGAGATTACACTCCTTTTGTAGGCCTTTATGGAAGAAGAGGTCCAGTGAAAAAGAAACTGTTGTGGGGAGCTGATGATTGGCCTGAGAGACAGCAGAACCACCATATGTAGAGGATTGGACCACATTGGGCACAACCCCTCCAACATCTATCACTGATGTTACGGAACATCTGGGCTAAGCAAGTTGGTGTCCTATACCACCTAGTGAGGAATTTATAGGAAGACTCCTGAATGCGGGAGCTAATGAAGGAAGTGTGAGTTATGCATGTAGGAACCTTAGACGGGCTGGATACCAAAAGTGCAAAAACTATATTTAACCACTTCAATACTGAACACTTTCAGCCAGGGCTGGCCCAAGACATTGTGCTGCCTGGGTCCAAGAATGAAATGCTGCCCCCCGCACACCAAAAGGCCCCCGCATCCATTATCTTATATCATAATCAAAACTAAAATTAAATGTATCAGAAAGTCAGATTTACATACAACAGTACCTTTTCTATATGTAAAAGGATATCACATACCATTATGTTCAATTCCAAGGGGCGGGATAGGGCAGTATATAGACAGGCTAGAGTAGTATATAGACAGGCTAGGGTAGTATATGTATAGGCTAGGGTAGTATATAGACAGGCCGGGGTAATATAGGGGCAGGCTAGGGTAGTATATGGACAGGCCCAGGGTAGTATATGGACAGGCTAGGGTAGTATATGGACAGGCTATGGTAGTATATAGACAGGCTAGGGTAGTATATGGACAGGCTAGGGTAGTATATAGACAGGCCAGGGTAATATAGGGGCAGGCTAGGGTAGTATATAGACAGGCTAGGGTAGTATATGGACAGGCTAAGGTAGTATATGGAAAGGTTAGGGTAGTATATGGACAGGCTAGGGTAGTACATAGACAGGCTAGGGCAGTATAGGGGCAGGTGGAGGGGCTTGGTCGTCAGATTGCTGGGTAAATAGAAGAGAAGGAGAGGTGCCTGGGTCCAATGGACCCACTAGGACCCATGGTAGGGCCGGCCCTGCTTACACCCCTTCCTGGCCAGGCCAATTTCCAGCTTTCATCGCTGCCACACATTGCATTGTCTATTTTTCTCCCAATTTTCTCCCAGGGAATGTATTCAGAACTCATTTTCTACCACTAATTCTTCATGACACGCCAACAAGTATAACTGAGCACCAGCTATTTAACCTTCTTTATGAAGTTGCTGTTACATTGACACTGTGGAGCCCTGGCAGATGAGGTCACAATTGGGAATGCTGTACAAATGTCCTCAGTACAATGTGAATTCTTCCCAAAAAGTCATTAGAGAGATTGATGACTGCTTTTCCTTACTGTATCCTCACAGGGCTCATTATAGGATAAAGTGTATGGATTAAAGAATGTGTTGTTGATAGAGACATATATTATGAAGAGTGGGCATGCTCAGACACACGGGGGGACATCTTTACTTTCTGGAAATAGATTGGTTGCAGAATCTAATATTGATACTATTGTACTGTACTGAGAGAGATGCAGAGCTTCTAATGTTTGCCTCCTTCATAATATGATACCTGCCGGGCTTTTGGTGGTTTCAGCGAATTCTGAGTTATGGACCTGGAACAAGTATAAATTAAGTGAAGTCAAAACTACTAGAAAGCCTAACCTGCTCCAGGCTGGTGAATCCGAAAACACTGAAGCCCCTTGTATTAGTTTGATGGCCAGCTCAGAAAGAGAGGTCAGCAAGAGTATTTCACTCAAAAGAGGTTTTTTTTAAACAACATACACTATATTGCCAAAAGTATTGGGACACCTGTCTTCACACGCATGAAATTTAATGGCATCCCAGTCTTAGTCCGTAGGGTTCAATATTGAGTTGTCCCACCCTTTGCAGCTATAACAGCTGGAACTCTTCTGGAAAGGCTGTCCACAAGGTTTAGGAGTGTCTATGGGAATGTTTGACCATTCTTCCAGAAGCGCATTTGTGAGGTCAGCACTGATGTTGGACCAGTAAGCCTGGCTTGCAGTTTCTTCCACCCAAACTTACTCATCCATGTCTTTACTGACCTTGCTTTGGGCACTGGTCCAAATCATTTGGTGGTGGGGGGGGGGGGGGGATTATGGTGTGGGGTTGTTTTTCAGGGGTTGGACTTGGCCCCTTAGTCCCAGTGAAGGGAACTCTTAAGGAGTCAGCATACCAAGACACTTTGGACAATTTCATGCTCCCAACTTTGTGGGAACAGTTTGGGGATGGCCCCTTCCTGGTCCAACATGACTGCACACCAGTGCACAAAGCAAGGTTCATAAAGACATGGATGAGCGAGTTTGGGGTGGAGGAACTTGACTGACCTGCACAGAGTCCTGACCTCAACCCGATAGAACACCTTTGGGATGAATTAGAGCGAAGACTGTGAGCCAGGCCTTCTCATCTAACATCAGCGCCTGACCTCACAAATGCTCTTCGGGAAGAATGGTCAAACATTCCCATAGACACTCCTAAACCTTGTGGACAGCCTTCCCAGAAGAGTTGAAGCTGTTATAGCTGCAAAGGGTGGGCCAACTCAATATTGAACCCTATGGACTAAGACTGGGATGCCATTACAGTTCATGTGCGTGTGGTGGCAGGTGTCCCAATACTAGTACTACCAATATAGTGTATGTGCAATAGGGAACTTTGAGTGTAAGCTCCTTGGGGGACAGGGACAAATGCTAATTCATGTGAATGTGAAATGAGGATTTTATTTTTTCATTCTTACTGTTACATAGCACCCCCAAAGTGGTGGAATTGATGATGGGAACTAATGCATGAACTAATACATGATAAACTGTATATGTAAAAAACTTGGTACCTCCAGATATTGTTTTCTTTTTTTTTTATAATTTTTTATTGCGATTTTAAAGAAGGTACAAACAACTACAGATATTAATCAGTAACATTAAAACAATTGCACCGCATATATTCTAAATTTTATATACTATCATGATTAAAATAATTATATTTCCAACTATTTAACCCGACGATAGCTTTATTCTCAATATCTATGTAAAACGTTAATAACGCAATATATCTGAATTATTTCCAATACAGCTGAGCTTGGCAGTGCAGATAATTGATTCCTAAAAAAGAGAGACAGCCTTTATTTCTGAATGTATTCCATCATCCCTCAGCAATTTGGGAAAAAAGTCAAACTTTAAAATTAGCGCACATTGTGATATCTCTTCTCTGAAATCAGATAGAAGAGATGAAAAGATTAATCAGGGAAACATTATTCACAGAGCATAAGAGGTTTGATGTGACCTGATGCTATTTTCGAAAAAGAATTATACAATATATTCTTCTTGAAGTTAATCCTTCAGCATGAATTTGCCTGCAGTGAGCCATTTATTGCTTTGCAGATGCTTAAAAAGATGGCCCTGTTTTCTAGGTCTTAGAAGAGAACCTGGGATAGTAAATATGAAGCATAAAGCAGAACTGCACAAGTGCTCCATCAGTGCCAGAATCCAGGAGATGTCCTACAAGCTCCTTTCACACTGGTATGCCACACCAGTCAAAATCAAAAAGTGGTACCCACTGTGCTCGGACTCATGTTGGAGATGTGACCAAGCTCAGGGTACTCTTAAGGCCCGTACACACGGTACGATTATCGGCTAACAACGGTTGTCCAACCGATTGTTGGCCGATAGACCCACCAATAGTACGTACGATTCAACAGCCGATTTCCAATTATCGCCCAACAGAAGTTGGCTGAAAAGACTAAAAAACTTCTGTTGGCTAGAAAACTTCTGTTGGCCAACAAGGCGTTGGCCAACTGTTGGCTCGTGTGTACAGAATTTGGCCCAACAAAAGTTGGAAATGCAAACACGCATGCTCGGAATCCAGGAAGTGTTCGGTCATGTAAACCTACGTTCCCAACCCACAAATCACATTCCCTTGAACTTCCTCTTTATACGCTCGTAACACATCACTACGTTCGGCTTTGTTGGATGATTATAAAGTGAAGGAAAATTGCGCAAAGAAAAATACAAGCTGTCAACACTTTCACTAGACCTATAGTGAACAAAGAGAACACACAGATAATAATGTGTGGCGCTAATCAAAAGTGCAACATATCTCACTCTGAGTGACTTCCAGAGATTAACTGGGTAAGGATTGTGAAATTCAATCATTTAAAGTGCAAGGTGACTTAATGGTTAATTATAACCGCAATACTGTATGTCTCTTGATAAGGTGCAAAGGCGTACAGGGCACAATCTGACGTGATGTCAGGAGAGGTCCCAGTAGGCTAAATATTGAAGGGTAAATACTTAAGCTGCTGGTAAACATAAAATGACAAAACCAACAATAAAACCAGTTCATGTGATACATAAAGTAAAAATAGCGCTTAAAAATAGTCCAAATACTAAGCACATGTGATTGTGAATCACAAAGAAGACCAAAATGTGTTAATAGGAAAACTATAAAGTGGAACACAAAAAAGTAAAAAAATTAAAAAAATACATATATATATATAGTTTGTGAATATTATAGTTCATATGTTCTTATCTTCTCTTCACAATAGATGTAGATACTGATCACATTCCGCTGGAGTAGAAGCAAACAAATGTAGTAGTGATATAGATGGAATCTTACCAGATTGGTAGGACACATGCGCCATATGGCAACATGGGTCAAACAGGCTGGTTTGGGAGTATGTCACCAATGCAGAGATAGGATCCGGGTTCAAGGGTAGTCGCCTTATTCGTAATGCTAATCAGCATCCAGGGGGGTCTCCAATGGTGCTCATCCCAAGAGATATCCAACCATAGGTAGATAAGGAGATTGAAGTTGATATCAGCCGGCTTGGTGATGACCGTGCTAGCATTGCTTCCCTGTTTTAAGCTGTCTTTTGCCGGCTGATATCAACTTCAATTTAGATATACACTATATTTTAAATACATTTTATACTGATTTACACTATGTGGAGCCTTCTATCTCCTTATCTACCTATGGTTGGATATCTCTTGGGATGAGCATCATTGGAGACCCCCCTGGATGCTGATTGGCATTACAAAAAAGGTGACTACCCTTGAACCCGGATCCTATCTCTGGAGATCTGCATTGGTGACATACTCCCAAACCAGCCTGTTTGACCCATGTTGCCATATGGTGCATGTGTCCTACCAATCTGGTAAGATTCCATCTATATCACTACTACATTTGTTTGCTTCCACTCCAGCGGAATGTGATCAGTATCTACATCTATTGTGAAGAGAAAATAAGAATATATGAACTATAATATTCACAAACTATATATATATTGTTGGTTTTGTCATTTTATGTTTACCAGTAGCTTATGTATTTACCCTTCAATATTTAGCCTATTGGTATTCCGCTACTCTATTATGTACGGCTGGATACGGGTTGAACTCCCTTTTGTTTCCTGCTTACCACTCCTCCCCTCTCACAGAGAGGTAATTTACTGATCGTCTTCTATCTCCACTAGTTACTGTTTACCCCACCCAACCAGGCTGAATATTATAATTTACTTACCGGACCATTATGTGTTTACCCACCCCTTTCCAAGAACCTACACCAAGCCTATATAGGGATGATGATAACCTGGCTTGTTTTGATTCATCCCAAAGCTGTTCAGTAGGGTTGAGGTCAGGGCTCTGTGCAGACCACTGGTGTTCCTCCACACCAAACCCATCTAACCCATGTCTATATAGGGAGGTTAATAACCTAGCTTGTTCTGATTCATCCCAAAGGTTTTCAGTAGAGCCGAGGTCAGGGCTGTGTGTAGGACACTGGAGTTCCTCCACACCAAACTCATCTAACCCATGTCTATATAGGGATGTTAATAGCCTGGATTGTTCTTATTCATCCCAAAGGTTTTTTAGTAGGGTTGAGCTCAGGGCTGTGTGCAGGACACTGGAGTTCCTCCACACCATAGTCATCAACCCATGTCTATATAGAGATGTTGATAACCTGGCTTGTTCCGATTCATCCCAAAGGTGTTCAGTAGGGTTGAGGTCAGGGTTCTGTGTAGGCCACTGGTATTCCTCCACACCAAACTCATCTAACCCATGTCTATATAGGGATGTTGATAACCTGGCTTTTTCCGATTCATCCCAAAGGTGTTCAGTAGGGTTGAGGTCAGGGTTCTGTTTAGGCCACTGGTGTTCCTCCACACCAAACTCATCAGCCCATGTCTATATACTGTAGGGATGTTGATAACCTGGCTTGTTCCGATTCATCCCAAAGGTGTTCAGTAGGGTTGAGGTCAGGGCTCTGTGCAGACCACTTGAGTTCCTCTACATCGATCCAATCAAACCATGTCTTTATGGAGCTGGCTTTAAACACAAGGGCACAATCATATTGCAACAGAAAAGGGTCTTTCCCAAATTATTACCACAAGTTTGGAAGAGCATAAGTCTAAAAATTGTTTGAATGTTGTAGTATTACCAGTACTCTTCACTGGAGGCACTTGAACAACATTTGGAGGGAATTTTATTGTTCTGGTGCCATATACTTTATAATGATACTATGCCTATTTTGTGCATTGATTGACGACCAGCTCATTCTTTTTTCTACTTCCATGATCAATAACAATGTTTCAAATACAAGATAATATAGAATTTTCCCCACATATCTTCTCTGAATGGCATGTGGTTAATCCAAGTTTCCCTTCTCACGCATTAACTACACATGTTCATCACATTCTCTCTGCTTCCTCTTAGCGTGTCTCCAAGGAGATACCTTTCCCTATACTTAAAGCTTTCCCATACAAAATTTCAATTATCTAATAGCTGAATAATATAGGCATTGCTATAATTTATTTAAGCTCAGGGACCTAGCGAATTTGTCTTAAACGGAGCAGGGATACACTCCTCCGCTCAGGATAATTATAATCAATTAGCATTAATTTGATGGAGATCAGTTATGAAATAGCTTGGGCTCTACGGAGAATAGAGCGGCGTGGTGTGCCCATTCCCTGGGTATTCAGAGCCTATCATTAAAGGGGAGCTCCGGGCTAATGCCTGTATGAGAACTGTAATGGAATGCCTTTTGCTTTCCAAAATATTAAGCACTGTATTTCTTTTCATCCAGTATTGTGATCCACAAACACTATCCCATGGGTGGAAGGTCTACATCTGCTTTGAATGTGTCTGTTTCTTATATGCTACTGAACCTGAAATTGGGGTGGGGATTATATCCTGGGAATTGTGGGAAGATAGTATAATGGCAGGTTTCAGGTATTTACAGTTGTGCTCATAAGTTTACACACCCTGGCAGAATTTATGATTTCTTGGCCATTTTTCAGAGAATATGAATTATAACACAAAAACGTTTCTATCACTCATGGTTGGTGTTTGGCTGAAGCCATGTATTATCAATCAACTGTGTTTACTCTTTTTATATCATAATGACAACAGAAACTACCCAAATGACCCTGATCAAAAGTTTACATACCCTGGGGATTTTGGCCTGATAACACACGCACAAGTTGACACAAAGGGGTTTGAATGGCTATTAAAGGTAACCATCCTCACCTGTGATCTGTTTGCTTGCAATTAGTGTGTGTGTATAAAAGGTCAATGAGTTTCTGGACTCCTGAGAGACCCTTGCATCTTTCATCCAGTGTTGCACTGATGTTTCTGGAATCTGAGTCATGGGGAAAGCAAAAGAATAGTCAAAGGATCTACGGGAAAAGGTAGTTGAACTGTATAAAACAGGAAAGGGATATTTTAAAAGATATCCAATGAATTGAGAATGCCAATCAGCAGTGTTCAAACTCTAATCAAGAAGTAAGAAATGAGGGGTTCTGTTGAAACCAAACCATGGTTAGGTAGACAAACTAAAATTTCAGCCACAACTGGCAGGAATATTGTTTGGGATGCAAAGAAAACCCCACAAATAACTTCAGGTGAAATACAGGACTCTCTGAAAACATGTGGTGTGGCTGTTTCAGGATCACAATAAGGAGGCACTTGAAGAAAGATGGGCTGCATGGTCGAGTCGCCAGAAGAAAGCCATTACTACACAAATGCCACAAAGTATCTCATTTACAATACGCCAAACAGCACAGAGACAAGACTCAAACCTTCTGCCACAAAGTCATTTGGAGTGATGAGACCAAAATTTTGCTTTTTGGCCACAACCATAAACGTTACATTTGGAGAGGAGACAACAAGGCCTGTGAAACACAGAGGTGGATCGCTGATGTTTTGGGGATGTGTGAGCTACAAAGGCACAGGAAATTTGGTCATAATTGATGGCAAGATGAATGCAGTTATCAAAAAATACTGGAGGAACATTTGCATTCATCAGCCAGGAAGCTGAACATGGGATGTACTTGGACATTCCAACATGACAATGATCCAAAATGCAAGGCCAAGCCGACCTGTCATTGGCTACAGCAGAATAAAGTGAAGGTTCTGGAGTGGCCATCTCAGTCTCCTGACCTCAATATCATTGAGCCACTCTGGGGAGATCTCAAATATGCAGTTCATGCAAGACAGCCCAAGAATTTCCAGGAACCGGAGGCTTTTTGCCAAGAGGAATGGGCAAAGTGAAAAAATTTGTTTAGTTTAGTTTTGTTATTTACATAAATTTGTTTAGTTAGGTTTGTTTCATTCGTTTAATTTGTTTTCAAATCGATTAGAAAGGTTTTCTAATCAATTTCGAATAGTTTTCAAATTCAAATCTTTTTCCAAATTCCAAGGAGAATGGGGTGGAGTGGAAAGTAGAGGAATAGAATGGAAAAAGATAGAATACAATAGAGGGGAATACAACAGAAAATGAAAGAATAGAATGTGGTGGAGAGGAACAGAGCTGTTGTATTCTATTCTTCTGTTTTCTGTTATATTCTTTTCTAGTCTATTGCTTTTTTTCTGTTATTTTCCTTTGTTTTCTATTCTATTTTGTTCTCTTTGGAAATTGGAAAACTATTCAAATTTGAGGATTTTTCAAATTCGAATATGAAAACTATTCGAATTGGAAAAGTATTAGAAAACGATTTGAAAATGATTCAAATTCAAATTTCATCCGAATTTTCTTTTTCGTTATTTCGGATTCGTCTAAATTTGGCACTACTGTAATTCGGAAATTCGGATACATTCGAATTTCCGAAAGACGAAAATGTGTCTGAATTTTAATTCGGAACAAAACTAACCGCACATGTCTAATATGTAAACCCCTTATGGTTTATAAATAGACCCCTTATGGGTTAATAATAGACTCTTTATGGTTTATTAATAGATTCCTTATGAGTTATTATTAGACCTCTTATGGAATATGAATAGATCCTTTATGGTTTGTAAATAGACCTATGCAGGACTTTTTTTCTCAGAGAATAGGTGCAGGTACTCCCATCTTCCAAGTCACCCTTTGTCTCTGCCCCCTACCCGCCTCCAAACACCGTACCTTGGATCCACCCCCTACCCGCCTCCGAGCACCGTACCTTGGATCCACCTCTACCCGCTTCCGAGCACCGTACCTTGGATCCGCCTCAGAACACCGTACCTTGGTTCCACCCGTACCCGCCTCCGAGCACCGTACCTTGGTTCCACCCCTACCCGCCTCCGAGCACCGTACCTTGGATCCACCCCTCCCGCCTCCGAGCACCGTACCTTGGATCCACCCCTAACCGCCTCCGAGCACCGTACCTTGGTCCCACCCCTACCCGCCTCCGAGCACTGTGCCTTGGTTCCACCCCCACCCACCTCCGAGCACCGCACCTTGGTTCCACCCTATACCCACCTCCCAGTACCACCCCTTTTAGAGAAGACAGAACCAAGTATCATTTTGTGGTGCTAAATAATTTATCTGGAAATTGTTAAGGATTATATCAAAAGCAGCCAAGTTTAAGATTATACCCTGCAACCAGTAACAATTGCCCCCCCCCCCCCAGCAACAATAGATCCCTCCGAAAACAATAGAACCCCCCAACAGCAAAAGATCCCCCAACAACAACACATCCACCCCAGGAACAATAGACCCCCACCAGCAACAATAGACTACTTCCTCAACAGTAGATTCCTCCCAGCAACAACAGGCCCCCTAGCAACAATAGACCCCTCCCTGGGCCTTTTTTTTCTCAGAGAATAGATGCAGGTTACTACCCTCTTCCAAGTCACCCCTTGTCTCCGCCCCCTACCCACGTCCAAGCACTGTGCCTTGGTTCCTCCTCCCACCTTCCAGTACCGCCCTTTTAGAGAAAACAGAACCATTATTTTGTGGTGCTAAGTAATTTGTAGGGAACTTGTTAAGGCTAATACAAAAAGCAGAAAAATAGATCCCCTGCATCCAGCAACAATAGCCCCCCAAGCAACAATAGATCCCACTAGCAACCAAATATACCCTAACAACAACAGATCCGCCCCAGGAGCAATAGACCCCCGCCAGCAACAATAGACTTCTCCCGTAACAGTAGATCTCCCCAAGCAACAATAGATCCTCCAGCAGGCAGCATCAATGGACCCTCCAGCACACCCCAGCACCCCTTGCCTTTAGATACATTCAGTGCTGGGGGTGCCGGAACCGCATTCCCCCATTTTCCTACTGAAAAAAGCCCTGGACCTAGGATTAATAAAACAATCCCTTATGGGTTCTTAAATAAACTCCTGATAGTTTATTAATAGACCCGTATAGTTTGATTTATTAATGGATCCTGTATGCTTTATAAATGGACCCCATTATAGATTAATAATGAACCCCTTATGGGTTATAAATAGACCGCTTATGGGTTACAAATAGACCCCTTATGGGTTATAAATAGACCCCTTACGGGTTACAAATAGACCCCTCATGGGTTACAAATAGACCCCTTATGGGTTATAAATAGACCCCTTATGGGTTACAAATAGACCCCTTATGGGTTATAAATAGACCCTCTTATGGGTTATAAATAGACCCCTTATGGGCTACAAATTAGACCCCTTATGGCTTATAAATAGACCCCTTATGGTTTACAAATAGACCCCTTATGGGTTACAAATAGACCCCCTATGGGTTATAAATAGACCCCTTAGTGTTTGGATATTTTTAAACTCCTAAATAGTTAGCAGCAGTTGGGCTGAGAAAAATATTTTTTTCCTGTGGGTTCAGCTTCAACTTTCTGCCGCAGTGGTTTTGAGCTCCTAGACCTAGAATATCATTACTCCAATATAATAAGAATATTTTCATCTCCCTGCTGAAGCAGACGCCCTCGTGATGAAGAACTCTCATCGCCGAATATGAATTGTAAGTCTGAAGCTGCCAGTGCTCATCCTAACCCAGCACTTCCTACACACCTGGATTATGATAATTATTAATAGAGATATTATCCGCAATCCGGCTTTATGTCACAATCCCCGGCAATTCGCTTCCAGGCCTTGACTGCTTCCTAAAGAGCGTTGTGTGGCTTTTCTGTTATTTTGTTGTAATATTTAGAAATAATCTACCTGCATATTGCAGAGATATATTAAATGAGAAATGAATATAAAGATGTTCTTTTCCTGGATCATTCCTCCACCCCGTTTCATTAGTATTGAATGAAGACTGAAGAAGCCATAGTACAGGCTCATAAATAATATTCCTGAAGATTTACTGGGACTGCAGAATGGAAACAAGCTTACTACCTTTTTTTTTTTTTTTTTTTTAATTTTATTTTTCATGATGTTAAATCTAATATAAATTTGGATAATATTTACAGTTTTTATCCCTGTCTATTGAATGAAAAAGACAGAGTAATGCTTATTTTATTTTATTTTTATTTTACACTGAACCATTCACAGAGGGATTGTATTAAGCTAATTCCTCAAGGGTCATTCAGATTTTCATAAAAAATAAATAAAAAAAAAAAAAAGTTATTATAAATTTGTCAATAAATAAATAATTCAATTAACCACTTGCCGACCGCAGTCTGACGGCGACAATATGGCACGATATCGCAAACCGCTGTCATATGACGGTAGCTGCGAGATCCCGCACTGTGAGCGCGCGTGCGCCGCTGGAGGCACACTCGTGCACTCACTGTGTTCCGGGGGACTCGATTGCCGCC